>JARHVA010000691.1:3425000-3785000 GCA_037957365.1 Torreya grandis
TCTTTTTGAAGGAAACTATGCTAAGATGGTTACCAAGGTATAGAGATATTGAGACATGGTTAAACCAAAAAGTATCTAATTTTATAGAAGAATCCAAATGAACTAGTCTCACCACACAATAAATAATCCAAGAGCATATCTACGGAAATATTTGTGAAATATATTCGTGTGAGTTACTAGAATTTCTAGCTAATTGGTTAGCTTATTTTAAATACTATTGATTTAACCCAAGAATGAAATAAATAATCAATTGGACTAAAAAGAAGATAGACTGGTTGTAGATGCTAGAAACTAATAGGATGAGGGTAATAACTTATTGGGTTGCTACCACTATAGACAGATACATCACCAAGTTTTTAGTACAAGGATACATATATTTTGAAGCTATGTAAGACTTGTTTATCTAAGGAATTAGAGGGAAATTTTTGAATAAAATATCTCTCCTTGTGAAGATGTTGGTTGTAGATAAGGCCATGGTATCTATTCCAGCCAATATAGAGTAGTCACTTGAGACATATGGGGGTGTGTGCTACATGATATTAAATTATGGATAGATGAGTAATTAAGGCTTGAACCTGAATCTAAAATGGAGACATGAGGGAAGAAGAGTCAAAATAAAAGTATAGGTTTAGAACATGAACTATGACAAATAGAACAAACAGAGTAAATAGAAGAATACCTAGGTGGTTTCCAGTAGAGGTAAGAGTAATAGTAAACTAGATGATGAATGAGTAATATGATTTGATGAGTGAGATGAAAGATATGAAGAATAAAGGATGAATAAAGTGGTTGATGAATGCTGGTAAAACTAAAGAAGTGATGAATAATGAGATGATGAAGAGATGTTTTAAGAAGGCAAGAATAGTGTAGAAGTAGAGTAGTTAGATGATAGATGTAGTGTGAAGTTATAAGAATGGTTATTATTATAAGGACATGATGAATTCATTAAATAATCAGAAAATAGCCTCAAGTTAATCATAGGTTCAATAACACAAGAAGAAGCAGTCATAGGAAATAATCATTCACTAAAAGAGCACACGTCCTTGTAGCCCAATATCTTATATTCTAGTAGAAGTTTTTAGCCAAGCAGACAAAAAGATAATATTTAGGAAGGACCACTTTTAGAAAAAGTGCATCATTTGGGTACCAAAATAGAAACAACATCAATTCTAAAGGCTTTGAAGGACATAGGGCTTATTGAAATCAGACAAAGAAAAGAAGAAAGCATAGAAAAATAAGTGCACATGTTGACACTCTTAGTGCATAGAGTAGTACATAGGTAGGATCACCCATAACATAGCCTCCTCTTGTAATAGATACATAATAGATTACATCAACACCAATTTACACAATGGGTCATCTTTAAGGATTCATAAACCTAAAAATCTATGATGGGCCTATAGACCTTGAATAATACTTATTAACATATGTAATGAGATGGTAAGCTAAGGACAACACTGATGAAGTTGTAAAAAAATATGATTTAGTATGGAAATAGCTAAAATAAAACCTAAGTTCATATACCAAAGCTAAATTTTGTAGGCAAGTCTACAAGATGTTAAGGACTAGCTTGTCACAAAATTCAAAATAAATAAATGTATGAGCCAAACTATTTAGGACTTGAGGGAGATAAGGCATAAGTCAAGAGAACAAGTTTATGGTTATAACCACAAATTTTTTGATGTGATGAATAAGGTAGAATTTGGATTAGAAAACAAAGACAAATCTATGTGGTTCATCAAAAAACTATCCTCTAGAATTAGATTTGCCACTACATAGAATCAATATGCTACAAAATAAGATGCTACAGTTCTTTCCCTACGAGTAGAGAAAATTAAATACTATGGAGAAGATCCTATTTCCAATTCAAAAATTAAAAATACCCTACATGATTTTATGAGTATAATAGAGTAATACCATGAGGCAAATAAACCTAAATTGAATCTATGGTGTATCGAGTGTGGAAAATAAGGAAATCATAGGAATGATTATCCTAAGATCAAAATAGAATTATGTGAAATTTGTCAAGTAGTGGGGCATGCAACAACACAATTCCACCTTCTAAAATAGTATTTCAAGAATCAACATAATATATATTGCAATTTATATAAGTCAAACAATCACAATGAAAAGAACTATATAGATTTTAAGGAGCTCAAGGAAGGCATCACCAAAAATGTATTCATTATCACTATGTAATACATGTTGACAAAGTAGATCATGCTAGGTCTAGATGTTGATAAAGTTCATGTGACCTAAATAGGTCCACAATGGATTCCTATTTCACCATAATACTAGCCTCAAGTTCTTGCTAGTTAGACCCTTGCTTTGTCAATTCAGACACCTCCATATTCAAAATAGTATGAAACACCCTAAGCTTAGCCATGACACAATAGTAAAAAATGATCTAGACCCTACTAGATACACAACAATAATTCAAAATTGGAGATAATACCTAGTATAATCAACATTGGAACACTGCATAATAATAAGGAGGGTATAAAAGTGGATATCAGTCCAACATAGGAGGAGCTAGGTATAGATACAAAGGAGGTTAATAAGGTGGTATAAGAAATAACTATCAATGGACTCCTTTATAATGTTACATGTGTTGAGAATACACTCATGCACAATGAAATTTCATGATGAATCCTCAAATATAGTCTTACTATGCATACTATAGAATATATGACCCAGATGGCAAAGAAGATTGTCCTATCTTGGAGAAGCAAAGAAAGGACAAGGCTATTCAGAATGTGAATATGGGGAGTTTAAAGCCTAAGGAGGATGTGTTCCTAAATGATATTAATAAAAAATAAAACATAGAAAAAGTTTTTCCTCCACTTAAAATGATTCAAGATTAGGGAATTTGAAAATCAAAATGGACAAATACCCAGACCTAGATATAGAGAAGGGGATCATGTATAAATCTATGTAGATGTTGAAAAACATACAACATCAAGACACTACTGAGGGATATGCCACAACAATATATGATCAAATGTATGTCCAGATCATATGCATTATGCACCATGATGGATTCATCACTACACTCATAGATCTTTTAAAAAATTTAAACACACTATGTAATGAAGACATCTCATAGAATATCACAAAGTTTCTACATAATCTACTAGAGTGTGTGCAATATAGATAATTAAAGATAGAAAATATGGTTTGGTATGTCAAAAAAAAAAAATCCTTAGGATGTATATGTATGAATTGACATAGAGGTTACAAGTTATGAGATTATGAATGCAATTTTTGATTTTGGTGGCATAATCAACATGATTCCTAGGTCTACATGGGAGGTTTTTGGATGACTCATTCTAAGTTACAACCTAGTCACTTTGAGCTTAGTTGACTATGGAAGAGTTGAGCCTATTGGAAGATTATAAGATGTTGAAATAAAATTCTTAGAAATGACCCTATGAGGTGACTTTAAAGTCATCAACATGAAGACAATAATAACACATTACCTTATGTTGATTAGCAATAAATGGGCATATGATGGTCAGATGACTATCAACATGGTGCATAATAAATTAGAGGGATGCCAAGGAGATAAGGTTATCATAATTCCTTTGAATAGATCACACAAACTATACATCATTATAGCTGAAATTGAATCTCCATATGTCATGTAATAAACCAACTAGATGAAAGTGAACTCAAAAGAAAATCCACAATCAATACACACAACTGAGTGCATATTTTTATATGATCATACAAAACATCAGGTACAATCATCACTCACTTGATAACTCAAGACATATGAATAATGGAGGCCCAAACTTGTCTTTAATTAGTTGTTGTCAACCCAACTTATCATAGAATATTATGCAGCTAGGTTTAAAAAATCCTTTACTCATTTAAAAGTTGACTTCCTCTATCAAGAAGATGATCCTATGTAGGATTATATACATCTAATAGATAAGGAAATTTACCATGGGAAATAGCTTCATTTGTTAGTGGAGACTTAGACATGCACCTATTCAATTAGGTTTGAGGAGATCATGAACTCTGACCTATGATAATAGTCTTCATGAAAGAAAGACAACTTCTTATATACTATATAATTGAGGATATCAATGATTTCATTCTACAGTTATAAGTTCATGTACCTACCATCAGCCAATGGGTTAGTGATCTAAATTATGCTCTAAAGGAATTTGTTATGACATGGTGGACAATTCATAAAAATGACTAGCTTGAGTGGGATGATGCATGCGAGCTTATGATTAGCAAGTTTCAACTATAGTAGATCATCAAAAGCAATTCAAATTTATTCTAAGAAGGTGAGTGTCCTAAAATTCATATTCATAAATGTGTTAAATTCTAGATTGAGGAATGTGTGGTACCAAAGTATTGGGTTCACATCTTTCATTATACACTTGTTCCTTTACCCTCAATATGGTATATGCATCAAGATCACAAGAGGGAGACAAAACATTGGGCATAAGTTCAAAGTGATTTCATCTAAATGTTTGTTTTTGAATATGAATACCCTCTAATTCACAATACACTAAAGGAAATGAAACAATTCTTATGTCATATAAGGCTTAAGCACCATGACAAAATCCATGACATAGAATAATGTAGCTTCTGATCTCAATTCTACATTAAAATGATATAAAGCTACCAAGAAAGAAGAACAAACTCTTACATAGCCATGCCACCACATACAAGACAAAGAAGAAGACATTAATGATTCTAATTCTAATGGTGATCTTGATTTAACTAGTTTATTTGAACCTGAATGACCAATATAATTAGTAAAGGACCTTGGCATAAAAAATACTGAAGAAGATAAGGTGTGCAACATATAAACTATAAAATAGGAAGGGAACTAAATGGTATAGGAATCTATTGATAAATTAAAGTGAAATATTTATTGGTATCCCACTAAAAAGCATGTAGCAAACATTATAAATGAGAAGGTTCCCAAATTAGTGCATATAGGAGATTATTGGATAAAATTTGGTGTTTATGAAGTTATGTGACTCCTACAAGATTATCACGAAGTTTTTCCCACTAAATTTTTAGAGGTCCAAGGAGTTTATCCATATTTAGGCAAGATGCATATTGAACTGAAGGAGCGTGCATGACCTACAAATAAATGGACATACATGATAAATCCAAAGATGAAGTTGAAAGTGAAGGCTAAACTTGATAAACTGTAGGATGCAGGAATAATCTATTAATAGGACCAACATTCCCCAAAGCTCTGACACAACTTGTCAGATTTAAGAGCACATATGATTACCTTTGTATAAGCAACTAAACATGCAAAATTATACTAGAAGTACAAGTAACTATCAATGATAAATAACACAAAATATGAGAGGCAACACACAATTGTATTCAACTCATTATAGAAGGAAATTACAATAAAGAGATCACACTCTTCTTCTACCTCTGTGAGGCTTCCCACACCTCAAGGGCTCCCAATAATCTTCCCTCAAGAGTAATCTTCTCTCAATACAGGTCATAACAAACAACTCAAGCACAAAGCTATTGTTCACCTCAACCAGTCAATACAACACTGCCAGTACAACTGAGTACAAATTGGTACTCCAAGTAGATCTCACCATGATCTTGCTCCTTGATGTGTTGTTGTCACCTTGATCTTACTACCCCGTAGATCTCCTTTTGATCCTCGCACACACACACCCCTGCAGACCAACCTGATCTTACTTATCACATGTAGATCTCCACCATGATCTTGCAACACCCTATAGATCAAACCTGATCTTACATACCTGGAAGAACCCCTATGATTCTACCATGGGAAGAACTCTCCTAGTTCTACACTTTATAATACAGCCCATGAGTCTATTATATAGATCTCATGCATACAATGATTAGACTTGTAGCTCAAGACTCGACTCAGTCTTTAACATGTAAACAACTTGTTCAACTGACTATTTGTCAACAACTAGTTTTAAACCACATAGGTGACTGACATCGGTCCCTATCTGACTGGAGGTGACTGACATCGGCTGACTCCTGCCGATGTCAGTTGCATTTTGTTGACCTCTGCCTAACGTCAGTGTTGGCCTGCTGACATCGGTGACTATGACACTCATCAACCCTCCATGTTTGCATCTAGGTGAAGATTTTAGCTCCACAACCTAACAATCTCCCACTTAGAGATAAACAACTGCACCTGCACCTATACTAGTACATTGTCTAATCTGTATCCTGGGTTGTATTCCTCTTTAAGCTTAATCTTGAAGACCAACCACCACACACCTTGTGGTGCTACACCTGTGTCTAAATTTCTCCATTCTCAGCTTACCTTATTCTACCATTGCTATACTCCCACTCAATCATAAACCCCTGAGAGTAACTTGTAATCAACAACACTTAACAGATCTGAAACCACCTGTTACTAAACCTCGCTCTGAGAACCTCTAACCTCGCTCTGATACCATTTGATAGGACCAAGGTTCCCCAAAGCTCTGACACAACTTGTCAAATTTAAGAGCACATATGATTACCTTTGTATAAGCAACTAAGCATGTGGAATTATACTAGAAGTACAAGTAACTATCAATGAGAAATAACATAGAATATGAGAGGCAACACAGAATTGTATTCAACTCATTACAGAAGGAAATTACAATAAAGAGATCACACTCTTCTTCCACCTCTGTGAGGCTTCCCACACCTCAAGGGCTCCCAGTAATCTTCCCTCAAGAGTAATCTTCTCTCAATATAGGTCACAACAAACAACTCAAGCACAGAGTTGTTGTTCACCTCAACCAGTTAGTATAACATTGCCAGTCCAACTGAGTATGAAGTGGTACTCCAAGTGGATCTCACCATGATCTTGCTCATTGATCTATTGTTGTAACCTTGGATCTTACTACCCCATAGATCTCCTTTTGACCCTCGCACACACCCCCCTACAGACCAACCTGATCTTACATATCACATGTAGATCTCCACCATGATCTTGCAACACCCTACTGATCAAACCTGATCTTACATACCTGGAAGAACCCCTGTGATTCTACCATAGGAAGAACTCTCCTATTTCTACACTTTAAAATATAGCCCATGAGTCTATTATATAGATCTCATGCATACAATGATTAGACTTGCAACTCAAGACTCGACTTAGTCTTTAACATGTAAACAACCCATTCAACTAACTGATTATTTGTCAACAACCAGTCCTGAACCACACAGGTGACTGATGTCGGTCCCTATCTAACTAGAGGTGACCGACGTCAGCCAACTCCTACCGATGTTGGTTGCTTTTTGTTGACCTTTGCCTGATGTCAGTGTTTGCCTATCGACGTCAGAGACTATGACACTTAGCAACCCTCCATGTTTGCATCTGGGTGAAGCTTTTAGCTCCACAACCTAACAATCTCCCACTTAGAGATAAATAGCTACACCTATACCTATACCAATACATTGTCTAATCTGTATACTGGCTTGTATTCCTCTTCAAGCTCAATCTTGAAGACCAACCACCACACACCCTGTGGTGCTACACCTGTGTCTAAATTTCTCCATTCTCAACTTACCTTCTTCTACCATTGTTATACTCCCACTCAATCAGAAACCCCTGAGAGTAACCTGTAATCAACAACACTTAATAGATTTGAAACCACCTGTTAGTAAACGTCACTCTGAGAACCTCCAACCTCGCTCTGATACCATTTGATAAGACCAAGGTTCCCCAAAGCTCTAACACAACTTGTCAAATTTAAGAGCACAAATGATTACCTTTGTATAAGCAACTAAACATGTAGAATTATACCAGAAGTACAAGTAACTATCAATGAGAAATAACATAGAATATGAGAGGCAACACATAATTATATTCAACTCATTACAGAAGGAAATTATAATAAAGAGATCACACTCTTCTTCCACCTCTGTGAGGCTTCCCACACCTCAAGGGCTCCTAGTAATCTTCCCTCAATAGTAATCTTCTCTCAGTACAGGTCACAACAAACAACTCAAGCACAGAGCTGTTGTTCACCTCAACCAATCAGTACAACACTACCAATACAACTGAGTATGAATTGGTACTCCAAGTAGATCTCACCATGATCTTGCTCCTTGATGTGTTGCTATCACCTTAGATCTTGCTACCCCATAGATCTCCTTTTGACCCCTGCACACACACACCCCTGCAAACCAACCTGATCTTACTTATCACATGTAGATCTCCACCATGATCTTGCAACACCCTATAGATCATGTTGGGAAATAACGGAAGCACACAATTGATTACCAAGAAACTTAATATGTGGAAATTAACTAGAATACACAAGTAACTAGAATTCAGAAATAACACAGAATATGAGAGACAATACAAAACTTGTATTAAAACTCTTTCAGAAGGAAATACAACAAAGAAGGCTGCCACAGTTCTTCTTCCTTACACACCTCTAGGGCTCCCACACCTCTAGGGCATAAATAGTAAATCTTCCCTTAAAGCTCTCTCTCTTAGGTCCCAACACACAACTCAAACACAGAGTTGGTGTTCACCTCCAACCAGCCATTATCCACTACTGCCAGTACACCAGTGCTCCACGCACACCACAAGTGCTCCACACACTCCACAAGTGCTCCACGCACTCCATAAGTACACAATCGTACTTGAAGTAGATCTCCCCTGAATTGTAATAACCTGCAATCCAAATCTGATCTTACTTATGGAAGGAACTCCCTTGCCTTCCTTTTTGCTCTATCTGAGTACACACTGTACTCCAAGTAGATCCCACCTGATCCTACTCCCTATTGTGTTATGGTCCTCCCTAATCTTGCACACCTATAAATCAATCTAGTTCTGCACACTTGCAAACTTGGATCATGCATACACATACACCTGTAGATCAATGATCTTACTTACCATGTAGATCTCCTAAAGTAGCCATGCACACCTACTGACCAAGATCCTACACCCCTGAAGAATCCTGCTGACTCTCCAAAACCAGCACCCACCTTGGTACTACTTTGGAACTAGGAGGAACACCCTTACTCACCTCACACACAGAAGAAGCAAACTTTTCTCAACTCAAACTAGAACACCTTACAATACAACAAATGAGTCTCTTAAATAGATCTCATGCAAACAATAATTAGACACCTAATTACAATAATTAGATCCATAGCTTCTAGTCTAAATTTGGATCTTGACATGCAAACACTTGGTTCATTAACTAACTACCTGTAACACTCACAACTCAAACCACACAGGTGACCGACGTTGGTCCCTATCTACCTGGGGGTGTCGATGCTAGCTGACTTCTGACCGACATTAGTTACTTCCTATCTGTACCTTGCCAACGTCAGTTGGCTTGACTGACGCTGGTAACTATGACAACAAAAAACCTCTCCCAATGACCTCCTCCATGTCTACATCAGTGAAGCTTTTAGCTCCACAACCTAACAATCTCCCACTTGGAGATAAATAGTTGCACTATACCTATACCTGTACCCCATCTAATCTATTTCCTGGCTTGTATCCCTCTTCAAGATGAATCCTGAAGACAACCCACCACACAACCTGTGGTGCACCTCTTGTCATCCGATTACCCTACCACATCCAAACCTACAAACCCATGTAGTGAAGTCTTGACCCTACATAACATGAATCCCTACTGTTGGTCCCTCTCAAATACTTGAGAACCCACTTCTCTGAATTGGCTCCTAACTCTCTGACAGCTCCCACTACTTGGGAAAACTTAGGTTTATACCAGACCTCATGTGATTTTAGACACTGAACTGTCTAGCCCTTAGTGTGCTTCAGTTCTACATCCTAAACCTCACCAACACCTGATTCACATCAGCTCCCACTGGAGACAAAATCAACCTGTGATCTTCCATGTCTCCCATGTCAAAGAATTTCGCTGCTCCAAACTCCTCATGACATGCCACTAAACTAATCTTACCCTTAGCTTAGTAAAACCCTGTATGTACAAACTTGCTACCTAGCATACCATCCACATACAATAACAGGATAATGTCATGACCATCATCCCCCTGGTAAGACAAACCATAGTAGTTACCCTGACATTGACTAAAGCCATGCTTTGTCATCCACCTGTCAAACTTGTACCACTATCCTACAGCTTCCTCAAGACCATATGACCTGGTCTTCCATCTCACATGTCCATTCTCTCTATTCTTCAACTAAGGTATCCATTCATCTTTGTGCTTTCATACTAGCTGGCAACCCTACCAAATCTCCTGTTTGGTTTTGCATCATATTCCTGCAACGCTTCCACTGTTTCCTAGATCCTTCCTACTCTACAATAAGCAATGAGTATAAAGAAGAGGAATAATGATTTTGAGGCTTACTTACCACTTCAGTCCTCCATATGGGCATTTGAGACTCCTTGATAGCTTGTTGTCTGCCCAAAATCTGTTATAGTGACTGACCTCAGTCACCACACAGTCTGCTTCTGACCAACATCGATTCCATGCACCTGTCCTGACTACCAACACTACTGACATCAGTGTCTCCTATTGCCAACGTCGATCCTCCTGACCAACATCAGTCTTAGCTATTGCCAATGTTGGTCCTCCTGACCGACATCGATCTTACCCTGCCTGACATCACTGACTTTGATCTGCACATGATCGACATCAGCACCTATCTGTTCGATGCCAATTCCCCCTAATTGACACCGGTACCTATGTTCACCTGTGAGTGATGAATTTTTATCTATGAGCTCCTTTAAATCAAAACCCATGTCCAAACTACCCTGCTCAGAAGTATCCAGCCCCATCCACTGGTCTCTGTCCGTCATCTCCTCCAAGAACACCAAGGCTTTCCAGTTCTTAAGCCTGTCAAAGACATCTGACTTCCTCTTAAGAACATGAATCTCCTCCTTGCTCATGTGACCAAGCCTAAAAGGCCACGTCTCCACAATAGAAGAAGAATCAGTAATGTAAGCAAGTAGATAAAGAGTACCTGCTTTCTTACCACCAGCTAATTCAAGTGTATCCACTGTGAGAGTTTTTGTGCATCTCTCATCACCCAACTTTTCTGAAGAAATTAGCCACATCTCCAAACCTAGGACCTACATGACCTTCTTCAACACCCATGTGTTGGTTGCCTATAATTTTAGCTTCACTTCCCCTTTGCCAATTCTTTGGCAAGGCTCTCTAGCTCCTCTCCTTGGGGCTGCATGGAAAGAGGCAACAGAATCTATTAACCAAGATTCAACTTTATCCAAGAAACCTCCCAAAGCATCCTGTGTAACAACACCTACAACATCTGCATCTTTAGTTCCTTCATGTTGATCTGCTACCAACCAACAATATCCTTTTCCCTGCTCTTTCTTTCCATAGGACCATAGGTGATCATCTGTGCTTTTCAATTCCTCCATTCTTAGTGTACTTTCTTCTGCCATTGCACTACTCTCACTCAATTAGAAACCCCTGAGAGTGACCTATAACCAAACACAAAACTAATTCCTACAAACTTAGATCTAATACCACTTGTTGGGAAATAACAGAAGCACATAATTGATTACCAAGCAACTTAATATGTGGAAATTAACCAGAATACACAAGTAACTAGAATTTAGAAATAACACAGAATATGAGAGACAATACACAACTTGTATTAAAACTCTTTTAGAAGGAAATACAACAAAGAAGGCTGACACAGTTCTTCTTCCTTACACACCTCTAGGGCTCCCACACCTCTAGGACATAAATAGTAAATCTTCCCTCAAAGTTGTCTCTCTTAGGTCCCAACACACAACTCAAACACAGAGTTGGTGTTCACCTCCAACCAGCCAATATCCACTACTGCTAGTACACCAGTGCTCCATGCACACCACAAGTGCTCCACGCACTCCATAAGTACACAATCATACTTCAAGTAGATCTCCCCTAAACTACAATAACTTGCAACCCAAATATGATCTTACTTATGGAAGGAACTCCCTTGCCTTCCTCTTTGCTCTAAGTACACACTATACTCTAAGTAGATCCCACCTGATCCTGCTCCCTGTTGTTTTGCTATCCTCCCTAATCTTGCACACCTACAAATCAATTTGGTTTTGCACACCTGCAAACCTGGATCATGCACACACATACACCTATAGATCAATGACCTTACTTACCATGTAGATCTCTTAAAGTAGCCATGCACACCTGCTGACCAAGATCCTACAGCCCTGAAGAATCTTACTGACTTTCTAAAACCAGCACCCACCTTGGTACTGCTATGGAACTAGGAAGAACACCCTTGCTCATGTCACACATAGAAGAAGCAAACTTTGCTCAACTCAAACTAGAACACCTTACAATACAACCAATGAGTCTCTTAAATAGATCTCATGTAAACAATAATTAGACACCTAATTACAATAATTAGATCCATAGCTTTTAGTCTAAATTTGGCTCTTGACATGCAAACACTTGGTTCGTTAACTAATTACCCGTAACACTCACAACTCAAATGACACAGGTGATCGACGTCGGTCCCTGTCTACCTGGGGGTGCCAACATCAGCCAACTTCTGACTGACATCGGTTGCTTCTTGTTTGTACCCTACCGATGTCAATTGGCCTGACTGATGCCAAAAACTATGACAACAAAAAACCTCTCCCAATGACCTCCTCCATGTCTACATCAGTGAAGCTTTTAGCTCCACAACCTAACAGATCAAACTTGATCTTACATACCTAGAAGAACCCCTGTGATTCTACCATAGGAAGAACTCTCCTAGTTCTACACTTTACAATATAGCCCATGAGTCTATTATATAGATCTCATGCATACAATGATTAGACTTGCAACTCAAGACTTGACTCAGTATTTAACATGCAAACAACCCATTCAATTAACTAAATATTTTTCAACAACCAGTTTTGAACTGCACAGGTGACCGACATCGGTCCCTGTCTGACTAGAGGTGACCGATGTCAGCTGACTCTTGTCGATGTCAGTTGCTTTCTGTCGACCTCTGCCTGACGTCAATGTTGGCCTACTGACATCGGTGACTATGACACTCAACAACCCTCCATGTTTGCATCTGGGTGAAGCTTTTAGCTCCATAACCTAACATCTATCCTATAGACAAGGTAGATCAGGTTAGACCTAGAGTATTACAACCCAATAAAATAGGGGAGATATAAGTATGTGGGGATTATCTCATTTTGAATGATGCCTATGTAGATGATCCATTCCCAATTACATTCACAGATGAAGTTTTGAAATTTATCGCAGGACATGAAGTCTACTCTTTCATGGATGTTTTCAATGGCTATCATCAAATACCCATCCTAGAAGAAGATAAAGCCAAAAAACCTTTTACCATGGAATGACTATCTTTTATGTACAAGGTCATGCCTTTTTGCCTTAAGAACACACCTATGGCTTTCTCTTGTTAAGTGGTGATTATATTTAAGGACTTCATTCATGACTTCTTGGAAGTCTACTTGATGATTGGGTAGTCTTTTCTTTGTTTAAGGAACATTTGTCTAAGTTGCAAATAATGTTAGAATGATGTTGATCTCTACACATTGATTTGAATTTAAATAAATGTCTCTTATTTACAACTTTTGGCATCTTACTAGGCCATGTAGTATGTAGTGAATGTATTTTGGTAGATCAATTAAAAATTAAAATATTCTGAGGATGCATCCACCTATCAGCTCTACAGAAGTATCATATTTTCTAGGTCATATAGGATACTATCACAAGTTTATTAAAGGAAACACATCCATTTCATCTCCATTAGAATCTTTACTGCACAAAATTACAAATTTTATCAAGACCTCAAAATGCCAAGTAGCCTTCATCGAGCTAAAATAGAGATTGGTTACTACACCCATCCTTGTCTTTCCAGACTAGAGTAAGCCCTTTCATGTGCATGTTGATGCTTTAGGAATTTTAGTCAGTGTTTTCCTTATGTAGCCAAGATATGGTGGACTCAACCATCCAATTCATTTTTCATGATGTAAACTATCTGATGCAAAGAAGAACTACATAACCATTGAATAAGAAGCATTGGCTATCATGTTTGCATTACAAAAAGTTTGACACTATCTACTTGTGACACTATTTGAAATCTTCACCAATCATCAAGATCTATGATTCCTAATCAATAATCCAATGATAGGAGGATGCATCTCTAGGTGGTTGATGTTAGTTTAGGATTTCTAGTTTTACATTAATGTTAAGCCAAAAAGAGAAAATATGGGGTTGGATCATCTCAACTGTATTACTAATGGTGAAGAACCATATGAATTACAAGAATACTCTCTTGATGTTCATATTTTTCACATTTATATGATTGTTGAAATTTTTGAAGCAATTGCTAACTTCCTCAAATAAAGAGTCTTCCCTATACACTATCAATAATGTGATAAGAATCAATTTGTTACTAGAGCATTACCATACACCATCATCACTGGGCTTCTATGTTAGTTAGGGGAGGACAAAGTACTATGCAAAGGTGTTCTAGAATATGAATGACATCAACTCTTGCTGGAGGGACACCAAGGAGTCACAAGAGGACATTTTTCTAAAGAAGCTATTATAGAGTGGGTTATGGTGGCCAAATATCTTTCAATATGCACATAGAGTAGCATAACACTACAATGTCTACCAATACATGGGTAAACCACTTCAAAAAGATTAAATGCCTTTGCAACCTCTATTAGTTGAGCAACATTTTGAATAATAGGGCATTGAATATATCAAACCTATCAATCCATTAAGCAAATGTAGTAAATAAGGTATATTATTATTATGACTAACTATTTTACCAAGTGCTTTAAAGTTATTGTGACACCTAGTTGTGGTGTAAAGGATGCATCCAAATTTCTCTATGAAAATATCATTACTAGGATTGGATGACCCATAAAAGTTAGTATTGATCAAGGGATGCACTTCATCAACAACACAATCAAGGCTTTTACTAAGGAGTTTATGATTTCTTGTCATAAAAGCACTACATACCATCCACAAGTAAATGGCCAAGCTAAAGTGTACAACAAAGTGGTGGGTAAAATGTTGATAAAGATATACAATGTTAAGATGGATGATTATGAATATCACATTCCTATGATTCTATGGGCATATCACATGCACTACAAAAGAGCCATAGTTTTTATGCCATTCTAGTTGGTTTATAGACTTGAAGAAATTATGCCAATGGAATACTTAGTACCTAGTCTATGCATTACCATGGCCATGAGACTAGGGGATCATGAGTCCCTCACCAAAATAATTTTCAAACTAAATAGGATGGATGAGTATACATGCAAAGCCTAGTGGATGCAGGAAGTTCATAAGTAGAGCCATAAAACATGGCATGATAGGAATTTATGCCATAAGGAATTTTAAAAGGATCAACTAGTATTATTATATGATAATTATTTCAGAGCATTTTTGGGCAAGTTATAAATTTTATGGAAAGGGCACTATATTATACATGAAATAACATAACAAGGAACCATGGTTTTAAGATATCTTTAGGGAACCATTTTACTAGGGTGGGTAAATGGTTGTAAGCTTAAGCCCTACCTCCAATATTTGAATTGATCTCATTTTGGCAAGTGAGTGGGTGATGAATAACAATAAGTAGATTAGGAATTCTTATTTTTAAATGTTTTTTATGCATTTATTTCTCTCTGTGTGTGTTTGTAGATGATCTCTTCACTACCAGTTGAAGATCAATATACTAAGCATATCATGCATTAGTCATGCATAAGATAATCCATGTGCACCATCATGGATGATAGAGAAGAGAAAACAAGAGAAATTAACTCCAACAAAGGTATGAAAAAATCACATCAACAAGATTTCCATTGTATAATGATCATCCACCAAAATTAAATGCCATATCTGAGGGTTGATTGACTTGATCTTCAAAAAATTGGTGGCCCATCAACATCATCTTCTCATACCCTTATATGAACACTAAAGAGCATATCAGTATAACTACACACATTTTGCCAATGACTAACTATCTTAATTGCCAGATAGGATAAAGATTTACCACATCCACCATTGCATTCATGATGAGTAGACAACTAAGCATGACATTCATGTGGAATCCAATAGGCACCAAATCTATAAAGGTTATGTTTGAGAACCAAGTTAGAATTTCATCCTTATGCATATTTTTAATGATATATAATTGTAAAGATATGAGTTAGTTTTATTATGCATAAAAAAAATATCATTGTAATTTCATTGCTTCAATAGACATAGATACTTTACAACTCATCAAGGGTTTGTTAAAGAAATAAAAATAGGTAATAGGTGTCAACATGGCTCTCAGGTAGATAAAGTTTAACAATCCAAAACCATTTGACTTCCTTCAACAAGTAGAATATAAGTTATTTCATCCAAACCCTTTTGATGTTACACAAACACTTGCTCTCGTATCCCCCCACCACTTCCATAATAAAAATGTTGATCACTTGCTTCACATGCCAACCTTTAGAAACTTGGAGGAGATCATACAAGTTTTTATCAACCAATATAATAATGGAAACATCTACCTTAGCCTAGATGCAACCATCATCATCAACATAGAAACTATGGCCCAAGCTTTAGGAATGCCTACGTGAGGAGAATCCTTGTCTCCATATAATATGAGAATGGCCCCCATCCTACAAGAAGTCTGAGATTTGTATGTTTAGGGAAATAGAAGGATTTAAATTGACAAAATCCTAGATGATCCAATGTGAATCTACATTGAGTGTATCATGAGAAAGTTTTGTTAGATGACCAAGTCTACAAAATAAATACCAAAAGGATTTATGGGCATCACCCACAATATGATCCATAGAAATAAACAATTTAACTAGCTAGAGTACTTCATTTAGGAGCTACTCACCAACATCATCAAGTGTCACACCTCTCTAAAGAATATATTTCAATACCAGTTTCTCATCTTCCTACTCTACTTCACATAATGGAAGTATTTAAAGGGAGAAGTGCACCCTGACATGGACTATTGTCCAGTGCATCAATTTCATAATCTCATCTAGACACTAGAGCATTAATCCATAACACATGAGGGAAAATTCAAATCATGTTGGGAGGAGTGTTTGAAATTGATCACAACACATCCCTAGGTGCCACCAGATGTCATGTAATAGTTGGGTCAACACACATCTATCACCTTCCTCCCAAAAGGTGTTTTATTTCACATTCATGATTTATTATGGTCACCCTTTATACTAATCCCATTATTTGTCATAATCGACATGATACAGGTAGAAGTTACTAAGAAAAAATCTTTTGCATCCCAATGTGCAACTTCACTATAAGCAATTCCACCTGAAGCACCCATCCCTATAACACACCAATAAAAGGGAAAGTGAAATATTTCTATATAACATCAATCAGTGTCACCTTCATTGAATCTCAAGACATGAAGAATGGAAATTTGGCTTGATGATCTAAAGGTTCCATAGATTACCAGCTTGTGTAACATTTCATAGGTAGGTACAGATGAGTAGGAAGTATGCCAAGTCATGATTGTAAACATGGATAGAGATTTATATGATAGAGAAGAGGAGAAGAAATTTTTTTTTTATAAGGTTATACACATGATTTAAATGTGTAAGTAGGTTCCTCCAAAACTATGGGTGGACCTTCCATCTTTCTCATCATTCATTATTGTTGATACTGTATAAGAAGAAATAGAGAAATTATAATGGAGGATCAATTTTTTCTAGCCATAATCTACTCTGACATTTGTAGCTGAGGACTTATTTTTACCCCTTCTAGAGTGACAATTAGAATCACTTATGTAGAGATCTTAAACAAGGTAGGAAACCAAGGTCTTCCCTACACTTGAAGAGTGCACCTTTGGATGACTAGTAACCACATAAGAAGCACAACCTATCCCTTCCTCTACTTCACTACCATAAAAATACAATTTTATCACTCTTAAACATAATAATGCATAGGTTTCCAATTTATAAGTTCAACTAAGTGATTCACCACCATCACCATCTCACACTTGAGAAACCCATAGAAGAATAACAATAGACCTTGAGGGAATAAGTAGATCACATAACTAAATGATGAGTAAAGAAGGAGGATAATAAGTGATATAAGGAAAAATATCAACAAAAATAATCCAATCAATAAGCCAACAAATTTGAGGATGCATAAAAGGCCAATGATGTAGAGGTTAATAGATAAAAATCCATGGATGTGGTTAAGGAGGCCTAAGAAGCTATTGACATAGCCAAGAAATCATACGACGTGCAAGTGCATAAGGAAAAAAAATTGTATTATTTCCAAGGCTAAGGTAGAGTAATAAGAGAAATTAAAATAGGATATAGTGGCCTAAGCACACTAGACCATTGAAACTACAAAGCATGCACACTAGAAAGTAGAGGAAACTATAAAGAAAAAGGAGGAAGAAGATGAATCCCTATATCAACAATATACATAGATATAGGCATAACAACAAGCTCAAACACAAGCATAAGTATAGGTTTAGGCTACACAAGAATAAGCCAAGGCTATGAACCTAGTAGATCAAAATCAGAAAAAAGATGTAGAACATGCACCAAAGTTGAAGGTTGAAGAGGACCAAGCCAAGCTCCAAGCTACATAGGAAGAGATAAAGAATAAATAGGAAGAGGAGGATGAAGAAAAAAGAAAACAAGCTAAAGACACTGCACAATAACTCAAGATGGTAGTAGAGGCTACAAAATAGTAGTAATGGGAACCAGAGCAACTTTAGGTAGAAGTAGAGAATCCAACCCAATAAGAAACACTAGCTACAACTCTAATAGGTCCTCAACTCTTGTAGTTTCCATTGGGAGGTGTTTGGCTCTGGGATGTCCCAATAATTAGTGATTGACACACCAATTTTTCACTCCCACTTGCCATAATTTTATGATCTCACCCTTCAACACCTACGACCACATTTTCTATACTCCCTCTCAAGGAGGAGGCTTCCTTAGATGTTTTTAGGCTTCCACTGAATAAACAATTAGAGGGAACAATATTTTTTTAGGAGTCAATTACATAGAAGGATACCTCCATTGATATGGAGATGGGTCAATCAAAGGTGGAGAATATGTAATTGAAGGATCACCTTTAATAAGTTGTAAAGATGATGTAGGACACTTGACTAGAGTTGGTCACTCAAGAAATTAGGGACCAAGTCATTTATGATCAATGAAGACTCAAGACTTTGGTCTCTAAGTTGATAAAGGATTTGTGTACAACTCAAAAAATCAAAGTAGTCAGTACATTGGGATAGAACATAAAGTTTGAAGGAGCCACACTGATAAATTTATTAGAATAATACCAAGGTGTGCTTGACATTGCCACATTACAAGCATAACATGTCACATGTACCTGGTTAGACTAGAAGTAGCAACTAGATAATTCTCTAGCTAGTTCTAGAATAGACTTCACCATAGTTAAAACCATCAAGATAACTATAAGAAGAAACACCACTTCTATGGATGAGAATTATAGATCCCTTTAGGACTCTTTCAATGCTCAAGACAATGTGGTTAATAAACTTCTCAACAAGAAGATCAAGCTTCTTCACAGTTCATTTATAGTCTCTAGGCCCAATGCCATGCAGATAAATTGGATGAACTGAGTGGTGAAATCTAGATGAGGGTGAACACCACTAAGGTATCCATGAACATCACTAAGGACTCAAACCTAAAGTATCTCATCAGATATCATGTACTACTATATACCCTATTATGCATGGTATAAGAAGTTATGCTTGATTGGCATGCATACAAGATTGACCTATCTCTATTATACATCAAGGTTACTAGATCCTCAACATTCCAATCTACAAGATTTCATCTGAGCTCTAATAGGTCATCAATTAGTGCAAGACTACATAGATCAAGGCCACAAACTCTTTCACTTAGACATCATCTATGGCCATGCCTCCTCCATCAAGATAAGTAATGTTCAAGGCACCAATTTTAAATTTTTTTCAATAATTTTGTATTTGGGATGACTAGTAAGACAAACAGGGATAGGATGGTTCAAAACTTATTAAGGGTGGCCACCTAGTTATGCCAACATATTGAAAACCCAAAAGGGTGGTAGGTTCGTATGCTACTTAGTTAAAAATCTAAAAGAGTATCTAAGTAATGTGTAAGAGGTGAAAACTAGAAATGATACCTTGAGTGATTATTGTAACTCTTACTGGTCTATCCACTACTTCAACTTATACCCTTTATGTGCATTCAAAAGATCATATTATGTTGTCTCGAGATGAGATAACATTTTAGGTCGAGGAAAGTGTTGGGAGATGAAAATGGATAATAAATCTATGCAAGATATTCTTATGATATTTGTGCATTATGTATTTAGTTTATTATCTATATGTATAATTTGTCCTATTTTCATGACTTGTAATAGGTTAGAATATGAATAGACTCCTCTTTTAGTGCCAAGTACAAGAAGAATGTGAACAATAATAGAATAAAAATGAATATATATATATATATATATATATATATATATATATATATATATATATATATATATATATATATATATATATGTATGTATGTATGTATGTATGTTTTTATGAAGAAGAGTGTTCCACCTTTGAGGAGATCAATAGAGATTATTTTGTTTATAGTTACCTGTTGTATTTCTTATTTTTTTCATTGCATGCATTCTCATGTTTTATGTTTAACTTATTTATATCTAATTTAATATGAATGCTCTGTAAATGTTAATGAAGCACTATTTGTTCCTAATTCCTATCTAACACACAATAATTAATCTTAGATATACTTATATTTTCCCACCTTAAATATGAATGCTTTGCACTATCCTATGCACTTAACTAAACCTTACCTATCCTTGCCCTTAAAATGTTATGATGCTTCAATAACCTCTACTAACATTCACAAGAGCATGAAACACATGAAAATAATATGTATGTGGGAAAACCTCAAAGTAAATAAAACACAATAATGATGTAAATGGACTATAATCCTATAAGATAAACAAAAACTTTAGTGAAGTACTAAATTCACATGGAGGACCAACTCAGTTAGGCTTTATCAAGAACCCACTTGTAAGGAGGCACCAACCCCCTAGATGAATCAGCACCAAATCATCCACCTAAAACACTGTATCACCTTCATAAAAGTGTTTTCTCATCCAATAAATGATGATCTCCTTATTTATCTATTCATACACTTATATCTCTCTTAAACTATCTTGTATCCTTCTCTCAACTAGCTGTCTTCTTGACTTTATTAGGTCATATGACCCTGATCCTCACATTTAGAACCCTTCTCAAATGTTCATCACTGATCTTCCATCCCATTTTTATGATATACAATACCTCTTTATAATATGTAAAAATACTTTCTTATTCACTTCCTTTACACATATAAATAGGCCTTAATTTACCTAGTATTTATATACAAGACTTTCTCATTCATATCCTCCTTGGTTAGATAAACACTTTTATCCTCTTGGGTAAAAGATATAATGGATATTATAAAATCTCATAGACATGGATCAAATTTTATTTGAGTCCCTTTAGGTCTGACCTTCCACAATTAAACCTTATCTCATCTTTGGGTCTCATGGAGACCAAATCCCATTAGGCTTACTTAGCACATGTTATCCTTTGATCTTCTTAGAGAAAATTAAAAAAATTTACTTGGAAAAGACACATAATATGTTATCCCAATATACCTTTGATAATATCATATAGGCTCCATAGAATATTTTATCTCAAAACACTACTTGGAGCACATCATTAGTATTGTTCATATTAGGCCTGTGCATATCTATAAATTCTTTCTTAAATAATTGAAGAATAAACACAAAATTTTCAAAAAATCATGACCATATATAATAAAAATGACCTTAGATTCATCACCATGTGTATTATACTTCATACTCAGGGTAAAAAGACTCAAACCCTTCTTTGTAAGTAGCTCACTCAAAACTAGCAACTAGCCTAAAAATATATTCATGGAAGCTCAAAATTATGACACCTAAAAGGACACATCAAAAAATTCTAGTGAATGAAAAATATATTATAACATCCTTTTAATAACATCCAATAAACAAATCATAATCTCTAATGGAAATTATTGGTCTTGCAGACCAATCTTTTGACCTTCTCTCTCACAGTCCTTACCTAACTATACAAGCCATTTTGGTTTTAATGTTTAAACCTATTAACTAGCCCTTAGACATTTTAAAAATCATGTATATTTCATTAAAGTTATATAAAACAACACCATTTCCATTAAATCCATTAACTTATGGAAAATAGCCTCTAACTCATCATTGCAACTTACTTACCTAGGTCTACCAATGTACCTTCAAACACAATCATGGTGATAATGAATTTTAACACATGTGTAGACACATTCATGGACTTTTGATTCATCAAGATGATATTATGAGATCAATATATAACTATTGGATATAAATATACCATTTTAAAGTGATAGTATTGGTATTCTAGACCAATCTCACAACCTTACACCTTCAGTGTCTCATCAGCACTAGATAGGCCAACTTATGAGCAATAATTTCATCATATCCACTAACTTCCAAAACATATATCCAACATAAAAATTTATTCAAGGTCTTAAATAACTTATTCATGCATTTGGATTCATTCCTAGTCCATGATAACATGTCACTAATCAACTTCTCACTTTTGTCTAGTTTTCTCACTATCTATACAATTACGCCTTTTAGCAATAGGTCAACTTGGATGACTAGTTTAGCACTCATAATATCTAGAACCTGATTAGAAACCACCATGGACATATAATATAATTATCAATATTCAACCTCCATTAAATTATCATTTTTGACTCAACTAACTCTTCCTTATACAATAAATCTCTGAGAAATAAGGTTTTTCCTATAGGGTCCACTCACTTAATTGACAAACCAATCACACATTGTTGTTCTTGGGAGAGTTTAATATTATCTCCAATAACTTACATATCCATTACAAACCATTCCTAGATATTTTTATCAATATCTTTCTTGTCTAGTTAAAGTTAGGGTTTTAGAGAGGGTTAACACTATTTATGATGTTAATGATTATTCATAAAGCTTAGCCCCTTATTATAGAAACAAATACTTGGAACTTTAAGATATTAAACTTACACATATATCATGAAAAACTTAGTTTTCCATGTAGAGGTTTCATGTGCCAATGAGTAATTGAAAGTTCTTGCGATGAGAATCCTTCATTATGAGCACACAAGAAACCTCATAACCAAATTTAATGAATTTTATTGCAAACTTTGACCTCAAAATTGTTCAAAACACATTAAAAAATGTTACATACCTCTACCAATTCTCATTTTTCTATGATTATCTTTAAATCTAAAACTAATACCTGATTTGGCCACCATCTCTCTTTTTTCTTGCTTAGACTTTGACATGTAAGTCATATTAGGTCTTGAAACTAACCTTAATGCCTCTTTCCATGAACTCACCATCTTAATCACATGATTAATCAATCTCTCACATGATCAAACACTATTTTTAATTCTTCATAGGCCTTGATAATACTTCATGGTAACTTATTGGGTATGTAGGTCTTAACCTTGTAGGCTCACCTTGAAACACACCTGAGTATTCCAATGTCTCATATGCATACTAAAAAAACCCTATAATTCCTCTCATGCCTATATGAATCCATCTTATTAGGACATGAATCTCATACCTTCTCATAAGGTCTCTTTATGTAATGGCCAGTGTCATGACTAGGCTTCTCAATCACTCGAGGTTTGATAATTGACATTGAAATAATCCTTGATTCTTTTACACATTTATCACATGCATTTCATGATATTTATATGATATTATACATATATACACATTTCTTAGTGATCATAAAGTATATTCTTGTTATGAATAGGCTTCTTAAGACACCTAGTACTCAAAGCATGTTTACCTTGACGTGATCATCAAACCTCTTTTTAAAAACACTAATAGTCATCAAGCTATCCTAAATCATGAAACTGGCCTTAGAAGAATCATGAGGTTACCTTCAAATTCTATCTCAATATAGAGACAATAGGTTGCCTTCAAATTATCTATTTCCACATGGCTTCCTTGTCACATAACACTTCACCATGCATCTTTGCTAGATGTACCTTGACATCAATGACATCAACCTTGACCTTGAAATAAATGGCATCAACCTTGACCTTGACATAAATGACATCAACCTTGGCCTTTACATCAATAACAACACTTATCAAGCAACTCCCCCTTTGTCATTTATGGTAAATCATTCCTCAAACTAATTACTCTCATCTCCCCTAGTCTGGTCAATCTCCCTTCTTGGACTTTAGCCCCCTTTAACATTAATAATAAAGGGTCCTACATATACTTCCATATAGAACCATACCTTATTTCTATTGGATCCTAACACATAGAATATCAATTATTAAAGTAACATCTTCCCCCTTATTCTATGCATACCTTATTCAAAATAACTTAGATTATAAGATCACTCTTCTACACAGATCAATCTCAGTCACAAACCTAAATTTCTCCCCCTCAAATCAATAATTTACCATGCTTATACAAATTTAATAGTGTCTCCATGGATCCTAATGGATTAACCTATTTCCATAGATCACTAAGACATTACAAGTTTAGGAGATTCCTAGATCTCCATGCTCTCATCTATTTGAATATCCTTTAATATCCTTTTAGGCTTGATTTGCATTATAGGTTTGATCTCTTCATCTATTTAATCATCAATGTCGGATGACAATAGGAATTCCTAACTTGATTTCACATTTTAAGCATGCTTTATCACATAAAGTGGTCCACTTGAGCTTATAAACTAATCATGAATCATCTTCATTATATTTGGTTTTCAAACATTCATTTGTCTTATCTCTAGCACTCTAAAGGCTTTAAACCTCCTATTTTGACTTGATTACCTTTTAACCTATTAGGATAGACTTTTTTAATGTGTCCTACATCATGGAAACTATATAAAAACACCTTATACATACCTCTTGACTCATGGGAGCTATGACTCCTTCCATAATCCCATGAGTACTCATTCTTGGATGGTGTTTTATAATCTCTTACTCTATGACCAAAATGATTGCATATAAAATAGTAACCATTGAATGAATTGGTATACCTTATAACATAAATTTGTTTAATAGGTCTTTTCATTATGACCTTCTTTTCTTCAATAATCTTCTCATTGACTTGAGGTGCCTCCTTTTGTTCTTCTTTGAAACCAAGACCTGTTTTGTCACTTACATATTTTTGGCTACTCAAGATATCATTTAAGGCCTCGATGCTCTTTCCAAACATCACAAAGGCCCTCACTTTGGTAGACTATTGATTCAACTCATCTTTCAAGGATTTTATTTTTAGTTTTATACATGATGCATTATTCCTCTTTAGTCTTTAGTCTTGTATTGACTACCTCCATTTGTGCCTCAAATTTATTGATGATCTCATCATACTCATTGGAAACATTACTCAAATTTTCCTCAAACAAGCCAATCTATTCCTCATAGTCTTTAACTAATGATCTTAGTTTGTGATTATTTTTACTTTAGAACCTTAAATCCTTTAGGTAACTTACTAATTATACCTCAAGATCTAGTTCAGCTTCTTCTTCATTTATTTCCACATCAACCATAATGCCTTTCCCACTTGAACAACCCTCATTGTCTAATTTTATGGCCATAAACAAGGTTTAATTATTATCATGTTTAATTTCATGACTTTCATAATCATTATTAGATTCACTTCAGTCACATTATAAGGGTTATCTTCTTTATTATAAAAGCTTATTTTGTTCTTGAAAGTTCCTTTTCTACCTTCATACTTCTTGAACTCCTTTTTTTTGTTATTAGGATTATATGTCTTCTTTTCATCTCTATGATGTTCATCATGTTCTTAATTATTCTTAGATTTATCCTTGTTAGGACACTTGGATTCAAAGTGATCAATATTTCCATAGTCAAAACTTTTGAAGGGAAACTTACCTTTGTACTTACTAGATCCAAACCTCAACTTCCTTGCAAACATGGATATAATTTGATCATCATCAACATCTAAGAATTCCTCATCCTTAACCTTCTTCATTTTTGGCTTATTTTCATCTTTTAAATTTTCTTCCTTCTTGGGAGGTCTTCATTCATTAGTTTTCATCTCATAAGCAGTCAAAATGCCATGAAGCCCATCCCTTTCTAGCTTATCCAAATCTTGCATCTATTCTAATACAATCACTTTAGAGTAAAATTTAGGAGTTAGTTATCTCAATACCTTTTTAATAACTATATATTCTTTCACCTCTTCTCCCAATCCTCTAATGACATTGACAAATTCATCAACCCTCAACAGATAAGATGTAATGGTTTCATCTTCATTCATATTTAGAGGTTGAAACTATATTTAATGGGTCTAAAACTTTGCCATCTCCATTTTGGTGTCTCATTAATTGATAGTGTTTAGTTTTTCCCATATCTCTTTAGTTGAGTCACAATGTTCTACCTTTGATAGGCCACAAAGAATGACATTCAATGTCTTGGGGTTATTTTCACTAGCCTTCTTACCTACTATATCTATTGGTAGAATAAGAGGAGAAATATAACCATCCATAACTAAATTCCAAATATCATGTCCTTGTGACATAAAATATATCTTCATATTTACATTTCAAAAGGAATAATTTGATACATTGAATTATGGATCCTTACTGGTAAAGAAACCATCTTGATCTTGTTAACTAACTATCCTTACTTTTATAATCTCCTTTAGGTTTTTAGAATGAATTCAAAGGACTATAATCAAATATGAAATATTGGAAGAAAAATGACTAAGAGGGGAGGGGGAGTAAACTAGTCTCTAAAAACTGTATTATAAAATATTACTTAATCAATGATAGATAATTTAGATAAGCATGTACATCTTAGAAAATATAAGCATTAATTCATAAGAGAATAAAACATATGAATATAATATGTATGTGGAAAACCCTTAAATGGAAGAAAACCCAATGATGATAAAAATATACTAGAGTCTTATTATAAAAACACCAACTTTAGTAAAGCACCAACTTCATTTGGAGCACTAACCCCAACTAGCTAAGCACTAACTCAGTTAGGATTTAGAAAGTACCCACTTGAAAGGAGGAACTAACCCATTAGATAAATCAACACCAACTTAGCCACATAAAAAACTTGATCACATTAATAACAATATGTTTCTCATATAATATATGATCTCCTTCTTTAGCTCTTCGCTATTCGCTCAATTATCCTTCTTCTTGACTTGATTAGGTCATATGAATTTTATCCTCACATATATAACCTATATAAAATGTTTATTATTTATATTATATCCCATTATTATGGTCTAAAATACCTCCTTATACTCTAAAAATATACTTTCTTGTTTGCTTCCTTTACACATAAATAGGCTTAAAATTGCCTAGTATTTATATAAGACATTCTTGTTCATATCCTCTTTGGTCAGTCAAAAAAATTTATCCTCTTGTTTAAACCATGTAATACATGTTATGAAATCTCATAGACATGGATAAAATGTTATTAGAGTCCCTTTAGGTCTGACCTTCCTTAATTTGGATCTTTAGGTCTCATGAAGACCTAATCCCATTAAGCTTACTTAGCACACATTATCCTTTGATATTCTTGGAGAATATTCCAACACTTTAAATGGTAGAGACACAACAAATTATATCCAAATATACCTTTTATAATTTCATATGTGCTCCATATCACTTTTTATCTCAAACCACTACTTGGAGCACATCATTAGTATTGTTCATATTAGGCTTGTGCATACTCGGAAAGTCTCTCTTGAATAATTGAAATTAAACACAAATTTTCTAGGAAATTATGAAATATATATATATATATATATATATATATATATATATATATATAATATAATTGACCTTATATTCATCACCATGTGCATTATACTTAATAAATCAAGGTAAAATTACTCAAACCCTTCTCTGTAAGTAGCTCACTTCGAACTACCAACTAGCTTGAAAATACAATCATCGAAGATTGAAATTATGACACCTAAAAAAACACATAAAAGGAATTAAAATTCATGAAAAATATATTATAAAATCATTATTACAATGTCAAATAAATAGATCATAATCTCTAATGTAAACTATTGGTCTTGTAGACCAATCTGTTAACCTTCTCTCTCATAGTCCTTATTTAGCCAAATAAGACATTTTCGTTTTGATGTTTAAAATTATTAAAATGACCATAAAAAATTATGTATATGACATTAAATTTTCAAAAAACAAAACCATGTCCATTACGTTTATTAACTTAGGGAAAAAGTTTCTAACTCATCACTGCAACTTGCTTACATAGGTCTACCAGTTTACCTTCAAACATAGTCATGGTGATAATGACTTTAAAAACTTGTGTATACACATTAAAGGACTTATAATTCATTTGGATTATCTTATTATATCATTAGGTAACTCTTATATATAAATATACCATGGTTAAGTGAAAAATATTGGTCTTCCAAACCAATCTCATAACCTTACACCTTCACTGTCTCATCTACACATACATGTCAACTTATGAGAAATAATTTAATCATATCCAATAACCAAAAAAAGATATTTTCAACATGAACATGTATTAAAATTATTACAAAACTTATCCATTCACTTGTATTAATCCCTAGTCCATGATAACACTTCCCTAATTAACTTCTCATTTATGTTTAGTTCTCTCACTATTTACACCATTAGGCCTTTTAAAAATTGGTCAAATTGCATGAATATTTATCACTCATAATGTATATAACCTCATCATAAACCATCATGTGAATATAATACATGTCTCAATATTCAATCTCCATCTAATTATAAAATTTGACTTGGCAAACTCTTCCTTCTACAACAAATCTCTAAGAAATAAGGCTTTTCCTATAGGGTCCACTCACTTACCTAAAAAATAAATAACACTTTGAGGTTATTAGAATAGTTTAATACAGACTAAAATAAATTAAATATCCATTATAAAAAATTATGACCTATTTTTATCAATATCTTTCTCATCAAGTCAAAGTTAGGGTCTTAGAGAGGGCTAACACTATTTCTGATGTTCATGATTGTTCATAAAGTTTATCCCCTTATTCAATAAAACAATGCATGGAAATTTGAGATATTAATATTACACATATACCATGAAAAACATAGGCTCCAATTCATAGGTTACACATTCCAATGATTAATTGAAATTTCTTCTCAGGTTGAGAATCCTTCATTATGTGCACATAAGAAACCTTGGAACCACATTCAATGCCTTTTATTGTAAAATTTAACCTAAGACTTGGTCAAAAAACCTAAAAAAAATTCCATATTTCTATAAATGATCATTTTTCCATGATTATCTTTAAATCTAAAACTCAAACCTCATTTGGCCACCATCTCTCTCTTTGCTTGTTTAGACTTTGACCTATAAGTCATATTAAGTATTAAAACTAACCTTCAAGCCTCTTTCCATACACTCACCATCTTATTAACATGATAAATAAACATCTAAAATGGTAAAAAACTACCTTTCATGTTTCATAGGCCTTGAGAATACTTCATGGTACCTCATTAGGTCAGATAAGGTCTAGAACTAGTCTTGTTGCATGTTAGGTATCTAGGTATTACCCCTATGGTCTCACCTTAAAACACACCTAAATGTTCTAATTCCTCATATTAGTACTCAAAAAATTATATACTACCTCTCATTCCTCTATGAATTCATCTCATTATGCCACTAAGCTCATACTTTCCCACAAGGTCTCTTTATGTAAAGACCAGTTTCGTGACTAGGCTTCTCAATCACTTGAAGTTTGAAAACTGACATTGAAACACTCCTTGATGATTTTAAACATTAATAACATGAATTTAATGATATTTATATATTATCATAAATATTTACACACCTCTTAATACTCATAAAGTATATTATTGTTATGACTAGGCTTCTCAAGACACCTAGTACTCAAAACATGCTTACCTTTATTTGATCATCAAACCTATTTGTGACAACACTGATAGTCATCAGGTTGTCCTAAATCATGAAATGTAACTTATAATAATCATTATGTTTCCTTAAAATTATATCTCAATAGAGAGATAATATGTTTCCTTTAAATTATCTCTTTCCACATGGCTTCATTGTCAAATAACACTTCACCAAGCATCTTTATTAGATGTACCTTGAAATCAATGACATCAACCTTAAAATTGACATGAATGACATCAACCTTGGCTTTGAGATCAATGAAAACACTTTTGAATAGAGTATTCCAAACTCTTTCATGGTATTAGAGCATCTCTAATAACCATTTCTCAACATGCCTAACTTCTCCTTAATACATTTGAATTTATTTTTGGTTGTGCTTAACATCCCTATTTTGAGTGTGCACTTACATGTTATCATTTTTGGTATTTTATCATTTAAGGTGTGTTTTTGCATACATGATGCATTTTTTTCCATTTTCCACACTCCTCCATCAGCCCATGACATGCTCTATTCTATTTTGTGCATTAGTACCTTGACATACTTATAGTTTGTGTCATGTCTCCATCAAGGCCCATTTCTTACTGCCTTGCCTTATTATATGGAGAAATTTTTACACTCTTTTTTTAAGAGAATCTTTCATGATACTTGATGTCTTTTTTAAAAAGTTGATACTCTCCTTATTTGGATCTATTTTGGTGAAGCCAAGTGTCTTCCTTATTTTCATCTAGTGCTTATTGGGACATTATTGTACTCACACTACTTTATAAAGTGACATGGGAGGTTTTTTGTGTGAGATTTATTATTTCAAATCATAACCTTGTCTATCTTCATGTGAGTGTGCCTTGTGCTTTCACACCCATTTTTAGTTTTTGGTAATTCTTCATGCCCCATTTGATGTAGTTAGTTATTCATGCACTAATTCTAACACATAGATTTAGTGGACCTATTATATCTATCCCTTTTCAACATTATGGGGCGTATCATATTATTGATAATAATGCTTGAATGTTTTTTATTTGGAGTGAGCTAGGTATCTAGTTTTTGTTCCTAAGGACTAGGTGGATGTAACAACTGGTTACCCATGCATTTTAGTGAGAAGGGACATTTACAATATAGACAATCTTTAACTCCTATTTTATGGAGGTGACCTTCCATATTCATTTGATTAGTTTAAGATACAGATGGAACATAAATATGTATGAGTCACCTTAATAACACTAATCAACCAATGCATGTAAAATTGTAAGTAAAAAATATATGTCCTAATAGTCTCAAGAAACTAATCAACTAAATATGGAAGGTCACCTCCATAAAATAGGAATGCAAGAGTATATATATGGTAAATGTTCAATCTCACCAAAATGAATGGGTAACCAACCATTACATCCACATAGTATATAGGAACAAAAAAATAGATACATAGCTCAGTCCAAATCAAAACCATGTAAGCATTAAAATAATAGTTTGATACCCACCAAAATTTTGATAAGGGAGAGATATGACAATTCCACTAAATTTTTGTGTTAGAATTTAGTACATGAAGAACTATCTACATAAAATGGAGCATGAAGAAGTACCAATAATTGAAAAAAGGTGTACAAACACAAGGCACACACATATGAAGGTAGATAAGGCTGTGATTACAAATAATAAATCTCACACAACAAACCTCCCATGGAACTTTATAAATTATTAAAAGTAAAGTAATCTCCCAATAAATACTAGATGAAAATAAGGGAAGACATTGGGCTTCACCATAATATCTATAAAAAAAAGTAAACTATTAACCTATCAAAGAATCCATCAAGCATCATGAAAGATGCTCCAAAAAATAAGGAAGAAGTAAAGTGTTTCCATAGAAGAAATCAAGAAGATAATAAATGGGCCTTGATGGATATGTGACATAAACTACACATATGTCAAGGTGCTAATAAACAAACTAGAATAGAGCACATTGTGAGCTGATGAAAGAGTGTGACAAATGGTAAAAAAACATTATGTATGGAAAAACACACCTAAAATGATAAAATAACAAAAAAATATAACCTATAAGTGCATGCTCAAAATAGGGATGTTAGACATAGCCAAAAATACATCCACATGTAATCAATTGGTGTATGAAGTACAATGCAAAAAGTAGTAGGGACCATAACACAAAACCCCCCTAGATATGGAACTTTATAAATTTAGTGAATTTATAATAAAAATTATACTAATGGATGGGAAATTACAAATAATTCACTTTTATAAACAGTGTCACTCAATTTTGATCTACCGATCAAAGTTTATTACGCAATCAAGTTCTCATCATTAATGGCCTATTTTAACTAAATTTGCACAAATTTTTTAAGTGATCCAAGGTCTAAAAGGAAAACATAGCCTCATAACCACCTAAAATAATTATAATTGAACTAATGACCTCTTCAAATAAATAAAAGTAAAAAATAGCCCTTCTTCTTGACATTTACCATATAGACACTCTTGCATTCCTATTTTGTGGAGGTGACCTTCCATCTTCAATCGATTAATTTATGGAGACTATTGGCACCTATATTGTTGACTTAAAATTTTCCATGCATTGGTTAAGTAGTATCATTGGGGTCACTCATGAAAATGTATGTTCCATCTGTATCTTGAAATTTTAGATTATGCATTATTTGAGTAGTGTCCTTGGGGGCACTCGTATAATTTTTTGTCTTCTTGATCATGATTTTAGAGGAGGTTCTTCTTTCAAAATTATAGTTTTCATCCTTCAATAGTTGTTTACATATTCTTCATGCTTTAGTGGTGTTATTCATGTTCATATTTTTTTCCTACTCTTTTGGGACATTTTTTTTATAGACTTATTAGACCTTCACTACTATTTATCTATTTTGGAGAGGAGTTTTTCCCATTATTTTTTTCCCTTTTAATCCACCTTTTTGAGAGTTACATTATACATGGATACCTTATCAAACCTTATTACTGGTATCCATTTTTTATTTTTTACCCACCTAAGCTATGCTTAAGGAGGGTGTTGGTGTAGGATATTTATTGGACCATTTATTTATTAAATGGATTATAACTACACATTTAACTTCAAATTGCTTAGGTGTAAGTGGGTGAGAGGGTGAGTTCCACTTGGAGTTCAATTGAGTGCCACTATGAGTTATCTTATGACTTCCATAGTGAGTTACATTCAAACCATGAGTTCTTATTTTGGTTAACACCCCTTATTCCTTCTATATATTCCTCTTCAATATCTTATTATAATAGAGAAAATCAACATTGTATAATCTATTTTATGGAGTATAGTTGATTTATTTTGTGTGTAATGAATTAGATTCATCACTATGGTAATATATTATTAGAGATATCTTGGTTGAAGAGTATTACAAAAAATTTCACATCCTACATTGCCACTAGGTCATGTCATTTTCTTCTTTTAAAGGGCACATTCAATGACTCTATTTACAACTCAATCCATCTAGGGAAATCTAGGGCAAATCAATTTACCTTTGCAGAATGAAACTTTAATAGTAATAGCTTATGTATTCCTTGAAAATATGTAAGTATGATTATGTTTTGAAATGCCTTCTCAAATAGGAGAAAATTGTAGACACTCATTTTTTCCCACTTTCATGTCTAAACTAGATATTAGATCAATTTATAGAAAATGACATAATTTAATCCTATAAATCACTCAAAATTCCCAAAAAAATTTATGCAAGGGATATAAATTTTTCATGCAGTATCATTATTTGTGGTGTTATCCTATATATAATGATAACCTCTCCTAGATTCAACCCTAGACAAATTGCGACATTGTAAATTGACATTATTGTCCTTTTGATCTATTAATGTAAAACATTAAAACAAATTATTAAATGCCAAAAAAACTAAACTAGATTAATTAAAAAACAAACTTCAATTAGTTTCTTAATTAAAAGTTCCAAGTTCAAGTAGGGAATTAAATTTTCTAAAAAAAGGATCTTTTCAATAAAGATGAGGTCAAAGTCAAAGAAATTAATAATATATTTTATAAATACCTAAAATTTAAATAGAAGGTGGGTCATAACTTCATAAATATTATCTATGTGTTTTTCAGCCTCATAAATATATTCTATGAGTTGTCAAGCCTTTATAATTACTTTGATTCAACCTAGGGCTAATCTAAACTTGACCAAGGTTAATCTAAACACAACTAAGGTTAAAATGAAAAATAACTACACTTGGGTCAGATTTAGTTTAATACCTATAAATATAATTGTCATACCCCCTATCTAAACAAGATATTTATCCAATGTTATACTATTAGATTGATTAAGGAGAAGCTTCACCAAACCAAGCCAAGCCAATCCAAGCCTCAAGTAGTCTTAGAGAAGTGCTGCCAAAATGGAAATTACATTGATGAAAGTCTATATTACCTAAAGTCTGAGCATGAACATCCTCTATGCTAACTAATGAGCACTAGTTTGATAAGGGAGGTAGCATAGTTTTGTGTTTTATCTTCTATTTATAATTTTTTTCATTGTGTTAAGCTCACCCAAGTACTTAAGCAAACATTGTTTAGTTTCTATTATATTATTTGATTAGAATTATCTTTTAGTTTCATTAACAATAAACTAAATAAATTTAGATCTTTGGATTCCTAATGATACACCCTTAGCACAATACCTATATGTTTTAATTTCCATCCTAACTATTTTATGTCTCCATCCCACATGCCAAGACCCATACTTAGTCCATCACTCATGGATAGGTGACTAGTCACTAGGCAAGTTTGAATTTTACAAAATGTTGCATTATGAAAATAAGTGCTAAGGGTGTGTATAATGTCATGAAGAAGATGTTATGAGTGCTGAATAAAGTAATAAATAAAATTTAATAATCTTTAGCAGAATCTAGGTAATTGAAAAGGATATGTTAATTAATGGATAAATAATCAAGAGCCATTTCATTTAAACCTCACGTAACACACATTATAAAACCCTTTATTTTACCCAAAATAACCAAAAAATGCTTTTATTTTGAAAACAACATTGAGGCAAGATAAGAGGCTATGTTGTCAAAATATAACCCACATACCTTAGGGCATTAAGGAGAATAAGGAAAATTTCAAACATTTTTAGGAATGTAGGATGGTTTGGTTATTATGAGAAGCTAATAAGGTTTGATGATGGAATTTTTGAGGAGTTTGTACAAATTTTAGATCATGATGTATGCACTATCAGTGGACTTTAAGTGGAGGTCACTAAATATTTTATAGAAATGGTTAAGATTATGCCTCTTGTGGGGAAATTTAGCATATGAATCTAAGTCTTTCTACAACTAAGACTATATTTTGCATTGAAAGAGAGTAGTTAGAGTCCTAAAATAAAGATACACTTCATTCTTCATTACCATGGATATAGGATTAAGTTTCTCTCTACATTGTTAAGTATTATTGTCATTTATATCTTTCACTCCTTCATTCAATTAGTTGATCTAATGGAATCATCCCAAATGTTTGGGGCCTCATCTCTTTAAGATGAACCTTTTGAGAATGCTAGCTCCTACCTAAACTAGATGCACCTAATTTAATATTAGATACATGTGTAATGCTAAAAAGAGATACAAATTTGATTTTGTCAAGGAAATGGGAATATAATTTAACTAAAGCTAAAATATTTGATGAAAAAAAGTTCAAATATCTCCTCCACTCACTCTAACAACATAATAAATCCATAGAACTGATGAGAAACTACACAACTCCTATAAAACTTACAACTTTATCAACACTTGCATAAGTGATTTGTATGAAGGTAGGTGTATACGCAACATACAACCTATAATTTGGGGTGTAAAAAAAGATAGGATAATATCATAAGGGAAATAAACATCCACAAATGAATATTGACAGTTCAAATTTTACATAATACTCAATAAAAATGACAAGGTAGAAGAGGCAATCATTAATTTTATTGGATTCAAGGCATCAAGTCATCATTTTAAGTATCAAAAGGGAATATTATTGTCATACCCAAGAGGAGGGATCATAAACAAGTCATTTTCTATTTTATATATATATATATATATATATATATATATATATATATATATATATATATATATATAATAAAATGAGCTAAGATAGAAGAAGAGAGCACTAGAATACCTCATAAATGTTGTTTTTACTCCATTAATCTAGCTTATACAAGAGAAAAAAGAAGGTAATATGGGGTCATTAATCCCTCTCCAATGTATTAAGCCTCTCCCTTGAAGATATTCAATTAAGGTTGTAATAAGGTTAATCAGAGTCTGGTTCAGATTTGTATAAATTAATATAGAAATAATGGAGCTTAATTATAGAGATGAACACAAATAATAATGTATATTATTTTGATTAATTAATTCAATTGGTAAATTACATCTATTGATGATGAAAGTTGTGCCATCAACTAATCAACCCTTTTGCCTATCATGAAGGTCAAGATGGAATAGTATCAGCCAAATAGTAAGGTTCTAAAGGTTTAATTACAATCCTAAAGATGTGATGGGGTTTTTAAATATTCTGGAAAATAATAAATAAGTCATCAAATGTAACATATTCCATTATAATTTTAGAAATCCACATTATCAAATAATGAATTAGTTTAGATATGAAAGTGTAATCTATCCTATCTGACAGAGAAGGCCTATGAGTTAGACAATCTCTTGAAGGAAAAAAATTTGATTCAATAAAATAATATATTTCAAGTAATATCTTGTTTATGCTATAATGTCTTCTAAGTAACTTCAAGAAAATTAACCAAAAATATAAAATAAGGTAAATTTATTATAAATCAAGATATACAAATTTTCAATCAAGAAAAAAGTCAGTAGAACTCAATACATAAAATTGCTACAAACTAAAAGGAAAAAAAAAACATATGGAAAAATAATTAGATCAAGAAAGAAACGACTAATTAATAGGATGAACAAATATACTAAACAAAACAGAAAAATCTAACTTAGTAAAATATAATAACTAAAATCTAATTCTAAACAAATAAAGATACAAAGGAAAGATCTAATCTAAGAACTAACATACTTAAAAAAATAAATAGTCTAAATCTTAAAAAAAACTAAAAACTATTAATTCTAAAATCTAAACAAGTCTAATATCTAATCTAAATTAAGACTAAACTTACAAGTGACTAATAATAAATCTAATAAAATCTAACAAGTAAACTTAAAACTATATCTAAACTAAGAAAAAAATTATAAACAAATCAAAACTGAAATATATATCTAAAATATAATGATGTTTAAGTTAAAACAACACTATAGAAGAGAAAACATTCCAAGAAAACAATCTATTTTAAAGAAAATAAACAAGAATATCTATCCAAGAAATAACAAACAAAAATGAAAAGTAAGGTAAACAAACTATAAGATAAAGATATTAATCTAAGAAACAAAATGGAAATATATTAATTAAAGATTAATCTAAAATGAAAGAGACTATATTAAAAATTAAATCCAATATAAAGTACAATAAACTTTGTGAGTCTCAAAAGAGAGAGTCATCTTAGTAGAAAAGATAGATTTTATTTGAGAAACCAACATCTTTCTTAACAAACACTTTAGAGAACTTTTACAATCAAAATAGATTAATAAAATGTGATAAATAGTGAAGTGTTCATTATTATTCAGGTTGAATGCTTAAATTCTACACATAGGAATACAAATAGAAAACATCAAAAGATGTTAAACTAGACAAACCTTAGATAATCTATTATAAATAATAATATAAAAGATAGATATAGCTATATTGCCTATGTAATTACTCAAACGTTATAAAAAATATCATCTGATCTATCTACAAAAGTCATGCTATCTTAGAGAAGTTGCATAGAAGAGAGAAAGATAAGTGATTGACTTCACAAAATGTATAATTATTCAATACCTGTGATGTTCCTCCTTTTCAAATGAATCCTTGATCTCCTTTTATGCTTCAAATTTGGTTTGAAATTTTTTATAGCTAACCTTAGTTAGTTATTAGTTTAACTTAACTAATTAACTTAAAAATTTAATTAATTATAAATAATTATTAGTTAAGGTTATGTTTAATTAAGACTTAAAAGTATTAATGGATCAAGTTTTGAATATATACCAGATATTATCTAATTGGTGGGGACCTTTATCAATTAATAATAAAATAGAATAGTATATATCAATAAAAATAGATAATTCAAAGTTTATGAAATTCTTATTTATATCAACCATAATGCATATTTCAAAAATTAACTTAAGAATTTGTGTGTGTATGTGTGTGTTTGTCAAAAAATTAAAATCTTCCATACTTTCCAAAATATCATCACCAAAAATCAAAACTAAAAGTTAAAGTATCCAATTTAAGTATATAGAATTCTAACAATTAAAGTTCAACTAAAAATAAAAGTTTTATCCCCTTGATATCTAGTAATCATCAAAATTTGAAAGGACTTTAATTATAATCTTCCCTTATTGATTAACACATTTATTATACTCCATCTCCATGGATGGAAGATGAACTGTATTTGTTCTTGAATCAGTTGAGGGATCATCGACCTCCAACTTAATCCATTTGAGCACTCTGATCTCAACAAGCATGCCTGTATCATTTTGACTATATGATCTTTTATCTGAAGTAGTAGGATTGATCTTAAGTGTACATTTTATGTAAGCTAAAATAGGCTTCTCTAAACTTAAATTCTTACATCCTAAAATAGGTTCCCTTTAATAAGACAAAGGTTCATTAGAAACTGAAGGCAATGCAAGGTTAACATAATTCTTAACATGGGCAACTTCAACATGAAACTGAGTGGCTTGATTGGAAAGATGTGGCTCAATAACAAGATGAATTCTTTAGAGAGTGGTCAACTAGATTGTCAAATGATGTAGATTAATTTGTAAATGGTGAGAGGAACTTATATGAGAAGGGGTCCTAGCACCAAACCTACTTTCATGAAATCCCCTATTCTACCTATGATTTATAGGGTTAAAAGGCAGGTTCTTTAAGACATTCCAAAACCTAGGATCTGTTGCATTAAAATAGATGGAAATCTTGACACCTCTATGAAATCTAGGGCTAAATATCCCAGCTTAGAAACTACCCCTTGGGAAATTTATATTTGGGTTCTATTGGTTTACATTATATGATTTTGACCGCAACCTTGATTATCATTACTTATACTCAACCTAGGTTGATCCCATCCAGACATTTTAAACACACTCTAAAAATCAACATGTACATATTCAAAATGAAACCAAGCTTAATCTTTGAAATAAGGAAGTAACCTTTGCTATGTCAATAAACTAAACCATTTCTACTAAATTTATTGGGTTTCATGAGAATATCTCTTTAAAACCAATCGAGAACCTAAAATAAAATTGTAATATCATAATTTTATTTTTAAAAATATTCTAACATAACTCTCTAACTTTTTATTCTCACTATATGAAAACCATCTAAAAGTAAATATCAAAACTAAAAGCAATATTTCCATAAATTTTATTAATGAAAAATATCTCTCAAAGACCATATATCTTTCCAAATGTCATAAGTTCAAATAAGATTTGAAAATATGAACCTTTCATTGTCATATCTAAATTGAAAAGTCAACTTTATAAACTTTGGAAATATAATCAATATATTGTCCAAACCCTCAAAATGAAACCCTAATAAATTTTCATAATATATCTTGCTAAAACCCTTGAATCATTTTTTATTGTTTAAACAATACTTTAAACTGAAAATATTTTATCATGGCCTTTTCAAATCATTAATCACTTCATCATCAAAATAGAAACTAGGACTTTAAAATGCTTCGTTACCAAAAAAAACTTCCATGATAGATAAACATTAAGCATTATGTATAATCTTTCCAAATTATCTCACATCAAAACCCTAACACAGATCATATTACTATTATTTTGATATTTAAATTCAAATCAAAACCTAAAATTTCAATACTGATGTGCAAAACCAAAAAAACCTTCATTATTTTGTAAGTCAACATATTATATTTTCAATTTTATATTTATCCTTCAAAGTGAAAATTTGAATCTAAAACTAATACATGAAACTATGGATTGAACATACCAAAATATGTATTCACATTTATATGTTCAAACTACCTCAAACCACTTCCCTATATCATGGTCGATGAACAACCATTCAAACATCCTATGAAAAAAAAAACTTGTCTAATAATTTGTGCCTTAAAAATCCACTCATAAATTGATGAAATCAAATCGTATCCCAATATAATACTAAGAAAATAAGGTTTTAAATCAAATCTTTCCAATATATCATCTATTAGCAAGATATACATTATTCCCCCTTTTATGTTATTTTATATTCAAAGCTTTGACAAAAACCTAGAATATATTCAAACATTTTGACCTTTGCCAAACCCTAAAACTGATATGCAGACCTAAAACATACTTCCATTATTTTTGAGTTCAACACATTATATTTCTAGTCTTAAACATGCAAGATTTTTTGATTCATTTCATAAATAAATGAAATTGTTAAAAGCTATGAATGAATATTGGCATGTTCATCATGACCTTATGATAGACTATATAATAATCATCTCAACATCTTCATGAAACAAGATACATAGAGCTTATTCTTATCCCACTATGTGAATATATCAAAAACTAAATTTTATTCACTTTAGTTTCTCATGCAAATAAGTAGTATTATTCAAGCATAGAATTGAAAATATCATACAACTCTCCATAATTTACATGCACAGAACTTAACTTAAAACTATTAACATGGAAATTGAGATTTCATTCTTTCTATTATAAGTAAAATTTGTTTGAAATATTAACTGAAGATTTCTCAAAATTCATTTATCTTATTTACAATATACCTGTTAATGCATATTTGTAATATTTGTGCTTCAAATCCTTTGAAATCCTTATCTAGAACTCAAGAATCCAAACTAACAAAGTTTCCCTTTCGCAAACAAGCTTTGAGAATGACCAAAAAAATAAAAAAGAAGATTATTTATAATTTCCACCGTCCACCATATCTACTTTGGTGACATGCCTAGTCCTCATTGGCTTCATTCAATTGAGGATGTACTTAGCAATTCTGCCAATTGAGTTAGTGAAATGATCAAACTTAACTATCACCAAAATATCCACTAAACATTTTACCATCTTCTATTATTCGAGGCATGTACACGTTATATTAACTTCACAAACTACCAAAATCCTAGCATGATCTTGAAGTATCCTCAAATATACACTTGCATTAACTCTTTTTCCATCTCAATGTGCCTTGATGGCTTATTGAATAGACTACTGACTTGAATGCCAACTCACCAAGTAAACATCTCATGTCAAGCAAATTTGTGACTTGAAATAAAATCATACATATTACCTTTTATAATCACCAATATTATATCCTTTGAAATATATTCCATCAAGGATAGAGACTTAGGTTAAAAAATATAAAAACACCATGGCCTAATAATAATTATCAATATCATTCAAGACCTTAAGATAAATATTCTTAGGTTAAGATCCTTATTATGTTTGATAATCTTAGGACCACTTAAAACCTTTATATCTCTTTGATAAACTGGGAAGAGATTTATCCTAGTATAAAAGTGACTTAATCATGTCAATATTTCATATTTGTTAATGATATATTCAACTAAACATTGTATGAAATAGATTTATCCATATCAGGTTCATAGTTTGAGTTTTGAAATGAGATTCATGATAGATCAAATGAGATATTTTATTCGATAAACCATAATTATACATCACTTCCTCAAACTAAAAAAATTATTACTGATCTATCTTTATAATCACAATTTGAAAATGAAATGATAGGGTTATCTCTTATCTATTTCAAATCAAGTTTCATATTACCATAAAAAAATATCAAATTAATTATCATAAAATGTTCACACTATCAAATAAAAACTAATCTAAAATTTATGTCATGCTCAATTGAAACTCAATATATATCTACAACATCACCACAATCATATAATGTTTTCAACTATAAAAAATATCCCTATTTCAAACTGAAAGTGCTTCCTTATAATCTAATCATGAACTAAAAATCAAGATAATTGATCAAAAACATTCACAATGATAAATATATATGCACATTTTATTTATTTATCCACTATGCTTTTTGAAACCACTTAAGATATAAATATGAATTCATCAACCAATCATCATTTATAATTGAAAATATGCATCTAAATATACTACTATTTAACTGGGTCTCTGACATAGTTTTAAATTTCATGACTAAGTCATCTCTATGGTAGACAAGTATTAATTTTTAGAAAAAAATGAAGGGGTGTGAAAAATAGGCATAACACTAATGACCCTGCTAGTCAATTTTGTGTAATGAAATTGAATATTAGTAAATTACTTATTGATAAAACATATTCTTGAGAGTGTGATCCAGGTAAATCATTTTTCAAGTAACTATGCACAAACCCCTTTAATAATGAATTTTTAAAAGGGATAAATCGTTCAAATGGCATGGCACAAAGAAAGAGAATAATATAGTAGGGAAGTTTAAATTGGATACATAACCTAATACAAATTCCTTAAGTAAAAAATCTAAAAATAAATTAATACCTAAACAACTAGATACAACTCAACATATATTTTTATGTATAAAAAAAACTGAATTTATGAAGAGTAATATTTAAAAATAATTGATACTTATAGTAGATTTATAGCTTCCTCACATTCTTCTTTCATAATGTAATACTTATCCATTTATAACCCTCATTGATCCTTTTCAAAATTAAAGTACAACAATCTAAACAAAATCAACAAACAAAAGAAGCACAAACCAAAAATAAAAATAGAAAACAAAAGAAATAAACAAAACTAAAAGTAACTAATCATGAAATAATTTCAAATGATGGTTGTTAACTAAGTAATATAACCAATTTATTTCAAGATCTTTTAAATGAAAAACTTTATTTCTAAGTATAGTAGCAATTCTATAAGGACAAAACCATAATAAATCAAATTTTTGATGTTTACCAGGATCTTCGTGTTCTTTATCCTAATACAAAACTAAATATCCAACTTTAAAATTTTTGTTAGAAAGTTTTTTATCAATTTTTTTTATAAATTTTTGCTTAGCTTTTTATAATTTTTTGAATTCTATTTCTTTAGATTATTCAAGAAGTACTAAATCATGTAATCTTTTTTCAATTAAATTTGTATCTTTAGCAACACATTGTAAAGAAGTTCTAGCTGAAGAAATTTGAAGTTGTATTGGTAAGGTGGCCTCAAATTCATATGCTAACATGAAAGGTGAATAAATAGTTTCTACCTTAACAATAGTTCTATTAGCCCATAAAACTTCAAAAAAAATAAGATACTATTTTTATTATTATCACACACTAATTTTTTTATGATTGTAAGTAGATTTTTATTCATTGACTCAGCTTGACCATTACCTTGTGGGTGATATTTGGATGAATGACTGGATATAATAAAATACTTTCCCAAAAATTCTATAAATTCATTTGAGACAAACTAAGGTCTATTATCAAAAATGATTTCATAAGAGAATTTAAATCTAGAGAAAATCTGATTTCTAAAAATGAGATTACTTCACATATTACGAAACTCTTATGTGTTTTGGCCTTAGAACTAGTAAAATAATTTGTGGTTATTAGAATATACTGATGACCAAAATATGACGGTGGATGTATATATGAAACAAAGTCAATGGCCCATTTTATAAATGTTTTTTCAAGAATAATAGGGTTTAAAGATATTGTAGACAACTTATCTCTACAAACAAATAATTGACATGGCATACAAGAATGAACTAACTTCTAAGCATCTTGAAATAGATTAAGGCAATACTATCATGTTCTTAATATCTTATAAGCAATAGTTTTTGTATCATAATATCCACCATAATTTCCTTCATGACAGTCTCTAATAACTTTTGAGTTTGATCGTGTGTAAGACATCTTAATAAAACTCCATCTCTATTTCAATAAAATAAAAAAAATTATAACAAAAATTTAATTATTTTAAATATAAGTAACATCTTTTATTTTTATCAAAATTATTAGGATAGACCTAATTTTTAAAATAATATACTAAGTCATAGTACCAATCATCTTCAGCCAACATACAATTCCATTCATTCATCTCAAGACCATTTTTTTTTTTGAAAAATCAGCAATCTTCATGATTTTTAAATGAGGATTTACATTTAATTTATCATCAATTGATAAAACTAAAACATTAATATCTAAAAAATCATATTCAGCTAAATATTTTGCCAATTCGTTACCTTTAATCATTTTAAAAGTTTTGAATTTAAGGTCAAACTCTTGAATACACAAAATCCACTTAGCAAGTCTTCCTTGAATGGTTAGTTGTTTCAAAAGATAAGATAAAACAATTACATTATATCACACAAAAAAATTGTTTCTCATCAACAAATAAAAAAATTTAATCAAAGAAAAAACTAATGAGAAAACTAATTTTTCAATAAGAGGGTATCTAGTTTTTACATCTTTTAAAACTTGACTCATGTAACTAATTAATTTTTCTTCATTATTTTCAAATTCTTGATTATTACAGGATTTAATAGCCTTTTTAGTAGCATTAACATAAATAATGAATGTTTTCTTTAAATCAATTTTAGCAAGTACTAGAGCACTTGTAATGACATCTTTAACACTATTGAAATCTAAACCAATACCTTCATTCCAATCATAAATTTTATATTTAAAATAATTTTAAAGGGTTAGACTCATCAGTGAAATATGATACAAATTTCCTAACAAAGTGTATTTTTCCAAAAAAAGACCTTAAACTAGATTAATCTTTAGGAGGAGGTAATTCTTTAATAACTCTACAATGTTAAGGATCTATAAAAATGCCATATTTTGAAATAATATGTCCTAATAACTTACCCTTAGTAACACTAAAAACTGATTTCTTTGAATTCAAATAAATATCATACTTTCTACATATTGCGAAAACTTCATAAAGATGTTCTAAATGCTTTTTTTTTATAGAATGAATAGTGAGATCATCTATATAAACCTAGATTACAATGACAATCAAGTCATCAAAATAAATATGCATAACTCTTTGAAACGTAGCTCATGCATTCATCAATCTAAAAGGCATTTTGTTATAAGCAAAAGTTCTTTTATGAGTTGTAAAAGTAGTCTTATGTCTATCTTCAATATTTATAAAAATTTGATTATAACTAAAAAATCCATCTAATAAAGACAACATTTCTAATCTTGTAACTTGTAAAATATGATCTATACTTGGTAGAGGAAAATTATTTTTAATACTAGCTTTATTTAAATCTCTAATATCAACACACAATATAATGTCACCATTTTCATTTCTAACTCATACTAAATTAGTCATCCATTTAGAATATGTTACATAAAAAATGATACCATCATCAATAATATTATTTAGCTCTTTGTTAATGGTGTCTTCTAACAAAGGGATAATTCTTTGTCTTTTTTGCCTTATAGGTTTGATAATAGGTTTTATAGGTATGTCATGTTTAATAATATTAGTATTATAATCTTTAAGATATTTATATGTCCAAATAAAAATATCAATGAATTATTTAAATAACTTAATGAATTTAACCTTCTTGCTTGCAGTAACCTAAGCTCATAAATAAACAAATTTTGGATCTTTTTCAGTACCTAAATTAAGAGGAATAGTGTCACATATGATTCTCCTAGAATGTTCTTCCATTATAGAAATCTTGGGTTGATCATTAGATGTAAACATAGATTCTAAACTCACTAAAATAGTAGGTAATTTATTAGCACTTAATTATAAATAATAGCTACAATTTAGTACATAATCATCATGGTCAAAATAATTACCCTTGCTGAAAGAATCTGTGTTCATTACAACTAAAAATAGGCCAACTATCATTCAAACAAAAAAAATTAGGATGAAAATTTTTAGTATAAGATAAGTTTGTAGTAGGTTCACTCTCACTTAGAATTGGGTTAGATGCAAAAACAACAAGCTTATCAACTCTAATATTAAATACTCTAAGAATGTGAGTGATATTGAATGCCTCAAAATTCTTAAGTAATGACCAAACCTTTTGTGTATAATGATGTAGATGATTTTATAGTTTTATAAATTTTAAAAGCTTGTCTAGTAACCAATTTAGAATATTCGAAGACCTATAAATGCTTAATATTTAGTTCTATGAAAATTTCCAATCCTAAACATAATTCTTAAAATTCTATAGAATTATTAGTATTTTCAAATGATAATTTATAAGCATAATAAAAAATTTTACCAATAGGAGAAACTAGAAAAATTCCAGCATCATTACCTTTTTGATAACAATCTCCATCAAAATAAAGTGATCATATAATATTATTTTTAAATAATTCTTCATGTTGATTTTTTGGTTCATCTAAATTAAGCAATTCATAAGTCCCAATTTCATTCTCAACATAAGAAATAGTGGAAGAAGTAGATGACTCAATAGGTGAACTAGACTAATCTTCTCTTTTTATGAAAAAAATCTCATTACTAATAGGAACCCATGTAATATATTTTTTAACAAAATCATCAGTTGATTTTGACCAATCTCTTCCTAGCAACATAGATTAAGTACTAGGAATATCTAAAACTTGGACATTAATCATGCATCTGATTCTTTCATCTTAAGAAATCTTAATGACTATGTCATGAAACTTACAATAACTTTTAGTTTGTCTAAAATCAAATATAGTAATTTTTCTATTGTCAATTTTATAAGATATGTCTAATTGATTTATAATGAATTTAGGAATTATATTTTTTGAAGCACTTGTATCTAAGATATAATTATGGATTAACTTATTATTAATTTTAATTGTAACATAAAAAGAAAGTATATAATTTTTAAGAGGGTCATAATTTTGAGCATAAACAATTGATTGTTCATTACTTCCTTCTTCTTATAAGCTTACATTAGTTTTAAGATTCCTTAGCTTCATTAATTTTATCAAGTTACCCTGGAAGATTGGCTACCTGAGGTAATGAGAATCTAGCTTTGATTTTAGACTAATAATTATCTTATAAGTTTTAGCATTAGTTTGTCTAAATTTATTAGGATTATAATGATGATATTGACTATTATTATAACTAGTTGACAAAATAATATTTTGAGCAACATTATTAGTTGAACTACTTGCATTATTTTGAACTATTTGTCCTTTATTAGAAGAAGAATTATTGTTTGTTATTTTATTATTCGAAGAAGAACTATAATCTTTATTTATAATGTTCACAACATAAGCATTTTCATTTTTTGATGGATCATCAAGAGTATTCATATTGTTTGATAGATATTTAGATATAATATCTTTCACTAGAAGAAACTTTTTGAACTTATGAATAATAATGCATAAATTTAGATCATGGTCTAACTCACATAAATTATAGTAATAAGCAATTTCTAACTTTTTATTTTCATTATTATTTCTATTTGATAAATAAGGTTTATCATTAAGCTATCTTTTAATAGCGACCAACTCATTTCCTATAATTTATGTGGCTTTTAATTTTTTTTAATTATCTGAATTTAGACATGTAAAATATCTATCCTTAAACCTAATAGGTTTAAGTTTCTTTTCATATTCAATATAAAATGTTATAGTTTCATCATATTCTATAATATCTGTATCTTCTAAATCAATTTTATCCTTCAAAAGTAAAGTACTACAAAAATAAATTGGAGATAAATTCTTAGAATGTCTAAGATCATGCAAAATATTTTGATGGAGGTTAAATAAATATAGTGATAAAATGATAAATGGTCTTACCTGGATCAAGAGAAAAATTCAAAAGTCATTGACTAGGTTAAAGTATTCTTTAGATTTATCAAAGGATAATTATATCCAATCTTTAATGCCTTTCTAAGTGCTAATAAATTTATTAGGTAAACTAATAAATGTCTGGTAAGCTTTTCCTTCAAGCATTTAAGCAAAAACTTTTAGGCAAATCTTTTCATTTGTTATACTAAGATTATCACAAACTAATCTAAGTCTTTTTAAATGATCTTCCTAACATTATCTACCAACACTATAAAATTTAGGTGTATTTAATCCTTTTAAGGAAAGTAACTTATTAGGATGGTTTCCAACATTAATTAGAGTTACAAAAATTCATGGAGCTACAACTATCTGTTGTTCTACTTTAGCTTCATCTTCACCTTCAATGAGATCATCACAGTGTCTATTATTTTGTAATCAATGAATCAGATCCTATCCTCTCTTCTATTTTTACTTGATCTCTTATTGGAAGTTTCAACAATTTTTCCCTAAATAAATTGATTATTTTGAACTTGATTATCTTGATTTAATTATAGATTTGTAATATCAAGTTTGAAAGGTAAAACAAAACCGTCAAAAAAGAATTAGAAAGAAAATGAGTTCTAGGCCTAGGATTAACATTTAAAACTCTAGATCTATCTTCCCAGATTCTTCTATTTGTATTAAAAATGTCTTGTTGAGTCTCACGAGTAAGATTTGAATACCAATTTATCTCAAATTCTACTATTTCCTCTTCTTCTTCATTTATGACTTGAATAACCTGCTAAAGATTTTAAAGATGATTATACCATGCATAACATATTAGATTGAAAGAAATATCAACCTGATCATTAATAATATCAATTCTAGGTTAGATAATAGGAAGTTATTATCTTCCAAGTACCATGATCAAGAAGAAAATGCAACTTTAAACAAATCAGATTTTTGATTGAAATCCCTAGTGGAGTCTCCAAATTTATTGACAATGAAAATTTTAACATCAAAGAATCAACCCTTTTGCCTATTGTGAAGTTCAAATAAGAATTGTACCAGTCTAATAGTAAGGTGCTAAAGGTTCAATTACAATCACAAAGATGTAAGGGTTTTTTTAAATGTTTTGGGACATAATAAATAAGTCATCAAATGTAATATATTCCATTATAATTTTAGAAATCTACTTTATCAAATAATGAATCAGTTTAGATATAAAAGTGTAATCTATCTTATCCAATAGAGAATACTTATGAATTATACAATATTTTGAAGGAAATAAATATGATTCAATAAAATAATATATTTCAAGTAATATCTTGTTTCTACTATAATGTCTTCCAAGAAACTTCAAGACAATTAACCAGAAATATAAAATAAGATAAATTTGAGATAAATCAAGATAGATAAATCTCCAATCAATAAAATTGTCAATAGAACTCAATACACAAAGATGCTACAAACTAAAAAAAACAAACTAAAAGGAAAGGAAAAAAAATGAAAAAACAACTAGATCAAGAAAGAAACAACTAATTAATATAACAAAGAACTATAATAAATATAAAAGCAAAAATCTAACTTAGTAGAATCTAACAACTAAAATCTAATTCTAAACAAATCAAGCTACAAAGGAAAGAATCTAATCTAAGAACTAACATTCTTAACAAAATAAATAGTCTAAATCTAAAATAGAACTATAAACTGTTAATTATAAAATCTAAACAGGTCTAATATCTAATATAAATTAAGACTAAACTTACAAGTGACTAATAAGAAATCTACTAAAATATGACAAGTAAACTTAAAACTATATCTAAACTATGACAAAACTTATAAATAAATCAAAACTGAAATATATATCTATAACATACTAATCTAAAATCTAATAAAGTTTAAGTTAAAACAACACTATAAAAGAGAAAACATTCAAAGAAAATAATCTATCTTAAAATAAATAAATAAGAAGATCTATCTAAGAAATAAATTAAAAAAAATAGAAATGAAGAGTAAACTAAACAAACTATAAGACAAACATATTAATCTAAGAAACAAAAGGGAAATAGATTAATTAAAGATTAATCTAAAACAAAATAGACTATATTAAAAATTAAAGCCAATATAAAGTATAATAAACTTTGTGAGTCTCAAAAGAGAAAGTCATCTTAGCATAAAATATAGATTTTATGTGAAAAAGCAACATCTGTCTTTACAAACACTTGATAGACAAATTTTAAAATCAAAATAGATCAATAAAATATCACAAATAGCAAAGTGTTCATCATTATTCAGGTTGAATACTTACATTTTTTATATAGAACTACAAATATCAATCATCAAAAGATGTTAAAATTGACAAACCTTAGATAATTTATTATAAATGATAATATAAAAACTAGATATACATGTGTTGCCAAAGCAATTATTCAATCATCAAAAAAAGTACCATTTGATTTATCTACAAAAGTCATGCTATCTTAGAAAATTTTCATAAAAGAGATAAAAATAAGTGATTAACTTCACAAAATGTATATCTTTAATACCTATGTAGTTCCTCCTCTTCAAATGAATCCTTGATCTCCTTTTATGCTTCAAACTTGGTTTGAAAGAAATTATAACTAACTTTAGTTAGTTATTAGTTTAACTTAACTAATTGACTTTAAAATTTAATTAATTATAAATAATTATTAGTTAAGGTTATGTTTAATTAAGACTTAAAAGTATTAATGGATCAAGTTTTGAATATAGATTGCTTACTATATAATGAGTGAGGAACCCAATACATTAATAATAAAATAGGATAACATATAACAATATAAATGGATAAATAAAAGTTTATAAAATTCTTATTTATTTCAAACATAATGCATATCTCCAAAAAATAACTTAAGCACACATGTGTGCACATGCGCGCGCGCACACACACACACACACACACACACACACACACACACACACACACACACACACACACACACATCAAAAAATTAAAATCTTCTACACTTTCCAAAATATCATCACCAAAAATCAAAATCAAAAGTTAAAGTATCTAGTCTGAAATTATAGAATTATGCCAACTAAAGTTCAACTAAAAATAAAAGTTTTATCCACTTAACATCTAGTAATCATCAAAATTTGAAAGGACTTCAATTATAGTCTTCCCTTGTTCATTAACACATTCATTATACTCCATATCCATGGATAGAAGATTAAATGTATTTGTGCTTGAATTTATTGATGGATCATTAATCTCTAACTTAATTTATTTGAGGACTCTGATCTCAATAGGCATGTCTATATCATTTTGACTATCTGACCTTTTATCTAAAGCAGTAAGATGGATCTCAAGTGTACATTTTCTACAAGTTGAAATAGGATTCTCTAAACATAACTTCTCGCACCCTAAAAAGGTTCCTTTTGAGAATATGAAGGTTTATTAGAAACTAAAGTCAAGACAAGGTTAACATAATTCTTAGCATGGACAATTTCAACATCAAATTGAGTTATTTGATTGGTAGGATGTGGCTCAATAATAGGTTGAATAATTTTATGAATGGGTGATTGGATTAGAAAATGATGCAAATTACTTTCCAAATGGTGAGAAAAAATAACTATGAGAAGGGGTCCTAGCACTAAACCTACATCCATGAAATTCCCTATTTCCCCTATGATTTGTAGGGTTAAAAGGTAGGGTGTTTAAGACATTCAAAAACTCAAGATCTACTACATCAAAATGGATGGACATCTTGCTATCTCTATGAAATCTAGGCCAAATATCCTAACCTAGAAACCACCCCTTGGGACATTTTTATTTGGGTTCTATTGGTTTACATTATTTGATTTTTCAACCCAACCTTGATTATCATTATTTTTACTCAACCTAGACATCTTAAACACAACCTAAAAATCAACATGTACATATTCAAAATGAAACCAAACTTAATCTTTAAAAAATGAAGCAACCTCTACTCTATCAACAAACTAAACCATTTCTACTAAATTTATTGGATTTCATCAGAATATCTATTAAAAACCAACTGAGAACCCAAAATAAAATTATAATATCATAATTTTATTTTTAAAAATATTCTCACATAACTCTCTAACTTTTTATTCTCACTATATGAAAACCATCTAAAAGAAAATTGAGCCAATTATTTCCACTAAGCATATTAATGAAAAATATCTCTTAGAGACCATATATTTTCCAAATGTCATAATTTCAAAGAAGATTTGAAAATATGAACCTTCCATTGCCATATCTGAACTGAAAGGTCAACTTTATAAACTTTGGAAATATAAGCAATATATTGTCCAAAACCTAAAAATGGAACACTAATAAACTTTAACAATATATTCTACTAGAACTCTTGAATAATTTTTTTATTTTCTGAACATTACTTTAAACTAAAAATATTTTTTCATGGCCTTTTCAAATCATTAATCATTTCATCATCAAAATAGAAACCAAGATTTCAAAATTATTCGTTACTAAATAAAACTTCTATGATAAACAAATATTAGGCATTCTATATAATATTTCCAAAATATCTCACATCAAAATCCTAACATGACTCATATCACTATTGTTTCAATATTTAACTTCAAAGAAAAACCCAAAATTTCAAGACTGATTTGCAAAACCAGAAACACCTTCATTATTTTGGAAATCAACCTATTATATTTTCAACTACAGATTTACCTTCAAAGTGAAAATTCAAATGTAAAACTAATACATTAAACTATGGCTTAAACATATCAATATATATATTCACATTTATATGTTCAAACTACTTCAAACCACTTCCTTGTATCATGGCCAATGAACAACCATTCAAACATCATATGAAAAAAAAACTTATGCAATAATTTGCGCCTCAAAGCTCCACTCATAAATTGATGAACTCAAACTGTATCCTAATATAATATTAATATAATAAGGTTTGAAATAAAATCTTTCCAATAAACCATATATGACCAAGAAATAACTTATTTCCCCTTTTATGTTCTTTTATATTTAAATCTTTGACAAAAACCTAGAATATTTTCAAACATTTCAACCTTTTCCAAACCCTAAAACTGATACACAGACCTAGAACATACTTCCATTATTTATAAGTTCAACACATTATATTTCTAGTCTTAACCATGTAACATTTTTTGGTTCATTTCATAATTAAATGAAACTGTTAAAAGCTACAAATGAATGAATATTGGCAAGTTCATCATGACTTTATGATAGACTATATAATAATCATTTTTACATCTTCATGAACCAAGATACACAAATATTATTCTTATCCCACTCTATGAATAAATCAAAAACTAACTTTTATTCACTTTAGTTTCTCATGTAAAAAAGTAGTATTATTCAGCCATGGAACCAAAACCATCATACAACTCTTCACAATTTACATGCAGAGAGTTTAATTTAAAACTATTAACATGAAAACTGAGATCTCATTCTTTCTCTTGTAACTAAAAACTATTCAAAATATCAACTGAAGATTTCTCAAAATTAATTTATCTTATTTAAGGCATACCTGCTAATGTGTGTTTGTAATCTTTCTACTAGAAATCCTTTGAAATACTTCTCTACCACTTAATAATCCAAACTGATAGAGTTTAGTTGCCACAAATAAGCTTTAATAATAACTATAAAAAAAATAAGACTACTTTTAATTTCCACCCTCTATCATAACTACTCTGATGACATGCCTAATCTTCATTGGCTTCATCCAATCAAGGATGCACTTATCAATTATACCAACTAAGTTAGTGAAATGATCAAACTTAGATATCACCAAAATATCCACTAAACATCTTACCAACTCCCATCATTCAAGGAATGTACACCTTGTATTAGCTTCTCAAACCACTAAAATCCTAGAATGATATTGAATTATCCTTGAATATGCTCTTACATTATCTCTTTTGTTATCTCAATGTGCCTTGATGGCTTGTCAAATAGATTACCCACTCAAATTACAAATCACCAAGTACACATCTCATGTCAAGGAAATTTGTGACTTGAAATAAAATAATACATATTACCTTTTATAATCACCAATCTTATATCCTTTGAAATATATGACATCAAGATATAGACTTAGGTAAAAACATTCAAAAACACCATGGCTTGATAGTTATAACTAATATCATTTAAGAACTTAGGATAAATATTCCTAGGTGAAGATCCTTATTATATTTAATAATATTATAACCAACTTCGAACCTTTATATCTCTTTGATAACCTAGGAAGTGATTTATCCTAGTATGAAAGTGACTTACTCATGTCAATATTTTAGACTTTTTATACATATATTCAACTAAACATTGTATGAAATAGATTTATCCATATCGGGTTCATAGTTTGCATTTTCAAATGAGATTCACGATAGATCATATGAGATATTTGATTTGATAAACCATTATCATACATTACTTCCTCAAAATTAAATAGATATGATTGATCCATCTGTATAATCACAATTTGAAAATGAATTGACAGGATTATCTCTTATCTATTTCAAACCAAGTTTCACATTACCACTAAAAATATCAAATTAATTATCACAAAATGTTCACACCATCAAATGAAAACTAATCTAAAATTTATGTCATACTCAAATGAAACTCAATATATATCTGCAACATCACCACAATCATATAATGTTTCCAACTATCAAAAGTATCCCTATTTAAAACTAAAAGTGTTGCCTTATAATCTGATCATGAACTAAAAATCAAGATAGTTGATCACAAACATTCATAATTATAAATATATATGAATATTTTATTCATTTATCCACTTTACTTTTCAAAATCACTTAAGATATAAAAATAAATTCATCAACCATTCATCATTAATTCATATTTAAAAATATGCATCCAAATATACTACTAATCGACTGGGTCCCTGACCTAGTTTTAAATTTCATGATGAGGTCATTTCTATGGCAAAAAAGTATTACTTTTTAAGAAAAAATAGGGGGTGTTAAAAATAGGCATAACTACATCTTTATAATAATATTATTTCTATAATCATGGAGATTATTTCTCTATCAATATCTTATCATATCCCTATGAATACATAAAATAAAAAATAATTTATATTCATAATATTATTGTAACAATATTATGACTACCAAATATATTCTACCCAAATATAACTAATACTCTAATATATGTAATAGTGAATTATTACTCTCATAATTATTTACATTAAAATATACACAAATTATTTTAAGGATTAATTATTTCCTAACATTCCCCCCTCAGGCCTTACATGGTAATTTGTGTTTCACAGGACTTAATGAAAGTAAATAAGGAACACATTAACTTTTATCAACCATTCACTATTGAGAAAACCTCAATAAAATCAATGTGGGAAGTTTGAAAAAGTACATATTCCATCAACCAATAAATGGAAACACTATCAACCAATCATGGGAACATCCTCCATGGTGAGAACATGTATCAACCTTCAGCCATGGAAAAGGAACTACATCAACCAAATCTGGGAACTTACCAGTAGGAACCATATTTTCAAATTTCACTCATGTATTTGGCATGAATAAAATTATATGCCAATGCATACTCTTAGGTTTTCATACTACTATTTGAATCTTTCTATTTGGATCTTGTTATATATGACCACTACTATGTAAAGAATACATCTCACATATACTCCATGTGAATACAATGGATGTTTTAGTAGACAATCATCTTCATATAAAAGTAAGGTAGTCAGAGGATCTCTATAGTCAAAGGATTTATATAGTTATTTACTCTCCTATACAACTATTTTCCACATTCTATAATACTTTTCTCCAATCCAACTAGGGTAAATAAGAAATACACCTCTTATTCATCACACATACAAACAAGGATTGAAAAAAAAAATCACTACTATAGAAAATCACCCCTTCATTAGTGGATAATGAGAGGCATAGAAATCCTCCATCCTCCAGTGTCCTCCAACCTCCAAATGGTAAAATTTACTCAACACATTTGACTTTTAGGATCAAAATAAGAAACTCCCCCCCCTCCTATAATTTTGACAATACATTTTCAGGACATCAAGTTTACCCAAAAATGCATCTATTATAATAAAGGGTATAAATTCTAATTTTAAATAATGAATGACATAAAGGACTTTTACAAATGATGATACTTTCGATGAATTGAATACACTTGACATAAAAATAACTATTCTTAACTATTTGATGACATATGACACTTTTGATTTTTTTATTCTGACTCTCAACTTTGAAAAAAATTGGCATACTTTAAAAAAGACTCTTTTAACTTAAAATAATATAATACTAACACTAACTATAGACATAAATACTTATAAATATGGATATGACCATAATCTTAAACCAAAACTTAAAAAACTTTAGGATTTTTGATAGCTATTTAACAAACTAACAACTTTAATCGATATAAACATTAAATTAAAGGATATATACTTAAACTTGTTTGACTAAATATATATTGACTTAAATTTTATCAAAATTTTAAGAAACCAAACCATATTTTGAGGGGAATTACAAAAAATAATATACAAGAGAGTCAAACAAAAGAAGTTATATGGCATGATGTATGGGCAAAAATTCTTCAATATGATCTCTTTCTCCATTCAAAGTAGAGAACAACAAAAATCAAATGGATTTTTTTTTTTAAATATTTCCATTGGAGAAGCTTCACGTGATTGAAATGAATTACATTGGAAAGTATTAATGCCAAATCACCATTGAATATTATGAGGATGCTAAAATATGATCATATTTAAATGCACCAAGATAAAATGATAAATATGGCTTGAATATTGATTGACATCTATGAATAATGAATACAACGAACTTATAGAAGGTAGAATGATATATTTTCATTCTTTGGTAATGTTTTTTCTTATGAGATAGATCTTGTGCACAAATAAATTTGAAGTATCCCTAGTTACAGAGATACGTGATTGAAATTTAGACAAGTAATTGATTTGCTAAAAAAATCTAGGTTGAGATGGAAGTATTGAATGTATGTAATGGCGATGCCATAAATAAATGAAACAAATATAGCATCTAGTATGAGACCTTTTTATAAATTTTCTTTAGCGTCACCAAACAAATACAAATCCTTCTAGATGATTACAAAAACATAGAAAACTAAACACACTAATCACAATTACCTAAAGTCTAATTCTCTCATCATTTAGTGCAACTAAAAAATTATAATGACTCTACCCCATATAATATTTCACAAATCTATTACTTTGATACTAGATAATAAGATTAATCAAAGTTTGTTTTAAATCTATACAAATTAATATAGAAATTATAGAGTTAAATTATAGATCCGAACACAAATAATAATGCATATTGTTCTAATTAAATAATTCAATGAGGAGATTACATCTTTATAGGAATATTGTTCCTATAATCATGGAGATTATCTCTCCATCAATATCTCACCATATCCCTATGAATACATAATATAATAAATAATCCATATTCTTAATATTATTATAAAAATATTATGGCTACCAAATACATTCTACCTAAATATAACTAAAAAAATAATATATGTAAAAGTGAATTATAACTCTCATAATTAATCACATTACAATATACAAAAATTATTGTGAGGAGTAATTATTTCCTAATAGGTTGGCATAGTAGTGCGAGAGGAGACTTAGTTCTTTGTTATTTTTATCATTTGGTGGGCTTGTGGATGTGGATGTGTTCCATCAAGGCTTCTATATCTTTGGGAAACTCCTACCTTAACTAGCTTAACTCACCCGTCCATTCATGCATGCATGTTAGATCTTGTTGAATGGTTGACATGGAAGTATACCTACCATACCTATTTGGAATTTTGCATTGAATTTCCATGACTACCACTCTATGAAGGGAGTTATACACTTTTAAGGGTAGTTTTCAATTCCTTCATACTTCCTTGTGCTCTTTATGACCATTATTCTTCAACCATAGTAGTGTTAGACGTGATGTAAGAGAATGGACTACTTGAAATCATATTTGAATTTTATGTGAAGGCCTATTAGAGAGGCTAAGAAGCTGGTGTAGCATCTTATTTTCCCATGAGAGTTATTGGATAATCCAAAGAACATGCATTTCATTCTTTAAGGTACATCTTGTACCTTAAAAACCTACAACAAGATTGTTAGACATCCTTGCCTCCATCCCCTTTAGACCTTCAATCTTATTCAATGCAACTTTCATGTTTTAAGTAGAACCTTGATCTGAACTTCTACCACTCTTTATTCTTTTAGTCTTATAACTTACAAGGTTAAGAAACCTTGATAATATTTGAGAAGTAAGACATCATTCATGATCTCTCCATTATGTTTACAAGCCTTTAAAGAGACTTAGACGCTATGAGAACATGTTTTTCACTCATGCACTTCTTTGCCCATGCTTGGAATCCACTTTGACAGTCCTATAAACTTAAAATTCATCCAATTCTATTTTCTAGGCTTGCAATATGTCTTAAGACCCCAAAACCCTTGATAAACCCTGTAAATTCTACTTGAAAATCCATGAAACCTTGCATATTCTTTAGATAGACCTGTAGTTAGTCTTCACTCTTGAAACATGCTTAAAATATTATTATTTTCATTAGCAGACTAGTAAGTGTCAAGGAAGGTTTGAAAATTTGAGTTTCACTTACAACAACCATCATATTGTTCTTAGAAGACCATCTTAAGACCTTGTAGGAGATTAAGAAACTACGGGAACATGTTATAGTCCTAAATCATCATGATCATTCTTGAAATATATGTATAACCTACATATAGACCCCTAAAACCACCAAAACTTCTAAAAACATGTTAAAACCTTTAAAAGACCTCACTCTAGATCTTAAGGACATTGTACATTCCTCCAATTTCCTTGAAGCTAGCATTGAAAAATTAGCTATAAATTTATTAAATTTGGATCATATTTATGAGTGTAAATTTTACCTTTGAGAAAGTCTTGAGACTTTTATTGAAGGTTGTGTCACATTTGAGAGATTTTGTGAATCAAAAAACTTTTTATTCTGAATCCTAGCTATAGGAACCCATAGGATATCATTTTAATAGTGAAGACTATGGATTTAATTGTGGGATTGAAGGCTCTTATAAAGGTTATGTAACTATTGTCATCAAATATTTAACTCTAGTTGAGTTTTTTCAATCCTACTCTAAGATTTGGGCAACATTGAAATACCTCTAGGCATGTGAGCTGCCTACAATATAGGTAGACCTCTAGGTTTCTAGGCTAACTCCCTAGATTGAACTTTAAGTGATTATAACCTACACTAACTGATTGATTATGTGAAAATGGAGAATAATTATGCATGAAATTAAACTATTCTAAGGGGGTGATATATCATGAATATATCCACAAGATCATCATACTCCTACACTAAGACCAAAGACCTACAACACTAGCTTCAAAGTCTTAGGATATTCTAACATTAGTATTTCAATATAAAGGTGATATGCATAAATATAATTAGACTAGAGGTTAATTATAGAAACTAAGTCTAATTAAACACTTTAAGGGATCCAAACACACTAGCTACACTCCAAATTACTTATTATAAGTAGAACTTCTTGCACTAAACTTGAAAGGATAAAGAGAAACAAGGATAGAAGATTATCAATAAAACTCACCCTACATCAATTTACACACTAAGAAAATATGGTTGTGAAATAAAAAATATATTTCATGTATTATTAAAATGAAAATTACAACATCAAACCAATAGGGCTTCACCATACTAGGTGTGGAATTAGAAACAAGAGCAAAAATGACTAGTACTTGTAGAATGTGTGAGAGGAGAGAGAAAAATGGATCTAAAGGTTTACAATGCTACTTATTAAGGCATGATAATAAATTATGTTTAAAATTCATAGAGTATTGAATTAACCATGCAAGGTTTCCTTGGACACATTTCCTTCTAAGGCATGAAAACTCCTCAAATCTAGCGTAGGTTTGACTAGCTTCTTGGAAACTATCTTCATCATTGGCTTCTCTCGAGCACTCCAAATAAAACTAGGGAGAGATTTCACATATGTAATATTATATGGGGGTTAATAAAAATATCCAACATACATTGGATGTGTATCTAACCATTGGTATTCTTTTGAATAAGTGTTCTCACTACTTATAGTCACCATCATCCTTCTTTCACTTATTACTCATACTTGTCATTCAAGTAACCTTCAATTTTCCAAACAAATCCTTGAAAGGGCTGATATGACACTTGTAAAGAGTCATCTTATCCTTTAATCAATTAGGTAAAAATTAAAATTCCTCCCAATTAAAGTTTTCACCTTCTCACTTGGTGATCACCTTATATTCACTATGCCAGTTTGGACTACCTAAAGTAAAGGTGCTTGCAAAGGCACCTATGTTATTGATTGAAATAATAAATGGAAATGATAGGTTATATTAGGTACCAATTGATCTCTAAAAATTACTTTCATCTTTCAACTCTTCTTTGAACCTTCAAAACACACAATTATATTAATAAAACCTATTTTGTACCATGTCCATACAAATGGGATATAATCCAATATGATGGTAAGAAGATTGGTGGAGTTATATACAAGTTATAATCAATTTCCAAGTCATACCAATGCACTTTGATGTATTTTTATCCATTTTTTTCCCATTAGATCATGATCAAGGGTTTTGAAGGGTTTTGAGTAGTTTTGATGTTTAAGGATTGTTCATACAATCTTGGCATTCAACCCTTAGATAAATTCCACTAGAATATTTATTAGGACCCTCTTAAACATATAAAAACTCCTTAGAACTCCATGATAATTTTTTGTATAGATATGAGCTTCCAAAAATGCCTTCTTGAGATCTTCCCTACATTCTATGCACCCTGAGTTATTTTAAGCTAATAAATAACTTTATCATGACTTCATCTAAAAAATAAAGGCTAAAATTCACCTTATAAATTCCCATGAAGGTCCTCCAATTCCTAAAAATTTTCAATTGACCATATAATTTGTATTAAGACTCCATTAGGCATTAGGCCTAGTCTAGGCCTAATAGGTTTGACTAGTGTTTCATTGCTTAAGGATGCTTTGTTTACTTTCCAACACCTATGGGATAATATCTATGTTGTTTAATGTTTAACTCACCATTATACATCACTCTATAGTAATCCAAAAGTACCCAACTCATCTCCTAACCATTCTCAAACTAAGCCTATAGGGTATATCTCTTTCAGAGTTCCCTCTATTTGAGAGATAATAAAGTACCCTATGTTACACATCCTAGGGTCTTTTTGAATTTGTTGGAATCAAATCCAATTTAATTGTGTTCATGTTTATAGGGTTCCAATTTTTAAGTTCATACCATGATATTATAAGTACCTACAGTCAGACTATAGATGACCTTTTTGAGGGAAAAGGTGCACATGTAGGTGATGATGTAATTCAAAACCCTATATTTCCACTGTTCTTTGAACCACTAGTGTCCAGTCACTTTCCATGGAGATATTATTCTATCATTCCACCTTGGCATATAAGGTCATTTGAAGTTCAACACACTATAAAGAACACTGACATTCTATAGTGAAAGAATATAAAACTAGAGGCATCATTTACATCACCTTTTGGGACCAAAAACTTATCCTACCATGTTATATTACTACCCCTTTATCTGGATTGCATAATGAAACCATTAGACTAGTTTGTATCTCAATATGCTCCATCATGAAAGGATCAAAAGAGCCATGTTTTTGTTTTAGAAATTTTAATGTAAAGAATACGTAAAGTAATATTCTTGACTTAAGATTCATAAATTCAAGTCTAGTTGTTATATTGGGACTCTTTTATGATTTTTATGACCTTCTAAATACTTCAATACCTATTTAAAGGTCCAACAAGTTTCAAACAACCTTTTTTTAACTACTCAACCCTTTATGGACCACCTATATGCATTACAGACTTGGTTATCTCAACCAATCTCAAACTAACTTTAGATATCTCAAATATGTTATTTACACCTTAGGAGCTATCTAAATGATTTTAAAACCTTATTATTGACTACCATGGTTGTGTAAGGTTCCTCTCTGCCCTGATTTTAAGTGCATATTTGTAAGAGACTATTTATGTGCCATGTATGATTGTGTTACTCCCTTAAAAGATGCATTAGAGACCAAAAATCCTATGGATAGGTTGATCATCATGTTTTTAGATATGTAAAATTGCATAAACTTTTATTTTAAATCCAAAATAGGAAGGAAAACTCCATAATTGATGAAAATGCCTACAACATAGCAATGGAACTCTTACCTAACAAATTGAGTTGCTTTTATCATCAAATATCCTACACACATGTAATAAAATACAAAAACCATGAGATAAGTATGCCCACATATTATATAAACACTTTCATGAATTGGTTTATAAGTACCCAAACAAATAGAAGAAAAACCTATAGGGTGTGGGGAGAAGAAAGCAAAAAGGAGAAGTAAACTTATAACCAATGGTTCATAGAGCATAAACCATAAATCCTTGAACTACTATTATGAAATGTAAGTATACTAATATTAATATTTACCACCAAGTGGGCTTGACCTAAATCAACCTATGTTGTTTTCACTAGACCAAAATTAGTTGGTCATTTATGCATGCCTAGTGGAGTGATGGAAGAACTAAATGATTTTAGGCCAATTTTAGGATCTACAAAGCTAATAAAATGTGTTAATGAGCTCAAGGGACTTGAATATTCATTATAGATTCATACCACATGTACCACACTCCTATGGAGACCATATAATTACCAAAACTTCCTCTTTTCTAACTATAATCTTGATTTTAACATAGTACCTACAAGTTTTTTAGTTAGAACTGACATGACTAAGAAGGAACTAACATAGGGGACATTAAAAAGGACTTTAAAACACTTATATACTAGGGAAAACCATAAAACCTTCATAAATGGTTTAAATATGACCTAATATGACATTAAATGGTACTAAGACTAAAAGTTGACTATAACTAAGGTAAATATCACATTAAATGACATTGATAGGACCATGACACACCCTATAAGACCCTAATATCCCCATATACAAGTTTTGAACTATAAGGGTTGACCTATTTTGACTTGTGGTCAAAATAGGCAACATTCTTGGTGATTTCCCAGGGGTGGTATGCTTACTATGCCAAAATTCGGATATAGAGTCACCTATGCAAAAAACTTACACTCAAATTCCTTTTAAATCATACCAAACAATGGAAAAGACACATAAAATAATCCACACCAAAGGAAACACACATGTGTCCTCAAACACACTTATGGAACACACACACAACTAAAACAAAGGCACACACCTATACTAATATTTAAAAGACCTCACTCTTGAGGTGAAAAATAACTTATCATGCTTAAACCAAGGTCAAAGATCATTCCTCTTTCATCTTTGTTGATCCATGAATGCAATCTAACATGTGAAGTATGTTCATCATCATACACTTGAATATGTAGATAGTTAAATAGCTTACCATCCTTAGGTCTTAGTTTGCCTTCAAGTGGACTAATTTGAGCTTTCATGAATTCTATCTCTTTCCTTCTAAGGAAATTATTTTTATCTACATCCTTCTTGGCTCTTGTCATGTTCAATGGGAAAACTACTAATTAGGAGTGATTAGGATTGTTGCACATTTACTCCCTTCACTGTCATTGTGATTTTGGTATATAAAACCATCAAGATGATATTACTTATGATCCAATATATATAAGAGTGTATCAACATCAGGCTGAGACCCTAACTTCTCATCAAACATAAAAACTTATAATTTTATTGCACTAAGTCCCTTTATGATTGCAAGTTCTTTGACAATAGTAAGATATATACCTTCATGCTTAGAAAGGCATTCTCTTATAGACTCAATATGACACTAAACCATCTAATTTTTAGTCTCAAAAGAAAAAATATCATCAAATTTACACTTATTAAGAGTAAAATTATTATTACCTAACTAATCAAATTCTTGACATATGGAATTGAACCTTTGCCATAAGCTATCCTTATCATGAATGTCATCTTCAAGGGATACTTCATCAATTACCAGGGAAAAGTACATGGTTATTATCACCATAGTTATCTATCATTATCTTTAATCTATCATCATCATACACATGAATCAAATAATTACCTTCAATAGATTTTGAGAAAGAATGCTCAATACTCATCTCAAATTGCTCAAATGCTCCTTCATAGATGATGTAAGTGCCAAGGTTATTTTTATCAAAATAGGTATATGAATCATGTTCATAAACATCTAAACCATATTCATCTAGAAGAAAATTAGATATTTATTCAATCTTGGAATAATCACCATAATCTACAATAGACTCCTTGTCATTGATAACATAATTGAGATTGGAACTTGATTCTACATAGGGCTCAATGTTTAACCTAGCAAGTGGTTGATTTATTATGGTCACCTTTATTCCATATCTAGTCCTAAAGAATAATAATGACCAATAAACTTAGAGTTAGCCTTGTATCTTTGTTATGAAATCCCTTGAGAGGCAGTTATTAATGTAGGTAGGAAAATCAACAACCAAAATGTCTTAGAGGATGGGGAAATTAGGATAATCATGCAAGAAAACCTTCAACCCTTTGATCAATTCTAATGGTTTAGTATGTTTACCATATAATTTAAGCATTAATTTACTATTTTTTTCATACTTTAGACCCAATTTATCAGCTAAAACCTTGGGTATCACTAATGTGCTATCTCTACTATCAACTATGCAGTTGTGAACTAGTTTGTCCCCAAAAATGAGAGTGAGTTAGAAGGGTGGAAGATTCTCAAATTCATTAGATGGTCCCACAATGTTATTAGTATCATGTTAATATTAATATAACCATCACTATGGCTTGATGATGGAGGACTAGCATGGATAGTGGACAATTACTTCTGTAAGATTTATTTTTGGCTAGGCATATGAAGAGCATCCCAAAGAAAGATAGATGCCTTAGCACTTTTAAATAGGTCCATAATTTTTAGAGAATAATCAATATATTTTTATTGATTATTTGGAGGCAAGGAAGTTTTGGTAATTTGAGGTATTGAATTAATTTGAGCAGTCCTTCCAATGATCTAACTTGAATTAAGTGTAGGAGTGTTAGTGACTACCATACTTGCAGTCATGCCTTACTACCTTGTAGGAGGACTACTTGCACTCATAGGAAAACTATTATCATATCGTAGAGCCTTCCTCTTAGCTCTTATGTTATCTAAAATAGATTTTTTTTGTTTAAGGACATAGGTCTCATCAACTAGGAAGTTGGTGAAGCTCACTCCTTGGGGCTACCGACCTTCACTTGCTTGTATTAAGACTTCATATTATATTAATAATGGAGGGTTGAATCCTCCTTGAAGAAATGTATCTTATTCTCCACCTTCATTCTCATCCATGAATTGACCTATTTATATTTCCTCTCTTTGTATTATATTGTTATGGATCAGTACCATTGCTCTTGTATTGGAGGTTGATGTAGGATTATATGCATTGGTAGGCCTATTGACATTAGGTTGACCTTAACCTCTCCCTTGTCCATACTATTTACCATATTAATAATGGTAGGGTATGGTTTTTTATGAGCACCATGTTTCATTATTTATTTCCTAAGCTGATATTCTAATAATTGAATTATTGCATCTTTATTCATGAAATCATCTAACTTCTTAGGGGTAGCTCTAGGCTTGGTGTTTGTATTGGGAACTTGGGAAACACTTGGATCAACAACATAAGTATTTGGTAACAAATGCATAGACACTTTTGGAGGAAAAATTAAATATTATATGAGGCCATTCTTATCTCTAATGGCAAGTTCATATGATTTGGGTAAAGTGAAACCACACATGGATTATATCATGATGGCTATGTCCATGCTAATGTCCCTTAAGTATGTAGGAAATACAAAGCTAGTAGGTTGGGAGGAGGCAATCTATACCAATTATTTTTTAATCTCTCATTAAAATCATGCATTATCTCCTTAGGGGCTATTTATATCACATTGAGTTGGTGTATGAGTGAAGTGTAGTCACTCTTATCCTCAAACCTTGATGTTATCATCACTCTAAAGTCATCCCATGTTACGATGCAACCATCAAAAAAAATCCTATACCAATAAAGATATTGGCCTCTAAGGGACATGGTAAGGATTATAATAACAATGTTGACTTCTAACATTGTGAAAAATACATAAATTTGATATATCCCTAATGTGTTCACTAGGTGTGACATGGCCTTTCACATTGAATGTAGGAACACTCTTTGTAGCATTAGGGGGAATATCATCATAGGCATCAATATGGATTGGATTTTCAATGTTAAAGGATATGAAGGAATGCTACCTATCCATGTTTTCTTTAATTTATTCCTCACTCTCTTGGTCTTCTTAGATAACAAAGTCCTCTTATTCTTCAAAAGGCAGAATAGTCTGAGGATGTTGAACTTCAAAATGAATTTTAGGTTGAAGAGGTGGATTGATAGGATTAAAAATATACTATAAGATGGAATAGTAAGGACCATGAAGTATGAGCACAAATATATGACAAAAAAATGGTCTATAACCATATTTTACCTTTAATGGAGTCTCCAAATGATGAGTAACACACCATATTTAGTTGCGATGTTATCACGACCAACATTCACCTTGATAACTTATATTTAAGATAATGGTCCCATCAGGTGTGCCAAAAATATTGTCACCAAATTTTGTACATTAAAGGAGGGATTTTAAGCCTACTATAATATTTTGATAACATTGGAATATGTCTAGGCCTGTGGGTTGCCTATAGTAGAGGTAGACCTCTAGGTTTAAGGGAGAGCTCCCTAAATTGAACTTTATGTTCTTATCACCTAAACTAACTGATTGCTTATGTGAAAATGGGGAATAAGTATGGATGAAAGTATAATATTCTAAGGGATTGATACACTATGAATATCTCCACATGATCATCATAATCCTACACTAAGAGTAAAGACCTACAACACTAGCTTCAAAGTTCTAAGATATTTTAACATTATTATTTTAGTATAGAGGTGATATGCACAAAGATAATAAAGGTAAGTGGACCAAAGGTAAATTATATACATTAAGGATAATTGAACACTTTAAGGGAGCCAAACACACTAGATACACTCCATATGACCTATTAGAATTATGACTTCTTGCACCAAACGATGAAAGGATAAAGAGAAGGAAGGATAGAAGAATATCACTAAACCTCATGATACATCACTTTGCACACTTAGAAAATATGTTTGTGAATTCAAAACTATATTTAATGTATTATTAAAAGGCAAAGTAAAAAATCAAACTAGTAAGGCTTTTCCATACCAAGTGTAGAATTAGAAACAAGAGCCAAAATGGATGGTACTTATAGAATGTGTGAGAGGAGAGAGAAATGGAGCTCATGTTAGAGGTAAAGTCACTAAGATAGGGGTGAATTAGTGAGACTATGAAAACTAACTTCAATTTAAATCCTTTCAATATCTTAATCAATTACCACAATTATTCATGAGGCATACACATCATTCATAACAATGAGTAAGAGAGACATTGGAAGATCAATCACACAACACATGACATATGTGGGAAACCCTCTTGTGGGAGAAAACCCACTAGAACCTATAATTGTAATATTTTCCTATAATAAAAAGAACAAATTTAGACCAACAACAATTGATCAAAGAACTACCATCCCTTATTTAATTTGACTACAATCCCATAAGGTGCTACCACACCTATCTAGATGAGTTGAAACCAAAAATATACCTTTATCAAATTTCACCTAGCAAGGAGGCTTTAACCCCCTATATGTTGATATGACACAACAACACCTATGAACACATCCACCTATGAATTGATGTCTTCAACACTTGATGATGGACCTCTGATTGTCACTCTTCACCTTCGGTCATACTCCAATAATAAGAGCACTATTTTGACAAAAAAATTATCACCTATAGGTCATAAAAATAGTTCTCAATATATTATGCTATTTAACTCATCCAATGGGAACTTTATCTCTCCTTCACTCCATAATTAACACACACAAGCATCTCTACAAAGCTATCAAAAGTCTAGAAATCATCATCTTTGATTTCACCATATATATAGCATTCATGATTATCACCATCTTGGTCAGACAAAATGCATGTCTTCACCCTTGATTAATATACCTAATTGATACATATCTAAATACCATACAAATAAGTCAACCTTAGCACCCAAGGGTCACCCTTAAGCAACTATACCTGTCAAATAGGCCCTTGTAGCCCTTATAGGTCTCATAGAGACTTATTCACCCATTTATCACTTCATCAATAAAAAAAGAACATATGACCACTTTAAATTACATATATCCACTCCTTATGTATCTTTTGACATCTTAATATGATCAAAGTCAACTTTACTCACCTTTGCATATGCTCAAACAACTCAAACACTGACCTGGTACACAAGAACATCATGAATGAATACACATTCATCTTCTTAAGATTTGTTCATATTGTATACAAATGTTAAAACCTTTATAATTCACATATATGTTCCTAATAGATTCTAAAACATTTTACAATATCTAATTTATCATTAGACATCGAAATAACATCATGAACAATTTAATTACCCTTCTCAAGTTACTTGTAGAACATGCATGAACACAAAGTCAAATTTAGACCTCAATATATTTGAATGGACACACTTTAAAACCTTAAAAATAATATTTATGTATGTACCTTGGTGTCTTGTATAAATTCATTTTTTACACCATGGTTAAATTTTTCGTAGATCAAAAGTTATAGCTCAAAACCTAGGCACGAGTCTTTCCTTTGTTAAATTTAAATATTTAAATTCAAACAGTCATAGTTAAACCTTGAACACCATGATATCATCTCGATTCATACTACTCATATTAAACATGTTACATCAATATTATTTTATGAAGCTTAACTTTTAACACATAATTCACCAATGACAAATGTTAAACCTTAAACATGTTGACCTCATCTCGTACAATCTTATAATATTGACTCAATGCACACCATCTATCTCTACAAATTAGCTAGGTATTTATATTATAGAACTCATCATTAGATAAATATATATGAATATTCATAAAACATTTTATCCTTATCCTTTACCTTTGTTTATCATCTAAACATCTTTCACTTCTTACCCTATACGATTGCCTATGCATTGTTGGATCTTATAAGAAGCTTGATCTTTATCTCTGTTAACCAAAAAACACTTTGACCTATTTGAATTACTATGCAACATATATATATATATATAGAGATCCAATGATGTGTAGGAGTTTGTCTATATATATATATATATATATATATATATATATATATATATATATATATATATATATATATATATATATATATATATATATATATATAGACAAACTCCTACACATCATTGGATCTCTATCTGGTCTTGATCTTTAACATTGTGAAAAAATGACTATGGGGGCCATTGCTTATCTACCTATAAGGCCAACTTTTCACCTTCATATCTTTTGCTTCGCTCAAGTACATGACTTAAAATTTGGACCATATTATCTCATAAAATAGGAGAATCAAACCATTTGTCAATATAATCCTAAAACATTCACACATGTGAGATATAATGACATTAAATTTCCTCCTTAGAGTTATCTATTCACAAAGCCAACTATGTCAATAATTGTTTAAAAAGAATAACTTTGCACATGTATATCTTTTGTCTCACTTCAGCATTGGACCTAAAATTTTGTACATATCAACTAGGAACAAAGATGAACAAATCTATATGATCACTTTTTCCTGAAATGTCCACACATGCGAGATATTCTACCATCAAAATGCCTACTTAGATTTTCTTGCCATAGTGTAAATTTGGTTAAGGTAAAGTACTATCAAAATTCCTTAGAGCCCAATTTTTCACTTGCATATCTTTTACTTCACTTCATTTCTAGGATTTAGACTTTTTTGAATAGATACTAGGGACTAATTTGATCACAACCATATTACCAAATCCTCTTGAATCATCCACACATAGAAAATATGACATCATCAAACTACCTACTCAAATTTTCTGCCATTGGACCTAAAATGTCCAGATAATAATAATAATCAACTAGATGAAATCCACTTATGCACACAAGCACTTAAATCATATAAAACACCTTAGGGGCCACTTTCACATCCTCAAATCACCATACTTATCCTTGAACATGTCTAACCATGCCAACATTGAAGATAAACCAAGCATATTTCAAGCATACAAGGATAAACACATTATACACTTTGTCATTGTCACTTAGACTATCATGGCACTTCATCCACACACTAAAACACCTCCATGACATCACCATGGCATCATTTTCAACTCTCCAATAGATCAAGGATCACAATTACTCTTATCAAGGTATTATAATCAATTATGTTGAAGAGAATTAGAGTATGAAATGATCCATTCAAGGTTTCTTTGGAGATATGTCCCTCTAGGGCATTAAAATGCCTCAAACATGGCATATGACCCTTCAAATAGCTTCTTTGAAATTGTCTTCATCATTGAATTCTCTTGAACACTCTAAAGTACACTAAGGAGAACTATCCCATGTGCACTATGAAGGGGGGGTTAAGAATAATCTCCAACATGCATTGGATGTGTGCCTAACCACTGTTATTCTTCTTTTCAAGTGTTCTCACTACCTATAGTCACCATCATCCTTTTTTCACTCATTCCTCACACTTGTCATTAAAGTGACCTTTAGTTTTCCAAAAAAATTCATGCAAGGGATGATATGAAACTTTTTAAGAGTCATCTTATCCTTGAATATATCTTTTCCTTGAATTCATCAGGAAAAACTTAAGAGACATCCTAGTTAAAGTTATCACCTTCTCACTTGGTGATCACCTTCCATTCACTATGATAGTTTAGACTACCTAAAGTGAAGTTTCTTGTCGAGGTACTATTGGTCAAGTTCCAACCCTAGGTTTGCACCTTTCAAATTTGGCCAAGTCCGGTACTTAGTTTTACTTTGAAAGAAATGTTCTTTGACAAAGCTCACAAAAATACCAAGCATTATTTCTTTTGAAAGGTTCATTTTGGTCTTTTTTCTAGGCCTTTGCCTAATTCTTTCGGGATTTTTGTCCTAATCCTTTGACAAATTCTTTTGGAATTTTTGTCTAAAGCTTTTTTCCTTAAGTATATTTCTTTTAGACATTTTATTCTCAACTTTACTGAAGGATAAGTCTCCAAAAGTTACGCTACGCATTTTTTCTAAAAAATATCCTTTCAAAGCTGAAAGGTACTTTGTAAGTTTTTCGAAGGAATTCTTGTAGAGAAAGTGCCCTTTCAAATCTTTCGAAGGGTACATTTCAAAAGTCTAAAGGGCACTTTAGTAATTTAAAGGGGTAGTTTTCAACTTTTTAAAGGACTCTTTCAAGCTGAAAAGGACCCTTGAAACTTTTCTAAAGGGTATGTTATAACTTTTTTGAAGGGACATTCTAAGGCTAAATGGACACTTTCAAATCTTTTGAAGGGTACTTTTCAACAAGATGAAGGACCATTTCAATTTTATAAAGGACCATTTCAAATTTTCAAAGGGCCAAATAGAAAGTTCAAAGTAATTATTTCAAAGAAATTATTTGAGGAATTCTTTCAAAAAACTTGAAAAGGTGTTAAGGTCCATTTATTTCTAACATTTTGTCCAATACAAATTGATTTATCAAAGACATGAATTATTTTGAAAAGATTGTCTAATGAATTCTTGTAAGAAAATTATCTAAATAAAAGGTCTAGAAATAAAAGTCTAAATAAAATAACCAAAGGAGTGACAACTTATAGGAATTCAATTTTAAACTACAAGAAATAGTTTTTTCTATTCAAAAGACTTGGTGAGAACATGAGAGCATACAAATCAAGTAAAATGGATAGGTTGATAGATCGAGTCATTATTGGTGGCTAACCAAATCAAAGAGATTTTACAAGATCATTAAATATAGGTGTCTAGAGGATAACTATTAGTTAGAAAGATCATTTTCTAACTATCTTCATGACTTCTAGTAGTGCAATGTGTCATCTTTATTTTTAGTTTTGAACTCCCATGAATGATCTTTGATAGAAGAAGTTTCTTACATCACTCCTAAATTGTTTATGCCATTTGTCACCATTCTCATGACTAGTTTTGGATAAGTAATACTCTTGACATGGAATGGCTCATGCCATACATCCCTTTCATACATCTGTAACTGATTCTCATATGTGGACACATGTCCTTGCACCTTTTCAACTTCTCTTCCCCAAAGTTTTATAAATTGGGCCATTTTGACCATTACAGATAACCACATTTTTGGTATGGCAAAGCCCTATTGAAATGACATTTTACTTTGCTTTTAAATATTGAATACAAGACCAATTCTAAGTTGTGAATGTTTGTCTGAGTATATGAGTGATGTATAGTGGAGCTAAGTGATAACATTGTCCTTACTCCCTTTATCCTTCATGTTTAAACAAAGGTTCTGATGTTAACAGGTCATGTGAAGTGTGTTGAACATCTCAAACTCTCTTTTAAGTATGCAATTATATCTTTGGTATGTAATCCACCCCTTAGGTCAATTATCTTGTCAATTATCTCAAGCATGTTACCTTTACATTGAAACACTATGTTAGTATTTTTCAATGCATGGAATTAGTCTTAGAAAACATTATTACTTAGTAGAAGTGTGATAGTCATTGGGATAATTCTTGGTAGATCACTTCTTTAACATTGTTTTTCTATTTTATGCAAATTATCAATTCTTTTCATGAATAAGTAGTAGATTAGGTGATAAACACTTAGAAAAGGATTTAGGGAGCTAGCCCTTTTCAATCCTAGAGACTCATATCTCTTATAAGTTCCTAAAAACTTGAGGGATGATTCAATGTTGCATCAAATTTAAGAAATTTCATTTAATGTCCTATGGTGAACAGTTTGATGACAATAGTTTTGGCATGCTTAGTGGGATAGCTGGTCCTTATTATTTGTATGTCAAGGTGAATGTTGGCCTTGACAAGTCCAAGGTTGAAAAAACATTCTAATCCATCATTTAGTGACTTAAAAAAGTGAGAATCTCTTTTTTTAGATTATTTTTTCCATAGTATACTTCATGGCCCTCACTAGATCATCTTCTAGTAGGCTTTTCAATCAAGTTCCTCAGCCTAAAAAGCCCCTTGAAGAACAACACCTTGAACCATTCCTAACCTTTAGATATCCTAAACAAGAAGGTTTTAAAGAGGAAGAGGAGGAGGTTGAAGAATTAGTAGATCAAGAAGAAGAATAAATGGCTAGAAGAAATCCTTTCCCAGCCTTCAACACTTAAAACCTAATTAACCTTTCTTTGTATGATCATATTCCTCTTAATACTACCAAAATTCTCCCCAATTTCAATGAAGAAGGCCTTGTTACCCCATCTAAGCATATTAGGGACATTTCAAACTTTTACAATTTTCACAATATCACCCAAGCTAACATAGTTATTAGACTACTTGCCATGTCTCTAAAGGGGAAGGCACTTGATTGGTATAGGACATTGGAAGGTAGTTGTATTACTAATTAGGATAGTTTTGGAGAGTTATTGGTAAATAAATTCAAAAATAAAAGTGATCATACTTCACTAATTCACCATCTGAATGTGATAAAAAGAGGTCATAATGAATTCATGAAGGATTTTGATGAGAGATTTCAAATACCATGGCATAGGTTTCCACCTATTATGAGGCCTCCTCCAAGATTTGTATTCCCCACCTATCTTAAGGCTATTTTCATTGATGTATAAGTAATGTTGAATTCAATGGGAGGATTTACTATATTTGAGGCATATGAGATAGTCATTAAAGCTAAGAATACTCTAATACAAGATGGGAAACTACCTCCAAAAGTTGCCATGCCTTTGTTGTCTCATAATTTAGTTAAAGACCCAAACATAACACAAGTTACAAATACTAATTCCAAACCTACAACTACGCCTAAGAAGGTGGATGATGTTATAGATAAGGATGAGCTTATTCAATCTTTGCAAGCCCAACTCAAGTAAGCACAAATGTATGAAAATGCTCCACCCAATCCTCAATACTATCCTTAGCAAGGATATAGACCTCCACCCTAATACACTAACCAAGGAAGAGGAAAAGACCAATAATTTTTCAATAGGAAACCCAACACCTATAATCCTAACTCTATTTCATTGACAAAGGCTGTTGTTCCAATCCACACCAATCTAGTTCAAGGAGAGGAGAATTTGGTTCATTAGGGGTAATTTAAAGGTTAGTTTATGCATAATTTTAAGGTAGTAAATATTTGGTAACTCAAGAAGGAACTACTCCTTATGTTGCATAAGAAGAAACAAATCTCATGCAAAGAGATGTTTAAGGAGAAGGTAACAACTAAAGTATTGGTTTTATGAATTTCCAAGTTGAATATGATTGTGTGTTGAATCAAAAAACATAAGTTAAAATGAACATAAGGGATAAAAAGAGGGATTTATGAGATACTCCAATAGCACAAGTGATTCCAGGTAGTGCCTCTCTAAGGCCACAAAGTGTATGTACCAATGTAGCAGATCCTACTAGTCACACTACTCCTCAAAGTTAGAATATGAGCAAGGATACCAAACCTCTAGTAAAACAAGTTCAAGTTCCCTCATTTCCTTTAAGAGTGAAATAAAAGGTGATTTCTTACCCTTTAAACATTATTGACTCTTTGAATAATAACAAAACTAGCATTTCTCTTTGGGAAGTATTGCATATGTTGGCCAAAAGGAGCTTTTATAGGAACATATCTCAAGCATTCATGTAGCCCCTCAAGTTCTAAGACTCAATGGTGTATCCCTTATCAACACACCTAATTATTTCTTAGAACCATCTACCAAATCTGAAAATCCTCCATAATTCTATCTCACACTCATTATGGGAGAAAAATTGGTTCACAACTACATTGTGGATAGTGGGACTACTACCATAGTTATGCCTAAAGTTGTTGCAAATAAATTGGGATTGAAATATGAGCCTCATAACAAGGGTGTTTTGTAGCTTGATTGAACTCTAGCCAAAACTATGGGTTTGGTTAAAGGTTTTAAAGTTTTTACATGATTATCTATGTTTCCCCATCCTACAAGACATTATGGTGGTTGATCTTCCTACTCATTTTGCTATTTTCTTGTCAAGAGACTTCACATCTAATATTGGAGGGTACCTTGTAGCTAATTGGTCTTTTCTAGATTTTATAAAAAGATATGGAGATAAATTTAAATATAAAAACATAGCCCTTGGCAAGGTTCCACATTGAACCATATGTGGATACAAATTCAAATCAAAATTATATGATTAGTGAGAAAGAACAAGATGCCACTTGTGGTGAAACATACATTCCAATTGAAGGTGTTTTTTACCTCTTTCTTGATGATTATGGTACTAAAAATTATGAGCATGACCCCTATGTATTCATAGAAGAGACTAAATTAGGCGTATATTATACTATCATTCACTAATGAAGATCATGAACTTGAAGGGATATGGGAAATGTTTTCTGATGGATCTAGAAGTAAGGTAGGGGTAGGAGTTGGTGTCATGTTGGATTCTCCCTCAAAGAACCAATATTACTCTTCATAAAAATTCCATTTTAGCTATACTTGCAATGTGATAGAATATAAAGGCATGGTTCATGACCTCCAATGGGAAAAGATAAAGAGAATCAAGAATTTGAAGGTATATGGAGCTAGTGAATTGATTATACATCAAGTGAGAAACAAAGCTATAACAAAAAACCCTTTAATTAAGTCCTATAGGAATAATGTGTGGGATCTAATTGAGAATTTTAATGCTTTCAATATCCAACCTATACCAAGAGACTCAAATAAACATGATTATAGGTTGGTTGTGATAGGAGCACACTTTGATATAGTTTCTAATGTAAGTAGAGAGAAGGACCAACCTCACATCAAAGTCATTGTGAGACCTTATATTATAGATAATTAAGTGTCTTGGAAAGTGTTTGAGAGTGATAAGCACATTGTACACTTCATTCAAAATGAAGTAGACTTTTCTTCAAAGAATCAAAAGAAGCTTCACAATCAATATGAAGAACAAGATATCCAGCTGAAGACAAATAAGATACCAAAGGGGTTGATTACTTTGGAGAGTGTGTCTAATTAAAATGATAAAAGAAGGAAGGAAATGGTAAGCATGTCTACAAAGGAAGACAACTATGAAATAATCTTGATATTCAAGGACAAACTTCTAAAAATTGGTAAGATGCGTTCTCTTTCCATAAGACAAGCCTTCATTGAATTGTGTAAAGAATTGCATAATATATTTTCTTAGGAATACAAGGATTTTAAAGGGTTTGACCTAGGTCAATCTCATGACACTGTTAAGTTAGAACCTGGAGCTAAACCATTTAGGCAAAAATAGAGGCTTATTAATCCCAAGATAGAGGAACACATGAAGAGAGATCTTACCAAATTGATTGAGTCTAAGATTATTTTTCCTATCAAACACTCAACTTGGGTAGTTAACCTTATCCTTGTTATAAAAAAGAGTGGAAAGATTAGACTCTATGTGTAATTTAGGGATATGAATAGAGTTTCACTCAAATATCATTACCAACTACATTCCATGGAGAAGATTTTATAATTAGTTTCAGGTTTTCAATGCTTTCACTACTTGATGGCTATTCAGGTTATAACCAAATACTAGTGAATGAGGAGGATTAGTTCAAGACAACATTCAACACAAAATGGGGAACATTTTCATATAGAAATATGCCTTTTGGTTTGTGTAATGTTGGTGCTACCTTCTAAAGGGAAATGGACATGGCCTTTAAAGGTTTGATAAATGAGTTTTTACTTGTATACCTTGATGATATAAATATTTTTTCTAAAGATGTTGATGGCCACATGAAACATTTAAGGAAATTATTTTATAAGTGTAGAGACTTTAGAATTTCTCTTAATCCAAAAAAATGTATTTTTATTATTCATGAAGATGAATTATTAGGCCACGTTATGTCAAAAGATGGCCTATCTATTATTCCTAAAAGGATTAAAGCCATTCTAAGCCTATCTTTGCCTCTACACAAGAAAGGTTTACAAAGTTTTTTAGGAAATATCAACTTTGTAAGAAGGCTTATTATAGGATTTGATACTTTAGTGAAGCCTATTACATCCATGCTCAAGAAGAACCAAGACTTTTCTTGGATGAAGGAAGGTAAGAATAGTTTTGAGCCAATCAAACAAGTAATTGACCAATATCCTACTCTCTTGAACCCAAAATTTTCCTATGATTTAATACTCTATACTTTTTATAATCTTGACATAATCTCAGCTATGCTTATGCAAAATAATGATGATGAAGTTGAACAACCTATTGCATTCTTTAGTCAAGGATTAGAAGATTATGAGGTCAAGTACACATTTTTAGAAAATTAATCTCTAGCTATGATAAGAGGTTTGAAAAATTTTACTCACATGGTTTCAAATAATAGGATAGATGTCATGGTCTCTCATCCTAGCACCAAAGATTTCCTCTTAAGCAAAGACCTCAATGAGAGGAGAGCTGGGTGGATCACAAAGGTAATACAGTATGGTGTTGATATCAAGGTAACTAACTTGGTAAGAGGAAAGGGGCTATGTGAATCTAGATTTAGATCTTCAAGGGCCAAAGGAAGAGGTCTTGGTTAATCAAGTTCATCCCCAACTATTTAGTCACATACCACTTCAATGTTGGACACAAGACATCATTGGTTTCCTCCAAAATGGTAATTGTCCTAATGGTTTGAATAAGTCACAAAGACGGTATTTTAGACTAAAAACCATTAATTATTTTTTTATTAATGGTATTATATTTGATAAGGATATGAATGGTGTTATATTAAGGTGTGTTGACAATGATCAATTTGGCATCTTGTTGGAAAAGTTTCATAATGGTGTAGATGGAGGTCATTTCTCCCCAAAAACAATAGCTACAAAGATAATGAGGGTAGGGTATTATTGGCCTAGCCTTTTCAAGGATTGATACTTTTGGGTTAGGAGGTTTCCTCAATGTGCCTTATTTATAGGAAAATAGAAACTTTCAGCCCTTCCATTGAATCTTATCCAAGTAGACCAGTTTTTCATGCAATGGGGCCTTGATTTCATTGGTATGATCAACCCTTCATCAAGTGCTAGACACAAATATATATTGATTGCTACTAACTACTTCACAAGGTTGGTAGAAGTTATTTCATTGAAGGAGGCAAATGAAAATGTAATTTTGGAGTTTTATGAGAGTATCAAAACAAGATTTGGGGTTCCCTATACTATCATTTCTGATAATACACTTGCTTTTATGCATGCTAAAAATTTTTAGTGGGAAAATAGGAATGGATTTTACTTGAGTATCTCATCCAACTATTACCCTCAAGTTAATGTATTGGCTGAGTCTACTAACAAAAACCTTATCAAGATCATCAAAAGGATATTGGAGAAAAATTAAAGAGTATGGAACACCACATTAAAGACAACCTTATAGGCTGACAGTATTAATCCTAAGAGATCAATTGGTAACTGCCATTTTGTGCTTATTTATGGGAGATAAGCTAGGTTGTCCATCTCTCAAGAGATCCCTACTCTAGAACTTGCACATTAGCTAAAACTAATTGAAAATACTCCAATGGAAGTTAGATTGATAGAATTAATGCAACTACAAGAAGTAAGGGATAATGTACATAATACCATGAAACACCACCAAGTACTCATAAAGAAATCCTTTGAAAAAGAGAAACTACAAGAGTGTTCAAGGAAGGTGAATTGGTTCTGAAATGGGATGAGAATAGAGAAAAATTCGGTAAACATACAAAGTTTGATGCTTTGTGGAGTGGCCCTTACATCATCAACAAGTGCAAGAAAATTAACTCCTTTCAGCGGACCAAGATGAATGGAGAAGAATTACCTATCCCTATGAATGGGATACATATGAAGTTCTACTATTAGTCCTTACCAATCTATCTTGTAAATATTAGCATAGGTGTGTGTGTTAGTCTAGTTTTATTTTGGCTATTGTGTTCCCTAAGTGTTCTAATTGACACATGTGTGTTTCTTTTGTTTTTCTTTGTGGTCCCTAAGTTTTAGTAGCATAAGTGTGTCTTTGCCTATGTGTCTTATGTAATGTCATGATCTTGTGGTCAATTAAAGGTCTGTTCATGACAATTTGAGTGATCATTTTGCATGAATCCATGCCTAATGGAAGGATTTAGACAACTGGTATTAGGCATAGTAGACATGCCATACCCAAGAATCACCAATAATGTTGGTCAAATTCCAACACTAGGTTTGCACCTTTCAAATTTGGCCAAGTATAATACTTAGTTTTCCTTTGGAAGAAATGTTCTTTGACAAAGCCCAAAAAAATACCAAGTGTTATTTATTTTGGAAGGTTTAGTTTGGTCTTTTTTTCAAGCCTTTACCTAATTCTTTTAGGTTTTTTGTCTTAAACCCTTGTAAATTCTTTCAAACTTTTTGTCTAAAGATTTTTTTCTTAAGTATATTTATTTTGGACATTTTATTTTCAACTTTCTTGAAGGATAAGTCTCCAAAACTTACCTTATGCATTTTTTCCAAAATATATCCTTTCAAAGCTAAAAGTTACTTTGTAACTCTTCCAAAGGAATTCTTATGGAGAAAGTTCCCTTTCAAATCTTTCAAAGGGTACATTTCAAAAGTCTGAAGGGCACTTTAGTTTCTATGAGGGGAAATTTTAAACTTTTTTGAAGGACCATTTAAATTCTAAAAGGACCCTTGCAACTTTTTTGAAGGGTATGTTGCAACTTTTCCAAAGGGACATTATAAGGCTAAATGGACACTTTCAAATCTTTCAAATGGTACTTTTCAACAAGCCAAAGGACCATTTCAATTTTTTGAAGGACCATTTAAATTTTTTGAAGGACCAAATAGAAAGTATAAAGGAATTCTTTTAGACAAATTGTTTGAAGAATTATTTCAAAAAACATGAAAAGGTGCTAAGGGCCATTTCTTTCAGACATTTTGTCTGATACAAATAGAGCTCTCAAAGACATGAATTCTTTTGGAAGGATTATCCAATGAATTCTTGTAGGAAAATTGTCTGAAAAAAGGTTCGAAATTAAAAGTCTAAAAAAAATACCCAAAGGAGTGATGGCCTGTAGGAATTCAATTTTATACTACAAGAAATATGCATTGCTATTCAAAAGACTTGGTGATAACATGAGAGTAGACAAGACAAGTAAAATGGATAGGTTGACATATCGAGTCATTACTAGCGACTGATCAAATCCAAGATATTCTATGAGATCAACAAATATAGGTGTCTAGAGGACAAAAAGTAGTTAGAAAGAGCATTTTCTAACTGTCATCATGAGTTCTAGTAGTACAATATGTCAGCTTCTTTATTTTCAATTTTGAACTCTCATGAATGATCTTTGATAGAAGCAGTTTCCTATACCACTCTTGAAGGTTTTATGCCACTTGTCACCATTCTCATAATTGGTTTTGGACAAGTAAGACTCTTGACATGGCATGGCTCACCCCATCCATCCCTTTCATACATTTATAATTAATTCTCAGATGTGAACACATGTCCTTGTGCCTTTTCAAAATTTCCTCTCTCTCTTCCCCAAAGTTCTATAAATTAGGCTATTTTAACCATTATAGATAACCATATTTTTTGTATGGTGAAGCCCTACTAAAATGACATTGCACTTTGCTTTTAAATATTGAATACAAGACCAATTCTGAGTTGTGATTTTTTTTTTTGAGTATGTGAGTGATGTATAGTGGAGTTGATTGATATAATTATCTTTACTCCCTCTATCCTTCATGTTTTAACAAAGGTTATGATGTTAACAGTTCATGTGAAGTGTGTTGAATGTATCAAACTCTCTTTCAAGTATGCAATTGTATTTATTTTGTGTAATCTACCCCTTAGGTCAATTATCTTGTTGATTGTCTCAAGCATGTTACTTTCACATTGAAACACTATGTTAGTATCTTTCAATGCATGGAATTAGTCTTGGAAAGCATTGTTACTCAGTAGAGCTATGATAGTCAGTGGGATAAATTTTTGGTGGATTACCTCTTTAGCATAGTTTTTCTCTTTTATGTAAATTCTCAACTCTTTTCATGAAAAACTAGTAGATTAGGTGATAGACACTTAGAGATTAATTTAGGGAGCTAGCTCTTTTCAATCATACAGACTCATCTCTCTTACAAGTTCCCATAAACTTGAGGGATGATTCAATGTTGCATCAAATTGAAGGCATTTCATAAAACATCCTAGGATGCACAATTTGATGACAATATGTACCTATATAATTTACTAAAGTAATAAATGGACATGAGGTGTTAGAATAGATCTCAATTTATCTCCTAAAGTGACTCTCATCTTTCAACTCTCCCTTGAACCTAAAAACACACAAATTTTTTGAGAAAACATATTCTATACCTTATTCATATAGATAGGTACAATATAATCTAATGGGAAGAAGCCTAGTCAAGTTCTCTACAAGTTCTTATCACTTTCTAAGTCATACCATCTCAACTTGATGAATTTATATCCACCTTTTTGCCATTGGGTCATGAGTAAGGATTTTAGAGGATTTTGATAAGTTTTGACATTTAAAGATTATTCATACAATGCTAACATTAAAACCTTAGATAAATTCCACTAAAATATTATTTATGACCCTCTTCAACATATCCCAACTCCTTATACCTCCATGTTAAGCTTCCATATAGATATGATCTTCCAAAAATGCCTTCTTGAGATCTTCCTTGCATTATGTGCACCCTAAGTTGTTCTTAAGCTAAGAAATAAATTTCCCATAACTTTATATGAAAACTAAAGGATCCAACTCACATTATAACTCCCCATAAAATTCCACTAATTCCTTTTAATGTTCACTTGGACATAGATGTGGTATTAAGATTCCATTAGACATTAGGCCTAATCTAGGCCTAATAGCTCTGACTAGTGTTTCATTATTTAATGATGATTTTTATAGTTTATAGCACCTATGGGATAATATTTATGTTTTTTCATGTTTAAATCACCATTTTACATCACTTTACAGTTATCTAATAGTCCCCAAATCATCTCCTAAACATTTTCAAACTAAGCCTGGAGGGTATAAATCTCTGAGAGTGTCATTTTTTTGAGATAGAACAAAGGGAACTTCCCCTATTATCTTAGATAATGTGAAGGTATGAATAGATTAAATATGTTTTGGGGATTCTATATGCAAAATATTAGGTATGGGTCACATTCCTAGCACCTCCAAACCTCATAAAACCCAAGGTAGAGTTTTGTAACACTGACTGTGTGCAAAGTTGGTGAATTGACTGCAAGTTGTATGTTGAAACCATTCATGATATATTTAATTTTTATTGGAATATAATTATATGGTAATTATCATCTTTTAGGATGTTATAATCATGTCTAACACCCATTCTTCCTTACCAATTCTTAACTTGTACCCTATAGTAGCCTAATTAGCATATAATGTATTGTGGGTTGACTATAAATGCATGTTTTGGAGCTATCTTATAGGTGTCTTCCATGTTAATACAATATATATAATTATCCAATATATTATTGAAGTCATTAATACCATATCATAGTCATTTAGACCTTCTCATATAATATCTATGTTTGACCAATATCTAAACATCATACCCTAGTGCGCAATCACTCTACCATCAGATTGTAGATGAACATTCTAAGATAAAAGGACCCTTGTAGGTGGTTTACAAACTTTAAACCCTATATTACATATCCTAGGGTCTTCTTGAAGTTTTTGGAATCAACTCCAATTGGAAAGTGTTCATGTTTATAGGGTTTCCATCTCTAAGTTCATAACATGAGCTTGTAGGTACCTACAATCAGACTGTAGGTGACCTTTTTGAGGGCAAAGGTACACCTGTAGGTGATGATGTAGGTTAAGACCCTATACTTCTACCCATCTCAATGTTATTTGAGCCACTAGTGTCCTTATTAACTTAATATGGTCACTTTCCATAGAGATATACGTCTATCATGCCACCTTGGATTATAAGGTCATTTGAAATTCAACACACTATATTGAACACTTACATTCTATAGTGAAAGAATGTATAAACTAGAGGCCTCCTTTACATCACCTTTTGGGACCAAACACTTATCCTAACATGTTATCTTACTACCATTATGTTTGTACTGCATAAAAAGACCATTAAATTAGTTTGTATTCAATATTCTCCATCATGAAAGGATCAAAAGAAGCACCAAGTCTATTTTGTAAAGTTTAAGATAAGGAATCCTTAAAGTAATATTCTTGACTTAAGAGTCATAGATTCAATTTTTCTTATTATATTATGACTCTTTTATGATTTTTATTACCTTATTAACACTTTAAGACCTTAATAAATATCTAAAAAATTTCAAACAACCTTATTTTCTACTGCTCACTCCTCTGTGGACCACCTGTAGGTGCACATGAGTAGAAAATAATGTAGAACTGTATTCATTAGAGAATTGGTTATATCAACCAATATAAAACTATTATTATATATCTCAAAGATGTTACTTACACCTTAATATCTCTCTCAATTCTTTATAGACCTTATTCTTGACTACCATGGTTGTGCAAGGTTCCTCTCTGACCTACCTGGAGGTGCATATTTGTAGGAGATTGATTGTGTGCCATATATGACTATGTTACTCCCTCAATAGATTCATTGGAGAATAAAAGTCCTATGTAAAGGATGAGAATAATGTTTTAAGATATGTAAAACTAGATCAACTTTTATTTTAAATCCAAAACATGAAGGGAAACTCCATAATTGATGAATATGCCTACAACATAGTAATGAAGATCCTACCTAACAAACTAAGATGTTTTTCTCATCAATTCACCTCCACACATGAAATAAAAAATGGAAACCATGATATAAGTATGTCCATATATTATAAAAATACTTTCATTAATTTTTTTTTACAAACCAATGTAAATATAAGTAAAACTTACAAGGTGTGGGGATAAATGAGAAGAAAAGAGTAGTCAACTTCTAAACAATCAATCAATCCTAAAGCATAAAAAATCAATCCTTAAACTCCTACTATTAAATTTAATTATACTAAGAGTAATATATGTCACCAAGTGGGCTTGACTTGAATCAAGCTCTGTTATTTGTATTAAACCAAAATTGGTTGGTCATTTTTGCATGCTTATTGGAGTGATGGAAGAAATGAATGGTTTTAGGCCAATTTTTGGATCTCCAAAGCTGATAAAACATGGGAATGAGCTCAAGGGTCCTAAAGAGTCAATGTATATGCCTTTCACATGTGCAAAAATTCTTTATAGGTCATACAACTACCAAAACTTTCTCTTTTCTAACTAATTTCTTTATTTCAATATAGTACCTACAAGTTCTCTAGTTAGAAATGACATGACTAACAAGGAACTAACATATGGGACATTGAAAGGGACTTTGAAACACTTTTCTAATAGGAAAAACTATTAAAAATTTATAAATGGCTTAAATATGACCCTATATCACATGAAATAGTACTAGGACTAAAAGTTGACTATGAACAAGATAAAATAACCCATTAAATGACATTTTTAAGATCATGACACACCATATAAGACCCTAATATACCCTTATACAAGTTTTTAACTATAAAGGGTTGACCTATTTTGACTCGTGGTCAAAATAGTCAATAGTAACTTCATCTAAGTGATAAGATAGTTTTGAGGGTTCTTGATAGTTAGGAAGTTTCCCTTGAATCCTATGGAGGTTTTTTAGATTTTCTTGTCTGAGTTTTACACATCAAAATATTAGGTGACATATTTATACCTATACACACGTTTTTAATGATTTTAGTACTATGAATACTTGACCCACTATTATTGTAACCTCTCTAAGACCCTTGAGACTCTTGAAACCTGTCTTGATGATATTTGACCCTCATAAATTTCAATGCAAGCCTTGATGTTTATTTGGTTGAGTATCAAGATAGAAATGGAATCCTTGCTAAAGTTTTAGGCATGAAGGTTGAACCTTTGGGATAAAAATTTCTTGTTTTAGCATTACATCCTTGAGAAATAGGAACTTGTAACCTATAATCATGTTGTCCTTCCTTGAAATTTCTTTGGAAAACTAAACCTTGACTTGAAGGCCCTTCGATAAGATTTTAGAATAGGTTTATGTTTTAATCAAACAAGAAATCTTTCTTGGAGTCTAAAACTCAAGAAACTTTCTCTAAAAACTCTCTGCAAATTTTGGCACTTATCTTGAAGAAAAGGTTGTAGGTTTTGGCTTATGTATTGAGGTCATAAGACTCTAACTTCCTCAATTTTTATATCTTTCAAAACCATATGTTTATAGCCTCTTGAAACATTTCATGCTTATTAAATTACTATGTGTCTATAAGAACATTGTGATGTTTGAGACAAATTTTTCCTTTTTTATAGACCTCAAAAAACCTTTAAGAAATCATGCACATATCCACTATGATCATGAGCTCATTACATTTTCCCTAATTTAAATTTATGATGCAACATCCATAGAGTTTGTAATTTTTTTTCAATAATTGATGGATCTTATCCTGGGTTTTGGAAACCATGCAACATACTACCTATAGGTTAATCTTGAGAAGCCTTGAAATCCTCATAATGGATTGTAAATTGCTCAAAAAACCTACCAATAACTTCACAATACTTCCTTTGACCACTTGAGATGACTTTTGTAATGTGATTGTAGGCTTATATATGAAATTATTTTGCCTTAAATGACATTTGAAACTTATCCTCTAGGTCCTTTAGTCATCCATGGAGACTCTTTATCACCTTAGAGACTTATTTTACCCTTGAACATGCTTGAGACCATGTATAAATCTCCTCAAATAGACGTATAGGAATCTATACCATGTCACTTTAAAGGGATGGCAACTTTTAGAAGCATGAAACCTATCCAAGTACTTATAGATATCCATGACTATACCTAAAAGACATTGCTTGCAAATAGAATTGATGTAGGACTATAATCATATAAAATGTCAAAATTGGTATCTTGAGTATATCTTGCGACACCCAACCCATAGGTCCTTATGGCATGCCCTCATGACCCTTCTAGACACCTTTTTACTTATTCCCAATCATCCATAGACTTTTGAGACCTGATTCTAGCTCAACCAAGTTGCATTTCCCATGCTAGTTCTATCCCCCTTGGTCCCAATCCTTAGGATAGGAGTGTTGGGTTTGGACTATAATGTTGGACCCTTGGGTGTCCCATTTCTAGTGCTCCTATCCAATCACATTTGGATCCCAAATTACTATTTACTTCTAATTTATCTTCCTCATTGTGTTGGCCTAGTGTGAATACATTTAACCCATGAACAATAGATCTCTATAAAAGCCCATTTAAAGTTTATTTAGAAAGGGTTGGTAAATATTACAAAAGAAACCAAGAATACAAGCAATAACATTAAGGAAAATTTTCCTATTCTTTACATATAAACATCTAATATAGCTACCAGCACATTCAAGCCCTCACACCAGTCCTTATCCACCTCAAACACTATCAATTTGGTATTTTTGCATCTGCATAACACTATTTCAAAAAGAACATCAAGTTGGAGAACTACATATGGCTTGGTCCCTCTTTGAAGTATTGGTATGTAAGCAGTGTTCCCACACAAGGGATGTCAATACATGTTCAATACATCTTACACACACTAACCCCCCCTCTTTCTCAAGTTTTATTTAAGCACTATGAAGGTCTAGTGTTATAGATTAAATTAGATCTATAAGGATCTCTGTCAACATTCAGGATCTAAAATTTCACAAGAAGGCTCACACAAAGACAATGAGCAAAACCCAAAAAATTCAAATCTCTATGACTAATTTGGATAATAGCAATAGGACCTGGACTATAGTGTTAGACCCTAAAGTGTTTTGTTTTAGTTCTCCTATTCTTTCACTAAATGAAATCTAGATCCTGGTTCATGACATTGTCCCAGTCTTGCATAACTAGTTTTAGCCTCTATTTCAGTCATATTAACCCAATTTTAAGATAAGTTACATTTCTCCTCTTTCATTACTATTTTTAGAAAGCTACAAAAGTCAAATAAATCATACAAATTAGTACTCTATTTATTGAATATTATTTATTGATTTAGTCAACTCAAACCTTTAACTAAATTAGGAATAAAACTCCATTATTCTAAAATTGTTAAATCATTTGGTGAACCTGAATTACTTTGTTTGTGCCTAAAAACCCTCAAAACCTTAGGGTAAATTCTTTACTAATTTTTCCAATATTTTTTTGATTTTTTACTTACATATTTAAATAAAAAATTCACATTAAATTATAAAATTCCCTAGTAATTTTTAAAAAAATCATTTTCTTCCAAACCCTAGTTGCATATACTAGGTCCATTTAAATCAAGAATTTTCTAATATTTTTTTGATTTTTTACCTACATATTTAAATAACAAATTCACATTAAATTTTAAAATTCCTTAATAATTTTAAAAATATCATTTTAAAAAACCCTAATTGCATATACTAGGTCCCTTTATTTGCTTGAGGTATCACCTTATATCTAAAATCAAATTCAACATAAAAACAAAAATGGATCTCACTTATTTACACACATTTCTTGTAAATAATGAGATTGTACTCAATTTTAGCATGTAAATGAATGATGAAGTTTACCATATGTTATTACAAAGCTTTATTATTTACATTTCATGCTTACTATTTAGAATATGGAATGATATTAAGAATGTTATTGTTAAACATGTTAAGATACCTCTTACCTCACCTCCCTTGGAACCTCTATCATGTGCTAAGTTATGTTTCATGGTCTATTTCACTCTTCCCTAGGTCACTAACCATCACCAGAGAGACCAATTGACACCCTTTTTTCTTCCACCACCTCAACCTATCAATTATCTATGTTATCCTTCCATAACGAATACTAATCCTAAATAGATAGTAGATAATGTAGTTAGAGTTATTACTCGATGTGCTACCATGCCTCCCCTTCCTAGTCAAGAGCCCTACCACCCTTTTATTCCTTCTCATCCCAGGCCCAACCAACCTACCTAGGTAGATACATACAAGGCATATGATATTTTTGATTAGTTGAGAAACACACTAGCTAAGATTTCCATGTTAGAACTACTTTAAAAAGCCAATGTGTTCAAAGACATTCTTTATCAAGCACTCACTCAAAATTTCATGCCCATTAATTTAGAGACTTATTATTTTGCATTAATGGTCAACATGTTAAAAACTATAAATTATGCTATTTATTTTGATCTTAAGGACATGCCATCTTAGATAATTATTGATCAAATTTTACCACTGTTCATACAATATCAAGTCAAAACCAACACAATTAAGAGAGTTCTAGTTGATAGTGGTTCTAGATTTAATATATGCAATATTATATTCTTACAGACCATGGGTGTAGATATGCCATCCATGCAAAAACCATATAATAATATTAGAGGGTTTGATGATATACCATGAAAGACATTGGGCACCATTGCTTTGGCTATCATGGTAGGTCCCAAAACCCTCTCTACATAGTTCCAGGTCATGCCAAGTCCTCTTTATTATAATATTTTACTTGGATGACCTTAGATACATGTTATAGGGGTAGTTCCTTCTACTCTTCATCAGTGTGTTAAATTTTTACATAAATGATAGATATACACATGCCCAACAAATAACCAGCCATTTAGATATTATCAAATTATAGCATCATCTTTGACTATTTTTCCTAATGGGAAACCTCATATCATAGTTCAGTCACCACCTCATCACATTTATCATGATCAAATACATACATATGAGGTAAGAGAGATTAACACATCTTGCACTCCTCCACTTACAGTTATGTTCTCAGCTCTAGACACTTAGCTAGTCATAGTAGCTTCAACCATTTTAGCTACTCCATTATTCATGCTCCTACACATCTTAAAATTATACAATCATTGATAAAAATTCTAATAGTACCAATTAATTCTATATATATACCTCCTCTGATAGTTATAATTACTCTAACAGTTATAGATACTCTCACAACACCACCATCTTCTACTACTACAGTTGATGAGACTCCCATATCATAGTTACCCCTTATGGTAAATTTTGAGTTACCATATGTACATAATTCTGATATAGATTCCCAAGTTGCTTCAGATGATGATACGACACTCACACTCATAGATGACTATTTGTGTGGATTGAACTCTACACTAATTGGCCCAAAAGAGTACTAAGATGACTCTAGAGCCCTCATTACACATCTTACATCACTCTTAACATCTCACACTACACTCTTAGGGTATACTCCATAGTTGTGGCCATAGATAAATCACTTGGCACATACATTTCACATGGTTACCTCTATGGATATAGAGCCAATCATTCATATTTTGGCAGGTAGAACATATCATAAACCATAGATTATACTATAGATGTTACTTGATCATGGATTAATAACACTACCTATAGTATGACATATATCTATTAGCAGGTTTAGAAAGATGGTCTCCCATTTTATCTCTTTCATAAGACCACAGGGCATGATACATACTCATGCACAATTTTATAGTAGAGATTGGATAAACTACAAGTTTACGGTACTATTTAGATTACATCACCACCAACACCAACTTCACCACTTCCACCGAAGCCATACACTACCATAACTAAAATTCCTAGAGGAGAAATAACATCTTCACCACTAGAGCAACCTTTATTTCATATATAGTAGGATGATACCAAGTATATAGAGTTTATGTCATATGATGATACTTACAATGATGATCTTGAGGCATTTAATGATGGTTGTGATTCCTTCCTCCATCTCCATCCCTAGTGAGATCCATCCTTGGACCCTTCACCCCCTCTATCCTAGTCTTTTACATCAATGTGTAAATATATATATTTTTTTAGATTACTTGTATATAGCTTCCTTTCAATTAATTATGCATAGTTTCTTTTTGCTTACTTGTACATAGTTTCTCAATTTTTTTTGTACATAGTCTCCTCATGATTGATTATACATAGCTAATATGTCATAATACCAAAAATAATATAACATTTAAAAAATACAAAAACATTCAAATAATTCAAAAACACAAAAAAAATTCAATTATATGCATTATCCATGCTTTACATTTCTACTATCATGTTAGACTTACATTTGTTATTTTAAACTATTGTTTATCAATTTATCTACATTACCATGCTTCACTTAATCTTATTTGAGTGTGTGTAGTGACATCCAAATCCTTAATTAATTCACTCTACCCATTGAGGGGGCATACTAATTCATACATTTAAGACATACATCGATATATCTACCCCCTGGGGGCATATTCTACATGATTAAACCATCCAAGTTATGTCATTCTTATACCAAACACTCTAGTTATCATGTTGATATATATTACTTACTATATTACATAGATTACTCTATTGACATTCACTAGTATATAACACTTATGTATTTCTTAGCATATACCTAGTCTTGTACTACATGTCTTTCATACTTTCACTTCTTACTTTGATTAGTTCGATATGATTGTATTTCTAGCATATTACATGCTTTCTTTTCTTGATTTACGTAGCTAGATGTGATTGTATTTCTTAGTTCCTATTTTATCTCCTATATGTGCTTTAGGAAATTTTACAATGTCCTTTGTTTCTATTATTGTGTGTACCTTAGGACATTTGCCAATGTCCTTTGCTTGTACTCTTCTATGTGATTATGGCCCTCATGCCAACCTTACTTGTTTTCAATTATATGTGTATGTGGAATTTAAACATGCCTTGTATGCTTGATTTCTAGTTTGAGTGACATGTGCCCATGTCTATTTCTTGATTTGCCCATTGGCTACTCTTGTATGCTTCTTGATTCTTTCTTTGTGTGTTTTTTATTGTTTTCTTCTCACTATTTGTAATGCCATGATCCATATCATGTACTATCTTTCTTTATTTGATGCCATGATGGATATCATGCTCCATCCCTCCTTGAAAAATAACAACTAATATTTTTAGATTTAGTTTAATGCATTACACAATTTATTACATTATTATATCTATCTAGGCATACCCTTGTTGATCTAACAATCTCCAATACAAACCATGCAATATCTTGAGACACCATTTTGATTATCATTGTTATATCATGTATTGCATAGCATAACACACTTGCAGGGATATTTATTATGAGGGAAGTCATTGTATGGTCTTCATTACTACCCTAAAAAGAGGGGGAAATAAATAGGGGTTTTGTCACAAAGATCAAAGCTCCCACCAGTCAAAAAATTAGTTTCTAGAACACTCAAAATGAAAATCAAAGGTCAAACCAAGTAGAATAGATTAGAAAAATAGTGATTATTATAGAATAATCATCATTTTTAACAAATGACAACAATAATATACATGGATAACAATGTTGAACACTGAGGTGTCTTGCTTTTAGCAATACTATCCAAATAGTAAAAAACCTAGATTTTTCAAAAATAAGTAGAAAGGTCAAATCAGTTATAGTTTTGTCACATATAGACCAACTCAAATTCAATAGTTTTAGTACAATTTTTCTTAGAAAAAATAGATATAGGGGGAATCATGCACTACATGATGTATCTCACTTCTAGTTTCAAATTGGACAGTTGGTATAACTTCTAGATCAAAATCCATGTTATAAATACTAGTGATTGGGGGCAATATGCGTGAAACATTTGACTTTTTTTCTTTTTGAGTTTAGTATTTTACTCAAGAATTCTTAGTAGTTACATACCTTACTCTATCTATAGGTGTTTTTCATAATTTAATAGTGGCTTTCATACAAATCTAAGCTTTACATTCCCAAGTAGCTTCCATATAAGCCTATTTTCCAGATTGGAGTGGATTTCATACAAGCCTAATCTCCTCCTTCCAAAGTTGGCCAATATTGAGCTAGTTTCTAGTACACATTTAGCTATCCACACCACATTGTCAAATTATAGAGCATTCATGGGATTTAAGAGCCATCTTATATGACACATATTCATATTGGTATTAGTTTATAGCTTCACTTCATGGGGCAATGACAAAGCCAAAGGACTAGCTAGCCTTTGTATTCTTAATCCACCTACTCAAAGGGATTAGACACACAGTTTAAACATCAATTAGTAGATTCATGATCACATGGCTTTACTTAGTGGGTAATGATGGAGCCACTCTCAATAAATTGATCACTCAGCGCCATTCATGATATTACTCTTGGTATATCACATATCCAACGTGTCTAACATCATACCTGATTAGGTGTATTCCTTCCTTTATCTTCTTCTTTATCTTACCTAGATTTTTTATATTCTTATTTTAGATATAAAATATCTAGTAAGAACTGATCTACTCTTTGTTTTCTCTTGAAAATATACACTTCATGATGTGCTTCATGGGATTCACCCTTGTAGGTAAATTCAGGTATGCTTTCTACTTTTCCTTTACCCTAGTATTTTGATTTTCTACATCACTAGAATAAAGGGGGGAAATGTAATCATATAAAAAGTAAAAATTGGTAGATTAAGTATGGATTTTGACACCCAACCCATAGGTCCCTCTTGCATTCTCTCATGACCCTTCTAGACACTTTTTTTCTTATTCCTAGTCATTTGTAGACTTTTCAGACCTAATTCTAGCTCAACCAAGTTATATTTCCTATGCTAGTTCCATCCCCCTAGGTTTTAAGCCTATAGGATAAAAGCACTAGGGTTGGACTATAACACTAGACCCTAGGGTGTCCTATGTCTAGCACTCTTGTCCAATCACATTTTGAGCCTAAATGACTATTTATTTTTGATTCCTCTTCCTCATTGTGTCAACCTAGCATAAATACATTTAACCCATAACTAATATATCTCCATAAAATCCCATTAAAAGTTACTTTAGAAAGTGTTTTAAAATATTAAAAAATCAAGCAAGAATACAAGCAATACCACTAAGGCAAATTTCCATTTTCTCTACATACAGCCATCCAATACAGCTACCAATATATTCAAACCCTCACACCAGTCATTAAACACCTCAATCACTCTTAGTTTATCATTTTTACATCTGCATAACACTATTTCACAAATCTTATCAATTGGAAGAGCTACATATGGCTTAATCCCTCTTTAGAGTAGTGGTATGTAGGTAGTGTGCCTACACAAGGGTTGTGGGTACACATTGAGTGTATCTTACACACACTAACCCCCCATATTTCTTGAGTTTTATTCAATCAACATGAATGCATATGGTTGGATATTAAATCATCTCTACAAGGAGCTCCATTGACATTCAAGATTTGAAATTTCATAGCAGACTCACACAAGGACAACAGATAAAACCCAAAAAACTCAAATCTTTGTGACTAGATTGGACAATAGTGGTAGGACTTGGACTATAGTACTAGACCCTAAAGTTTCCTATTTTTATCACTTTTTTCCTTTCATTGAATGAAAGCTAGATCCTAGTTCATGACACTATCTCAGTCCTACATAGCTAGTTTTAGCCTCTGTCTTAGTTGTATCAACCTAGTTTTAAGATAAGTTACATTTCTCCTCTTTCATTACTATTTTTAGAAAGCTACAAAAGTCAAATAAAATATATAAATTAGTACTTTATTTATTGCAATATTATTTACTAATTTAATCAACTCAAACCTTTAACTAAATTAGGAATAAAACTCCATTATTCCCAAAATTATTAATCAATGACTTTATAATTGATGTCTCTTTATCTTGGCTTGCCTCTTCTTATACACATCAATAAGTCTTTTTAAAACCTTATTTTAGGATAGTGATGTTTTTGTAAACATTATAAATCTATCTTCCTCCTTGTTCATAATAGAGAGAATGTTTAGAACATGCTTGAAACTTTGAGAAACTACCTTAAACATACTTAGCTATGCTCTTTCTTTCATAACCATTTTAGGACCTAAAAATTATAAAAACAAGTTCAAACCCCATATCATCCTCCATATATGGTATATATGTTGTTATTTTGAAGCATAAAAGTAATAAAATACACCAATGTCACCATTGAACCATTTGAGTCTAAATGAGAAGACTACTAAAACCTGTAAATAGGTGATTTTTGGCCTCTATGATAGATTAAGCCTTGAAGTGTAAAATATTTCATCCCATTGTTGTAGGCCTATAAGCAAGTATTTAGGTCCTACAATCTATTGGAAATCCCCTAAAACCATGCTTGAAAATTTTAATGCCTAACCTATATAGGTCTATATGAACCTTTTGAGGATTGAAACATGTTGTAGACATGAATAGTATCTTGAATTTTATGAAGGTGATGTAGGTAGATTTACTTGAATTTTATAACATTAAAACCCTTGGTGGGAGATTTAGGCTTGCATAGTCTTCAATGATTATTTGAATATTATGAACACTTATCATGCCATCATATAAACCTACTAAAAGCTTTGAAAAGGTGTTAGAAGTGTTGGAATAATAATGAATGAGAGGGGGGTGAATAAGTCATCAAAAACCTTTCTTTCAATTACACTTAAGCAATCATGAATCATTCAAACAAGCATATATATATAGCAAGCTAAAACAACTATTTATATAAGCATGAACCACAAGAAAACATATTATATGTGTCAAATACTCAAGGGTAAGAAAACCCATATATATCTACAATTGGACTAAAATCCTTTAATACAAAAAAATAATTTGAGTGAAACACCAACTCCACATGGATCACTAACCCCAACTAGCGAAGCACCCACTTGATTAGGGTTTAACAATCACCCACTTATAAGGAGGCACCAACATCCTCATTATACCATATATAAGTACAAAATGATCCAAAACTATGAGGGAAGAGAGGATCATGCATTCAAAAGGGTTGTTATAGGATATATTCCAAGGCAAACCTTCTTAAGGCCATGGAGAGATAAAATAAAGCTTTTCAATTCAACATAAATATCTAATATGTTATTATCTAAGATTCAAACTTATGTTTCTATCTTTCATATAATTTCATTCATCATTCAAATTCATCATCTTGAACCAAATCATTATGTCATGCATCTAATTAGATGATATAATCATGTAATCAGACATTTCAAACATGAAGAACCAATTGAGAAGCCAACAATGGATTTGGTGTGGTCTCTCAATTGAAAATAACTTCTCACAAAGCATGGAATAAATATAAAACATAAATAAACCATATAAATTCATCAAAGTAACATTCAAGAGGTAGTTTTAAGATGTTATATTCCTAACACAATCACTTATCGGTATCCTTGTAGGATGAAATTAATAAAGAAAATTTTTTAAGTGGAAATGAGCATCAAAGACCTCACAAGCTATGAGAGACCTCATAAGAAGGGTGTTGACCAATATTTTTCCCCAAGACAAAAGTGTTAACATTTATTGTTCAAAATTGGACACATAAAGATTCTTAATTTTGTTGATAGACATCTTAGCCTTGTGATGTCTTCAAATGGTCTTTTTGTTCTCTTATTAGCATTATTAAGGTTTTAGTGTATGCACTAAATGTTGTTTACAAAATCATCATGTGATAGTATTTTGTGAGTGATGGGATGATGAATTAGGCATTCAATAAGGTGTGATATAAATGAGAGAAAATAAATAAAGTGTTTATAGAGATCTATAGTGGCATATAGCATGTTTAGCAAATGTTAAGGTAACTTAGCATATTTTTAAGGTTTTGGAGAAGTTAAGATTTGTATTTTCCATAGTTTCCTTGTTATTGTAGGTCTCTCCTTGAGTCATAACCTTGTGATAATATAGATTCATGTTTATCATGTCATAGGAGGTCTTGTTAATAGGTTTAATCATGTCAAGTAGGGTTATGAGCCACAATTCATGCTTTTATATCATACTTTAAAGCTTCTAGTCAAATGATTCATTTACATGCCTTAATTAATGCATCAAAGATCTAGTGAAGTTAGTGAAAATGATAAAGTGTATGAGATAGGCATGTAAGGGAAATTTTAAATCATAAATAATACTTCAAAATATTATTAATGCAAGTACAAGTGAGAAATATGTGATATTTAGTAGTGGTGATTTTTCTTACAGGTTCCTTCTTTCTCTAAGAAGCATTTTATAGAAGAATAATGAGATATGGATATGATGAAATATTTTTTAATACATTTTAATGAATATTATTTGTCTTTATATCTCCCTTGGTTATAAATCATTTGTTTGGGCAAGTATAGGTCCAATCAGGTCAAAGATGCACCTAGTTTTCTCTCAGGTCTCTTGGCAGCCTCACAAAGGATAGTTTCATACGCTCATTTCATACATAGGAGACAGAGAGAGAGAGGTTAATCCTAAATTTTTGGTAAGAGGATGGGGTATTAATGGAATTTATATTTATGGCATTGGTTTTTAGTTTCAACTCCACTCCTTTATGAATAATCACTAAGACCATGGATGGTTTTAAACCCCTTCTAAACCTAAATCTCAATTTTGAGCATGGTTGATTCATGAACAAGATAGTGAATACAAAGTGAGTATTTAGAGAGACTCCTTAGGGTCTAATAGACCTCACATTCATATCTACCATCATTTGGCACATGGGAGTAATGTATAGGTAGGTTTTAGGTGTAAGACAAGGAAAAAGGGAAGAGAACGGTGCCTAAAAATTTTTGATGTCTCAATTAGGTTTTGACCTTACTAATAGGTTTGATAAGGGAATGGTGTGTTAAAAAAATTATAAAAACCTAAAAAAACATGTCATAAATGGTTCAAATGAAAGTGTTTATAAGCCTATAGGTCTGTAACTAAGAGTTCAAGATTATGTTTTACATTTATCATGATATGATGATCGAAGATAGAGATGAATAAATAGAGAATATTCATAAATTTATAAGGTTCTTATCCTTTACTAAATGATGAAATCATCTCTTAAGATGAGGTCCCTTTGGATAAAGAGGCTTCCAAATCCTAATATAGACCTACAAGATTGTCATAGGCTTGCTAAGTCCAAAGGGACTAACATTGCATTAAATACTTGTTTATTAACAAAGCAATAGGTAAACTAGAAAAACATCTTGGGGGAAGGTAACCTCAGACTACCACCTATATGACTATGTAAGAGAAATGGGAGAGTTGGGTGGAAAAGAGATAGGATATGAGGACTAAGAAAGCATGAAAACTTCAATCCAAATTACAAAAAATATTAATAGTATTTAAAAAAGTGATTAAAGGCAATGAATAGTTTACTATGTCTAACTAGGCCTAAAGAAACCTAAATAATCATACACATGTCTATGTATGAGAATTGAATAAATATTCTAATTTTGAAAAGATTTTAGGAGCTAAAGAGTTTTAAAAGATGAGTGAGACATGGTAGAGAGTTATGAAAATAGTTAATAGGTTTGAAGGAGATGAAAATAATCAAGATGAGATGTTTTGAGTCTGGATAAGATGACAAATTCATATGACTATCTATAGACCTAAACTTGAAGTATGAAGATATTATACTAGTTTTAAGGTAAATTTATGGTGTAAAATATATTAGATATTTTGGATGACCTAGGCAAATATTTTTGAAATTTAGAGCCTAGTATGGTGAGCCAAAGGCATCACAAGAGACCTTTAGGGTAAATTTTGCATGACTCCTCCTAAAACCCTTAACAAATAGTTAGAGGAAGAGAGGTCAAGATTAGACATGGTAATATTTCAAGGCATAGGTTATCAAATATAAAAGTATGGTGTGGGTTTTTACAATATTTATAGAGGAATTTTTATCCAACAAAATACATTTTGAAGGCCTAGAGGCCTAAAACTTCTATATCAACTCAGTACACTAGGTTTGCTAATGAGAGAAGCTACATTATCATGATTATAAATTCATTGAGGGTTCACATGGGATCAAAAAGAGGTTTTATAACGTGGAGAGTTTTTTAAATTAAAAATCTTGGTATTAGTTCCTTGATTAGAGCTCCCAACTCTTTGAATCATTTCTAAAATAATAACCACCTTAAAAGCATTATTTGCCCTTGTGAAGAGCTCAAGAGAGCATTTTTTCTCTTATAACTTGGAAGATTTTCTAAATGGGTCAAATTAACATTTAAATGTCAGGTATAGGTTTCTCCAATTACATATTGTGGCATTAGACATAAGGGATAGGTCCTTAACTTTATGAACCATCGTTAAGATGGTAAGCATGCCTAAACCCTCCTTAAACCATGAATTTAACCTAATGCAAGAAAAAAAGCCTTGAAGTGATTAAAATGGATTAAAAATTCCTTATTATTACATTAATGATGTTTATGATCCATCTAGGCACCTGACCATGTAGTTTACTAACACATGTAAAGGATATATTCTATGGAATTAGCCTAAAAAATCAAAATGCATGCTTAATTATGAGTATGTAAGGTAGTGGTAATCCTTAAAATTAGGTAGAAATGATTTGTAAACATATAAAGAAGTTTTATTATCCTCCAAAGTCATTATATAAACCTCTCAAGATGATGCATGATCTTTTGAGTCACTAATTTGGTATTAAAATATGACTGTACCACTATGTTATTCAAAAAGCCTAGTTGAAGACTTAGATGGAGAATCCGATGAGAACTAAATGGTTTCAAGACACATAAAGGAGTTTTATTTACCACTAAAACATTAGTATGGATAAATTTAAAACCTATACAAAGTTTTAAGGGGGTAGAGGGAAGTTTTAGGTGATTTTATGATTAAGAATAACATTTGTCACTTTTCACAAGCTAAAAAGGATAGTTTCAAAATTTTATTGAGTCATCAAGCACAATCAAGAATATCTTCCATGCCAACTCCATGAAGAGTTAATCATTAATAAATTTGAAACATTTGAAGAATTTTCAAGGCCATTTTTAACTCCTTTCTTTCTTGTAATTGATTCTAGAATAGTGACAATTATTAATGAACTTCTCTATGCCTCTGTCTCTCTCTCTCTCTCTCTTTTCTCACTTTCACTATAAGTATGCCTGATTTTGGAATTTTTTAGATCCTCCACCATGGATATGGTAAATCCATAAAATTTTTTAATGTTTTTGATCAATATATAGCTATGTTTTCCTTATTTCATGGATACATGTAGTGTAAATAATTGAATGATTATTGAAACCAAGTGTACACTCAACACACCTTGGTTTAATGTCTTGTTATTCTTTCCTCCATGTAGTTTGGATCACTATTTTAGGTTGTATAGAGTGTCATCAAGGGCCACTTTTGAATTATAAGTGGCATGTATCTTCCCTCCTAACCCCATAATACCTTACCTCTCTACAAACTACTGATGTGATAGGTGTAAGTTGAGATAGTGCATGTATTTTAGTCCTATAGGTCATAATTCATATGAATTAGGTGTTAGTGATCTTAATATGTGGTGTATCACCTCCTTTTTTAGGTTTATTTCATGTATCCTTCTCCCTTTTACCTTACAATCTAGTAGTGTAGTGTTATGATCTTAATTGATACATCAAATGGAGCTATCCCTATAATATAGAGATTCATAGCCATAGCCTATGATTGTGTCCATGTTACCCAAAATTGTGAAGGCTTGAACAAACTTTCAAAGGGTGCCAAATTTTGATGATAATAGTTCTTACATGCTCAGTGGGATAGATACTTCATTTATTTAAGGGTTTTTGTTATTGTCCTTTGATGTATCAACCTTTAGAGGCATGAATTCAAGCATCATTGGAGAATAAAAGTTCAATCAGTTGGTTCTAGTAGCCTAGGTACTTATTTTGAATAATATTTGATATTATCTAGTGTTATTTGACTCATTAAGTTGGGATGGCTGGATATGAAGAGAAGTCTTATCCTACACTTCCTTACCAATAGTAGCTTGAGCCATACCAAACATAAAATAATCCTTATCAGTATTATAGTGGACCTCAAATAGCTTCATGCCAAGTTTTCTAATAGTCCTATTCTTCTCCTTCTGCTTAAAGTTAGCCTGTCTATCTCTCTAGTTAACCTTGTCAAAGTTATGTTACTCATACTTCACCCTTATCCAAACTCAAAAAAATCTTACTAGATTATGGAAATACTATGATAAAGATTGAAAATTAAATAGATATTGGTCTATATTTTCATTTATATGTCATTTAATATTCTAGATACTTCTTTTATAGCTTTTAAAGTGGTTGGGAAGTTATTGAATAAGCAAACTATTAGGTCAATGAAAAGATAGAGGTTATAAGATTGATACACCTAATAGAGGTTAAGTTAATTTGTTGGGAGAAAGAGAATATCCAATCCAACCAACTACATCTACCCCCTCCTACACCAAACCAACCTTTTTTTTCCAAACCAATCCCAAGTTGCAATATATCATCAAGAGAGGTCTTTACCAATGCAAGTTTTACCCACTTCTCCTTAATATCCTAATACCATTCCATATTAGAGACCTTATTCAACTATGACTCCTAGTTATGTAATGCTTACTCTTGATAATTAATCTCCTCTTATGTTTACCTAGGACTAAGAATGAGAAAGAGCATTAGAAGTCAAGCCAAGGGAGTTCTCAAGTTTCACAAGCTCTTCATCTAATCCTCAACTCTTAGTTGCCTATGAATCTCAAAGCACATTAGAGGTTGATAAGTTGATTATTGAGTGGAATAAATAAAATAAAAATTCTATTTCATTTATATAATATCTCTCAAATAAACCCTCCAAGATCCCAAGTTATAAGTACATCCTCTAAAGGATCAAATAAAATAATGAAATTTCTTGCCCTCTCACCATCCCTCTCCTTGAAGAAGAACCTATTGTATGGAGGGTAGATGGAGGGGTTTCATGTGAGAAGGTAATAAATGAATAAATCAAAGTTGAATCTATATGTGAGCCTCAATAAGGCTATACATAAGACACTTCAAGTACGTATGATGAAGAACACACCATTGGCACTCCTCTTGGTGAAGAAAAGAAAAAATCAATCTTTATAAATGAAGAGAGATGTGATCTTGATGAAGTGGTAGAAAAATTTGAAGGAGAAAAAACTCTTGAAGATAAACATTTAAATGTGAATGTGAACTTGTCAATAAATAATGATGAAGTGTTACTACTTGACTAACATGATGAGGTATCAACTACAAATGAAAATCAATAAGGTTATGAGGAGAGTGCTTATTTCATATATGATGAGGAGATCCTTACTAGTAGTCCTATTTTTCAATAAGGAGTAATATCAATCTTCAATGATAATGAGATAGATTATATTGATGGTGGAATGAAAGCTAACATGAAAATAATCCTTTTTAAAAGTGATTCCATTAAGAAAGGTGACCATGCATCATTTTATCATGTTGCAACTACCCATGAGGAGAGTTCTAAGATTGTTGTCTTGGCCAATGAAGAAGTTGATTACAACATGAAGTATAAGTCTCTTGAAAGGAACATCATGGTAACTGATCTTATTGAGTCTCATGAATAGGTTCAAGGAGGTTTGAAAGACATGTGGAAGTACTACCTAGATATGTTCAAGAAGTTTGAAGAGAATGATAAGATAACCCATATAAAAGAACAAGATGAGGTTATTGATGAGAAATTTGAAGTTCCAAGAAATATAATATATCTTGAAGATCATTACTAAGGGGTATAATTCCATGGTGTAGCAAGTTATGATGAGTATGACACTTTTCAATATGAGGAAAAGATGGAATTCAAGGAACCAATAGAAGTTGAGGCTGATGATACCTTCATGGATCAAGATGATATGTGGCATAAATATTTGGATATTTGTAATGATTTTGAGGCTCTTCAAGGAACTATGTCTCTTATTGGGAAAGTTTAAGAAGGCCCAAAATAAATTGGCTCTCTTCAAGGGGCCATGGATAATCAGGAAAAACCTATTGATGAGGCAAGAGTGGTATTATTTATGACAAGAAGCCAAGTTTGGGATAAGTATGACTTTGTTCTAAACTCACATAGTTAAGTCATGGAGATGGGAATGAAGCAAGAAGGTTTTATTTCTATCCATGGAGATCATGAGTATGCTAATATCTAAGAATGTAGGTATAAGCTCCCACCCCATGAATAGTACCTGATTAGACTTCACTCAACATATAGAAGTCTAATTCTATAGGGGCATGGTAATCTCAAGAGATTTAAATTTTATACTAGAAGAAAAATATATGTTGAGGTTATTTGTGTGTATTAGGTTACTTATTACTTATTTTCCCTAAGTGCTTGTTAGTAAAAGTATGTTGCCTTGCTATTATCTTATTGTGTGTGTGTTTTCCTTTATTTTTTTGTGTTTGTGAAGCTAAATTAGTTGTCTTGTATGGTCTCAAGAGCTTAAAGTCAAATATCAAGTTCTAATCAGGTTTATAGTAGAGTAAAAGTGACTCCATTACCTAATGGAAGGATAAAGCTAATGGTTTAGTAAGAATAAAAGGCATGCTACCCCTATGAGTCACCAAATTATTGACCAATTTTTGCCATTAGGCCAAAAATGTCAACACCTAAAAAAATGACCCATAAATATTCTTAACTTTGTTGATATACATCTTATCCTTTTTATGTCTTTAAATAGTTTTTCTAAGGTCTTATTAACATTTTAAAGGTTTCATCGGATGCACTAAAGGTTGTTTACAAAATCATCATGTGATATTATGTTGTGAGTCATGGAATGATGCATTAGGCCTTTAGGAAGGTGTTATAAAAGTGAGATAAAATAAATAAACTGTATCTAGAGGTCTATAGTGGCATATAGCATGCTTAGTAAATGTTAAGGTAACTTATCATATTTTTAAGGTTTTGGATAAGTTAATATTTGTATTTTTCATAGTTGCCTTGTTATTTTAGGTCTTTCTTTGAGTCATACCATTATTATAATATAGAATCATATTTAATATGTCATAAGAGATATTTTTAAGAGGTTTAATCATGTATAGTAGGGTCATGAGTTACAATTCATGTTGTTTTATCATACTCTAAAGCTTCTAATCAGATGATTCATTTACATGCCTTAACTAATGCATTAAGGGTCAGTGAAGTTAGAAAAAGTGATCAAATGGATGAGATAATATTGAAAGGGTAGTTTTAAATCATAAATAACACTTTATAATATCAATAATGAAAGTATAAGTGATAAATATGCTAGATTTGGTAGTGGTGACATTTCTTATAGGTTCCTTCTTTCTCTAAGAATTATTTTCAAGAATAATCATGAGGTATAGGAGCATAAAAAAGATTTTTGTATAAATTTTGATAAATTTTAGGTGTCCCTATATCTACGTAAGGTCTAAACCATGCTTGGTTAGGTAAGGAGAGGTCAAATTAGGTTAAATAGCACCTAGTTTTTTCTCGAGTTTCCTTGTAGCCTCACAAAAGATATTTTCATATGTTCATTTGATATAAAGGAGAGAGAGGGGGATCCTAAGAAGAGGGGGTAATAATGGAATTCATATTTTTGTTATTAGTTTTCAATTTGAATTCCCTAACTTTATGAATAATCACTAAGACCATGAGGTGGTCTTAAACCCCTTTTAAACCCTAAGTCTTGGTTTTGAGAATGGTTAATGCATGAAAGAGATAGTGAAGATAAATTGAGTATTTTGAGGGACTCTTTAGGTTATGAGAGACCTTCTCACTTTCCTATCTACCATAATTTAGTATATAGGAGTAATGTATAGGTAGGTTGCATGTGTAAAATTAGGAGAAAGGGCATAAATATGTGCTTGAGAGAATTTTAGATGTCTCAAAGAGGTTTTGACCTTAATAAAAATTCTTATATTGGAATTTTGTGTTCAAAAGGTTATACAAACCTTTAAAACAGGTCATAAATGGTTTAAATGAAAGGGTCTATAAGCTTAAAACTCTGTCACTAAGATTTGAAGACTATGTTTTGCATCTATCATGATTTGAAGCTCCATGAGAGAGATGAAGAACCTAGATCAAACTAGGGAAGTTATAAGGTTATTATCCCTTGATAACTGATTAAAATCATCTCTTAGTATCAATTATGTTTGGATGAAGAGGCTTCGAGTGCCTAATATATAACTACAAGACTATCACATTGTTATTAAGTTAAAAGGGACTAACTTTGGATTAAAGATTTGTCTATTAAAAAAATAATAGGTAAATTATTTTATTATTGATGTTAGTGATATATTAAACTTGAAAAAACATATTATAAGAAGGTAATCTTGAACTACCACCTACATGCATGTGTAAGAAAAATAGGAGAGTTGGTAGGAAACTATACAGGAGATGAAGAATAAGAAAACATGAAAACTTAACTCCAAATTCCAAAAAAATCTTCATGGTATTTAAAAATTTTATTGAAATAAATGAATATTTCAATAGGTATGATTAGGTATAAAGAAACCTAATTAAGCATAAATAGGTATGTGTGTGAGAATTGAAGAACAATTTTGAGGAGATTTTTGGAGTTAAATAGTTTAAAAGGATGAATGAGACATGGGAAAGAGTGATTAAAATATTTACATAGGTGTTAAGGATATTTAAATAATAAATATGAGATGTTTTGAGTGTTGACAAGTTGACAAACTCAAATGAATGTCTATAGGCCTAAATGTGAAGTATGAAGGTCTTGTACTAGTGTTAAAGTGAATTTTTGGTGTAAATGATATTGGATACTTGGGATGACTTGAGAAGAGGTTTCCATGAAATTTGAATCATATTATGGTGATCCAAATTTATCACAAGATAACTTTAGGGTCACTTTTGCATGACTGCTCCTAAAACCCTTAACAAAGACCTATAGGTAGAGAGGTCAAGATTAGACATGATAATACTTAAATTCATAGGTCAGGGAATATAAAAGTAGGGTGTGGGGTTTTCCAAGATTTATAGAGGAATTTTAATCCAAATAATACATTTTTAAGGCCTATATGCATAAAGCTTATATCTCGACCTAATCCACTAGATCTACTAACTGAGAAGCTACATTCTCATGATTATAACTTCATTGAGGGTTCACATGGGATCTTAAGGAGGTTGTAGAGGTTGTATATGGTTTTTAAATTAAAACTTATAGTATTATTTACATCATTATATCTCCCAAATCTATTAATAATCGTTAAAGAGCAACCACCTTAGAAGCACTATTTTGCCTTGTGAAGAGCTCGAGAGAGCATAGTTTTTTTCTTAGAACTTGGAGGAAGTTTTCCATAGGGCCAATTGGAATTTTAATTTGAGTTATATGTACTTACATATTTTGGAATTATACATAAAGGATATGTACTTAACTTTATGAACTATAATTAAGATGGTAAGAATGCTTAAACTCTCCTTAAACCCTAAATCTGACCTGATATAAGAAATAAATCCTTCACATCATTAAAATAGATTAAAAAGGTATGTTAATGAATTGAGTGAATTTTATTATAATTTTAGGCACCTAAAAATTTATATTACTATCATTTATAAAGGACATGGTGTACATAATTAACCTAAAAGGTCAAAATACAGGACTAATTATGAGTATACAAGGTGGTGATAAGTCTTTAAATATAGTAGAAAGACTTTGTAAGTCTAGATAGAGGTTATATGATCATCCAAACACATTATTTAAACATATAAATATTATTCATGATAATTAAATTCACTAATTTGGTCTTAAAATATGATTGTACCATTATGTTATTCATGAAGCCTAGTTACAGACCTTGATGGAGAATCCATTGAGAATTAAAAGAATTCAATACACCTAAAGGAGTTTGCGTTACCACTAAAAAATAAGTATGAATGACTTAAAACCTATTAAAAGTGTCAAGGATAAGGTAAAATGGAATTTTAAGGTGAGTTGATGACTACAAATGCCATTTGACACTTTTCACAAGCCAAGGAGACTTTCAAAAATGTTGAGTCATCAAACACAATCAAGAATATATTCCATGCCAACTCACTGAAGATATCATGATTAATTAAGTTGACACATATGAAGAATTTTCAAGGATATTTATAAATCCTTTATTACTTGTAACTGATCATAGGACATTGATATTTGTCAATGAGCCTTTCGATGCCTCTCTCTCTCTCTCTTTCTCTCTCTCTCTCTCTCATTTCTCACTTTCTCTATATGTATGCTTGATTTTGGCATTTGTTGGATACTCCACCATGAGTATAGTAAATACCTAATAATTTTTAATTAATATAACAACTATATATCTTATTTTTCCTTATTTCATGTTTATATGTAGTGTAAACAATTGAATAGTTGATGAGACTAAGTATAGACTCAACTTACCTTGATTTATTGTATTGTTCTTCTTACCTCCATATAGTTTGGATCACTATTGAAGGTTGGAGAGAGTTTAATCATGGCTCAATTTTGAATTATAAGTGTCATTAATCTTCCCTCCTAACCCCATAATACCTTACCTCTCTATAAATCACTGATTTGATAGGTGCAAGTTGAGAGTAGTGCATCCATTTTAGTCCTATAGGTCATAATGCATATGCAGTAGGTGTTATTGATCTTAAGATATAGTGTATCATCACCTTAGTTAGGTTTATTTCACATATACTTCTCCCTTTTCCATTAAAATATATTAGTGTAGTGTTATGATCCTAATTGATACATTAAGGTGAACTAGCCCTATAACCTAGAGATTCAATCCACTTATTAGGCCACCCATAGCCTAGGATATTCTCCATGTTAACCCAAATTGTGAAGGCTTGAAAAAAATTACAAAGGGTGAAAAATTTGGATGATAAAAAAAGGTTCATAAGGTTTAATTTCCATGAAAATCATATGGAGCACTAGAACTTTCATATATAGTCTCAAATGTGCACTTACATCCATCAAAGTCAAGAAAGATGGTCTTTAGAGCAGTCACTTTTAAGGTTTTGATAAGTGTAGGTAGAATATAACATTGATACACTTAAAGTTATATATTTATGGAAATTTGAGTTGTTTAATAATGATTTGGGCCTTGAAAACTATTCTAAATGTTCAATAAGATGAAATAATGGCCTGAGTGACTAGGAAGAGCATTTTTTAGTTATTAAATAAAAGATAATGCAGACCTACAAGTCTCCAAACTAGTAGGTCAACATTCTCAATCAAGAGAGCTAACTTTGCGTGAATATGATGACTTGAAGACAAAACAAAAGTGTTAAATCCACAATGATATGATATGAAGGTTTGTATAGGGTATATCAATAATTATAATTTATGAATAACCTTTCTTTGAACCTAAGCAAGTGTTAAACCGAAAGAAAAATTTCAAGCCTGCTAAAAATAGTTCTCTCTCTATACCTATTTTCAAGTTTTGAAGAAAATCTATACTGTTTATCTTGCGTTTAGGATTTTGGATTGATATATAAGGTTTTAAGGAGTTATAATAAGATTTTTTATGTGTTTAACATGTTTTAAAGATGATCAAAAAAGATAAAAACACCTACAATCATGTAAATGGTCCAAAATACACTCAAAATTAAGAGAAATTGGCATGATTTGAAGTTTTTTAAGGTTAACCATGAAAAAATAATGGTTTTATGAGTTGAGGGGAGTTTTATAAGACTTTAAATAGATCTTGGTTTGTATTTAAGCACCATATAACTCTATCCATGAAATTGTTTTAGGTATTGACCTACTTAGGCCTGCAGTTTCACAAATTAGGGCTAAGAAAGCTTTAAAATCACCTAAATAAAGTTATAACCCATGAAATATATTGAAAATTTTTCATGATAAATATTTTTATGTGACCTAGATTATTTTTGTGGCTTCTAGTTAGGGTTGTACAAGCCTACTTAGGCCTAATTGGGAAAGGTGGGTGTTGAGAAAGTAGGCCTACCTTGGGAGTTAGACCCTAAATTTTTAGGTGAAGATATAAAGGGATAATGGGTACCCAAATATGACTTTATTTTATTGATAAGTTTTGAGGATATATCTGACCAAGGATATTTGTACCAAAATAGGGCTACAAAGATTAGGACTCCAAGAGAGAAAATGGGATAACTATGAAGAAAAGTACAAAATAGAGGTGGAAAGATGATTAATTCTAGATGTTAAATAGGTTTCCAAGGTATTTATACCCCAATAGGATGGTTTGTCACTTTATAATCACCTCAAGGGGCAGTTTCAAGTAATCAAGGGCAAGTCACTAATCCAAACATAACATCTATGCCACCTTGCTCAAGTTATCATCAAATGGAGCACACACTTATTAAAGAGGGACTTAATAAATGACATTTTTATCATTGGTTATTACTTTTAACTTTTTCCATTATTACTTCATATCCATCATTGGCTCTTGACACCTCACTTCTCTCTCTCTCTCATTTCTTCCTTCTCCTATATGTATACCTCATTTTGGCATTATTTAGAGTCCTTTTGTTATATATGAATAGCCATGACAAAATTAACCCTTTTACTTTACCTTTAAGATGAATAAATTTGAGTTCTAGCCTTCTTTTATGCTTTTAGCTAGTGCATGTTCATGTTAGTTGATGAATTCTAGTGATAGTACGCTACTTCATCTCATTTTTCCTTGTCATCATTACCTCTTTGCAAGTGATGGGTTATCTTTAATAGTAATATGGAGTGACTATAATTGGATATTCATGAATCAAAATTTGAAGCATTCATTAGTGTATTTAGAGACTTCTTGATCAACTCGTTTAGTTTATGCATTATGTTATATCCTCTATGTGAAACACCCATGTTGAGAGACCCATTTGAGTTGTGTAATTAGATTAAGTTATGGTTCATGTTATTAGTACATAATAGGTAGGTGGAAGAGACAAATTTGGTGCATCACCTCCCTAGTTTAGTTTATTTTTTCTATCTCTCCCTTTTCCATTGTAAGTTAGTAGCTTTAATGATAGTTCTTAATTTGTGTATCAAGGGAGCTAGCCCTAATCTAGAGGTTCAATCCACTCTTTAGGTTACCCATAACCTAGGATTGCTCTCATGATTTCACTTAAGGGAGGATGCTTGAATAACCTCCTCAAGGGTGAAACTTAGATGATAATAGTTTTGACATGCCCAATGGGATAAGGATTTCATCCCAATGAAGAATTATTGTTGTTGATCTTTAATTTATCAACCTTTAGATGCATGAACACAAGAATCAATGGAGACTCCAAATGAATCCTAACTAGTATAAATAGTCCAAGTATCTAAAAATTAGAAATTGGTATGTACTCTCATCATTATTTTGGTCAAAATTCATACTCTATGCCTTCACATTCTTCATATCAGGTTGATGGCATTCATGGATTCACCCTAAGTGGATCTAAAATAACATCATGCCAACCTCACCAAGGCTATCATCATCCTTATATTCCCTCTCCCAATCCAACTCAAACTCTTTGGCATCCTAATTATACCTCTAGTCAACATTTTCAAAGATATATTGCCTCTACTCTAGCCTTTTTAAGTTTCAAACAAACCCTTGTAGAGATTAAAATACAAATGAGGGGTCTTGATAAAGATAATGAACATGGTCTGATTATTCCTAATCCTTCCATTCAAAATTAATTCACTCCAATGATGAGGCACTTAGTTAATTTGATCAATTCTCATTGGCAAATATTGAGAGATAAAACTAACATCTGCCAATTGGTGAAGTGTTATATACAAGAATTTTGATTCAATGTATGGAGAATATATTAACAATTGATGAGAGGTAGTAAATGCAATAATTTTAGCCTTATATGCCTCATCTTACTCCATAATAACCTTATTTTGATCCAAACCTAGCCCAAATTGAACTATGCCATCAAGAGATATGCATGCCAATATCACCTTCACCCACTTTTCCTCAGAATCCTAAAACTATTCCATCTTGGAGACCTTGGACCAAAACCCCTGATTATGTCATGCCTACTCTTAAGAAAGAACCTTTTCCCATGCCTATCCAAAGTCAATAAAAAAATAAGTGTATGGATGTCAAGTCAAGAGATTTATTAAGTTGCTTAATTTATTCACCTATCCTTCAAGTTGTAGTTATGCATGAGGTTTAAGACACATCAAAGTTTGATAGAGAAATTGAGGAGTGGAAAGAAGATAATGAATCTTCCTCAACAAAATACCCTTATTTAAATATCCAAGAGTACTAAAATCATATGGCCCTCCAAAAATAATAAGTTGGGAGGACACTCTATCAAGTTTAAATAAAACCAATGAATTATCTTACCCTCCCACCACATCCTTTTATGAAGGAGAACTAGTTGCATTGAGGGAAGAATTTGAGTATCCAATTAAGAAGGAGAGATTGTCAAGAAAGAATGGTGAGGTGCTTGTCCTTGAGAAGCAAAATGTTACAGATACAAGTGGATCATAAGAATGATTTAAAGACAGTTATTTTATTATATATGATGAAAATATTTTCATTGGAATCCCCCTTGGTGGAGAGGAAATAAAATCAACTCTCAAAGATGAAAAAAAGTCTCTCCTTTGTAACCAATAGTTCAACAACCTTCAAGATGTCACAAAGTATCAAGTGGACCAGCTTAGTTGGTATGGATTTGATCTTGATGAAGAATAGGACAAATAAGGATTAAAACCAAAGAAACATGATGAATTAGACCTCAAATGGGTAGATGAGCTTCCATTATTCATGGAGGAATAAGAATACCCATCTAGTTATCATTGATTGAGTCTTGATGAAGGAAAAGATGATCTTGTAGTAGTGGATAAAATTGTATTTGAGTACGAGGTGATTATTCTTGATGACATGTTGGTACTTAACCTTGTTGAGGCTCATGAACAAGAGATGTATCTTGTAGAATCAAAGTTGCAGATATGTCATGAGTCTATTGAAGAATTTGAAGCATTTAATCAGCCTGTTGTCCCTCAAGAGAATGGTAAGAATGATATTAAAGTTGGCATGATTTAAATTGACCAAGAAAGTGAATTTTTGGAAGAGATATAATTTTTTTAATCTATTTTTGAGAGTGAACCTATATCCCATGAGTAGAGTGTTGGAGTTATAGGTTATACCCAAGCTGAGAAGAGAATTGTTCAAGTCCTCTACTCAAACCTAGTCCAACATGGGAATGACTCTAGGATGTGGGTTACCTAATGTTGGACCAAACCTCTAAAATTTTTAAGTGGATACCTCCCATAATTTGATAATTTAGTTATCTTTTTATAATACTTATGCCTATTCCAAGGAAAAGGGAAAGATAATAAAACTAAAATCAGAACCTAATATTTATGGTGATGTACTAATTTGTTCAATGATCCGCTATTAGCTTAGCACTTTCATGACTACTAGTGAATCTAATATATATAATATTTGATTAGATTCTATGAAAATGTTCCAAAAATAAGGGTTTTTAATTAAGGCTAGGTAGAAATTACATCTTGAAGGGAAAGAAAGATAAGGTCTATACAAGACATTATATGCTTTCTAACACTTCAAGGGAAATCTCCTTAAACAACACTTCATACAACTTATATGGAACCAAAAAATGAAATAAAGGCACATAAAATACAAGTATATGAAGAAAGAAAACACACATTATTCAAATCAAATTTAATAAGATACACTTAAGAATATGGACTTGTCTTATATTTCTTAAAAGAGTTTTACACAATGATTTTGGTAGAGCTTTATTAGACCCAGTCGAGGGATGAAAATAAAGGGTGAAATGCCTACATTTATATGAATAAATGAATGTATGAGAGAGTAAATTTGGTGTATAAGGAGTCATCAATGATCTAAATGTGTCTTGGAGTAGTTACAACAACATTTCCTTCTTTTGTGAGCATTGGCATCCCCTCAATGAGGCCATTTTGGCATAAAGGTGGTTATAATTCCCTCAATTAAAGTCAATTATGCTTTGAACCACCTTGAAATAGCTCCAAACTCCTCCCTTTAGTATTTATTAGATGAATTATGCCACCATAGTTACATAGTTACCCATACTTCTCCAAAGTAGGTTTAAAAAGTTAAAGAAAATTATCTCATTTCTCCTTCACAACCATGAAATGTGCATTAAATCCTCCTCAATGGTCAATTAACCATCGTGAAACCTTGAGTTGACTCATTAAACTAGTATTCCAACACCAATTTGATCCTCTTTGGTGATTAATTAGGCTAATTACACCTATTAGGCTTAATTACCTAAGTGTTGAAACTTGGAAGCCATGAAACCTATAGAATAGATTTTTAACATGTGTGTTAATGTGATCCATGCCTGAGACAATATTTAAAACCATCACATGGGTTAAGAAATCATTAATAACTTGAAACTCCACTCTTTCAATCTGACTAGTCTACCTATGTGAAATCTCTTTACCGCATTATTTATTTAATTTTAAAATATGACCATTATCACTTTAGACACGTGTTCATCTCATTCCCCCTAAAAAATTGATAAAATTCACTCCATCTATCTCTTTGGGAGTATCTTGGGATTGAATTTTAACATTTTTCATTGATCTTTCATTTAGGATTCCAATATTATGACACATGGTAGCCTTCTATGCCTTCTGTGCACCCTACTATCAATATCCATTCAATTAACACTCTTACACCACATGATAGCCTTGCATAAAATTTGGGTTTATGGACTCAATTTACATCATTGATCTCCATCAGCATGGTTAAACACATGTTGTATATATCTTAACTTATTGACCCCAGTCTTCAAAATGGATCATCAATCAAAATCTATACATAATAATATGCACCATTGATCTTGATCTTGGGGACTTTGACTTATTGTATTTGGGTGATCACCCACATGTCATTTATCCTTGATCTAATTGAGTGAATATTTGACACTTGGAAAGCTTATGATGGTTATATTTTTAAACACAAATTATTATTTTTATTAACTCTAATTTGACATCCCTTAGCATATCTCACACTATTAGATCATATTTGGAGGCTTATATCTTGGGATAAGAGACATACCAAGATACCAAAATTTTATGTGGTATTCATGTCACAAAATACATCTTCTTCATAGGATGCCAAGTAAACACTTTAGACAATATGATAGTACTTTATTCAATCTTAACATGGGGAATAAAGACTTTTATAGACTACTTAGGCATGTTTGAAGTATGACTAGATAGTATATTGAATATACATGCCTTAGGGACTCACAACATGACTCATAAGCAAGTTTCAAACATGAGTCATGACCCTAGGATATATAGTTAGCTAGTTTTTAAGTCTAGGGAAAGAAATTGACCAACATTTCTACTGGTTTCTAGCACACCTAGTGGGACTGTAATTGAGGCAATTGGACATAAACTTGGGATAGATTGGAAATTTGGGAGGAAACTTGGAAGTCTTGGAGCATTCTTTAGTAGATTAAAGAGAAATTTCATGCAATAAATCTCCACTAGGTCTACCTCTAAAGGTAAGTAAGTTCAATTCATTTAATTTCCATTAGATATTAGAAGGAGGAAGAGGGAACCTATTTAAAACCCCAACCTATCACCCCTTAACTCTACCACTTCTCCAAATTATGCAAATTCTATCCATACTCAGTCCACTAAAAGTCCACCAATATAAATGGCAAGGTTTAGGTTGCTAGATTTTTTACCCTTTAATGGTGGCAGCCTTCTTAACCTTAAACATCATTATTATATCCCTATTATCTCTTTAAATATTTTACCATACTTTATAAAATAAAATTTCACAACTCTTGTAGAGTGCATAGTTGATATTAAAAATCTATGCTTAGTACATAACATCACCTAGGATAATGTATCCATGAGACTACTAACCACATTCGTAAAAGGCAAAGCCTTGAAATGGTATATGAATCTATATCATACCTTAATCAATATTTTGGATGAGTTTGGTGAGTTTTTATGTAAATATTTTGAGGATAAGAGTGACCATGTGTCACTAGACGAGTAGCTCACCTCAATCAAGAGGCACCCCAAGAACATATGGTTGATTTCAACTATAAATTCAAAAAAAAAAAGGGATAGAATCCATTTCATAATTAATCCCAGACCTAATTATGCTTTTATTTACTACCTGAGGGAATTGAATTTAGAAATTGTAGTCATGATCCAATCTATGGGTGGCATAACTTTGCCTGAAGCATGTGATATATTCATAAGGGAAGAAAATTGTTTGATACAAGTATGCTAACTCATGGAAAGACCTATTATGCCCATATTTATTAAGCTATAACAAAATCCACCTCCAATTTCTCCCTTTACCACTCCAAATAATTAAGCACAACTTGATGATAGTCAAGTTGATAGACTTAAAAATATTGAGAGATTGTTGAAGGCATAAAGCAATAATCTAATGGCTTTAGAGAGGTATAAAAAAACTTAATATAGGCCATATATAAGTCTTTTCTAGGCCCAATAGCATTCTAAATACTATAATAGACCCCCTTATCCATTAAATAAACAATCCCAAGGATAAATTACTCAAGGTAAACCTTATAATAGTTACAACTGCACAATTGCAAGTAGCTCAAGAGCCTTTATCCTAACTCAAAATAACCTTATATAAGAGGTTAAATGGAAATAAAGAGGGCATTAAAATGATATGGTGATGGATAAAAGTGGAGAGATATATCAAGGTCCTCTTTGGTAGCATGCTTCTCTATATCAAGGTCATGACACAATGTCACCTCCACCATGAGGTCATGTAATCAATCAAAGTGATATACATGCCTTGACACCATCAAAGGCTCCAATTAAATATCAAGGAAGCATGGGTAAGGCACCATATGATACTAATTTCATAAATTTTCAAGAAGGAGAACACATGTTTGAACATGTATCAACTAACATGGGGTAGACTACATAAAAGAAGGATGAGTCAGTTACATCTAATACAAGGGCTAAGAGGATAATGGTGGAAGACAATTTATGGTAATCTAAGGTTTATTCAACACCTAAAAAAGTCAATTAGCATCCTATCACTTCAAATACAACCATTAAGGCACCTAAAACTCAACAAATACCTCAACATCATATTCATTAACAACGGTTTCCTTTTTTTCCTCTTGTCACTCAAGTGCCAAGTGATAATTGTACTTTCAAGGTGCAATTCAAAGGCACTAGTATTCCTTCTAATATTATGGATTACATGAAAAGGTCTAATGTCATTATATCAATATATTATGATTTTTTAATTCTAGGGTAGAAAGAGATCCTTCAACCAGAGCTCTCTAAATTTTCTCATGTGAACAAGGTAGCTTATAAGGTGAACACTATTCTTGCCAATAGTAATTAGCCTAGTCAAATCCAAGTTACTAGTCAAGATCAAGTTCATAATGTTTTTCATCCCCCTAATTTTCTTAATCCCCCTCCATTATATTTGTCAGTCATCATAGCTTATTGTCTTGTGCAAAATTATATGATAGATTCAAGAGCTTCAACCTCAGTCATGCTTAAATTTATAATAGCCAAACTTAAGCTTAAATTTGTACCTAATGAGAAGGTTGTCCTTTGTTTGGATGGTTATCCCACTAAAATAGTATGTGTCTTGAAATAACTTAATATTATATTAGCATCTTGCCCAAATTGTGTCATCACTCAAGATATAATGGTTGTAGACATATCCCCATAATTTTCCCTATGCCTATCTAGGAAATTTACTAAAAAAATTGGGGGTTATTTGTCCTTTAACTAGTCATACATGGTATTTAGGTCTAGATATGGGAATAGGGTCACTGTTAGGTTAGAATCTATCTTTAGGTTCCATCTAGGGCCCTATATGCCTAACCTTGCAAACATCAACTGCATCATACTTGATGAGGATGAGAATTCTAATGAACAAGAGCCTCATGACCATATTTAAGGAATTTTAGATCTTTACTTGGATGAATGGGTAGATGATAATCATGGATTTATTACCTATAGAAACATTGAAGAGGTAGATTCAGGGGTGTATCGTATACATGAGGAAGATTTTCTTATTCCTTTCTTAACTAACACCACTCAAAAGGAAGATGGTTTATGGAATTTATTATTTAATGGATCACGGTCAAGGAATGGTAGTGTAGATATATTTATCATGATTTTACCCTCAAATGATAAGTACTATTTAGCTACAAGATTTCAATTTAGTTGCACTTCAAACATAATTGAATATGAGGCCCTTCTACATGGTTTACAAGAGAAAATAAGAAGAGGTGTCAAAATACTTTAAGTCAAGGGTGATAGTGATATTTTTTACAAGTGATAGGTATAAGTGAAATAAATAACCATCATTTTAAATATTACAATCACCATATATGGGATCTCATGGAAGACTTCTTGGCATTCAACATACAGTCCATATCAAGAGAGGCAAACAAACATGTAGATAGGCTTATAGCCATTAGAACTCAGTATGAGATTATATAAGGGGATAAAGGCAACCAAAGTCAAGACAAGATCATGGTCATATGTAGTCTATATGTACCTAAAAATGAGATGAGTTTTCAGGTGTTTGATATTGATGATCAAATCATGTGTTTTCTGATACAAGAGGCAAAATTCTACCATAAGAATCAGAATAAGTACCAACATCAATATGATGACTAGATAGTGTAGCTAAGGTATAACAAGGTATCTAATGGGAACATAACATTTTAAATAATATTTAATTAATATGACCAAGTGAGAAGAGATAAATCATGCATCTTAGCCAAGGAGGAACATTATGAAAGGGTAGAGATCTTCAAACAAAAGTTGTTGAAGTTAGAAATTATCAACACAACATAAGAGAGAGATACCTTTATTGCTTTATTACAATAGTACTCTGATGTATTTCAATGGGAATATAAATATTTGAAGGGATTTAACCCCAAACTTTCATAACATACCATTGAACTAGAAAGTAATGCAAAACTAGTTGGGCAAAAACAAAGGTCTATCAATCCAAAAGTGGAAGATTTGATGAGAAGGGATATATTTAAAAAAAATAAATCAAGGATAATATTACCCATTAAGCATTAATCATGGGTGTAAAAACTTGGGTTATTGAGGAAGAAGAATGGGGAAATACGTTTGTGTGTTGACTTTAGGGACCTTAATAAGGTGTCCCTAAAATACCATTATCCATTGCCCTCAATGGATAATATTATTCAAATGGTGGTAGGATATTATAATTTCTCATTAATTTATGTATACTCTATTTATAATCAGATCATAATCAAGGAAAAAGATAGGAATAAGACTACCTTCACCATTCAGTGGGCCACTTATGCATACATGAAAATGCCCTTTGGATTATCCAATACTGGGGAAACTTTATAAATGGAAATGGATGTTGACTTTAAATTTTTAATCAATGACATGGTGTTCATATACCTATATGACATCACTAATTTCTCAAAGGACCTATCTAATCACATTGCTCACTTGAATTTAGTCTTTGAAAGATGCATAGAATTTTGTGTATTATTGAATCCTAAAAATTACATATTTGGTGTTCATGAGGGAAAGTTATTGGGCCATGTAGTTTCAAAGGATGGTATTTCCATATACCATGAAATATTTGAGTCCAACATATCTTTACCCTACCCAAGCATAAGAAATGTATATAGAGTTTCTTAGGGAAGATTAATTTTATAATAAGGTTTATCCTAGTATTTGCAGATCTGGTCAAGCCTCTCACTCACATGTTGAAGAAGAACAATGAATTTACATGGAGAAAAGAAGGTAAGATAAGATTTGAGGACATAAAATAGGCCATCTATGATGCCCATATACTCTTTAAACCATATTTTAACAAAGAATTCCGCTTATATGCCTTTTCTAAATTGGATGTAATATATACCATGTTGATGCAAAAAAATGAGAAAGGTTTAGAAAAACCTATTGCCTTCTTTATTAAAGCCTTAGTAGGGTATGAGGATAGGTATATATTTTTGGAGAAACATGTTATTGAAGTAGTGATAAGTTTGAATAAATATAGGCACATGATCTCCAATAGTAAGATCATACTAATGGCTCAATGAGAAAAGAGATAGGTGGATGACAAAATGTATGGAGTATGACCTTGACGTTAAAGTTAAAAATCTTGTAAGGGGTAAAGGGTTATGTGAGCACCTTGTAGTAGATGTAAAATATGATAGATACCAAGTGTTGGCAGCCCATGATAGCCAATAAGTAGTTGTAGACAACATACCTTCTTGTTAGACACATGATATAATCAAATTTCTTGAGTCGATATAATGCCCCATGGGGCTAGATAGAGCCAAGAGAAGGCACTTCAAATTTAAAAGTATGCTTTATGTTATTATGGATGGAATACTATTCAAGAGAGACATTGGAGGCATGATGTTGAGGTGTGTGGAATCATGCCAAATAGATAAATTACTTAAACAATTTCATGATGGTTTAGCTAGTGGACACTTTGCTTCCAAGAACAAAAACTCCAAGATCATTATATCTAGGTACTTTTGGCCCATAGTTTTTATAGATGCACACTCTTAGGGTAAGAAAGTTTTGAAAATGTGTAATGTTCATTGGAAAATATAAATTAGTTTCCCTTCCCTTACAACCCATACAAGTATAACATCCTTTCATGCAATGGGACTTATATTTCATAGGGATGATACACCCCCATTTAAGTAAAGGACATAAATAGATCATTATAGATATAGACTACTTCATAAGGTGGGTTGAAGTAGCTACCCTCAAAGAAGCTAATAAAGGTTTTATCTTATACTTTTATGATAGCCTTGTAACCAAATTTGGTGTGCCTTCTATAATCATTTTTGAAAATGCATTGGACTTCAACAACAATAATGTATGTGAGTGGGCTCTTATATATGTAATTTATCTCAAAGAATCTTATAACTATTACCCATAGGGTAATGGACTAGCAGAGTCCACAAACAAGAACTTGTTGATCATTATCAAGAGGACTACAGAAGATAGTTAAAGGGAGTGGCATACTAAATTGAGGACTGACGTATGAGTAGATAGAGTGAAACATAAAAATTATAATGGACACTCCCCATACCTAATTTTCTATGGTAAATAAGACAAACTTCCTATCTCTCTTGACCTACCTACATTAGAGCTTGCCCACCAACTTGATCTCCTAGAGGATGATTCTATGAAGGTAAGATTAAATGAACTAAGATAGTTGGAGGAGACAAGGGATAGTGTTATGCACATCATGTGGTCCAATCAACACTAAGTGAAAATTTAATTTGATAAGAGAGCCTCCTCTAAAACATTCCAACTAGGTTATATAGTCCTAAAATGGGATGAAGATTGTGTAAATCCCAGAAATCACTCCAAGTTTGATAATATTCAAAGTGGGAATTATATCATCACATGTTGTAAGGAGATCAATGCCTTTGAGGTTGGTAAGTTTAATGGAGAGACCCTTCCTATCCTTGTCAATGGTAGGTATCTCAAATTATTCTATGAGTCTTATTTCATGTTCTTTTTACATAGGTAGATAGGTCTATCTTTACCTTCAAGTGATCTAGCACATTGTTATGTTTGTCATTTGTTTCTATCATTTAGGTAGTGTTTGATATATTGTTATCTCTTACTTATTTCTTGTGTGTGTGTCTCATTGCTTAAAAGTGTTTTCAAGATCAATATTGTAGTCATACTTCATTTGTCTAATTATCATGAGCATGTTATGATTAACTTTTTGGATTCGATGATCAATAGGATGGTTAAACTAGTTGAGTCACCAAAAATGTTGGTCAACTTTTAGCCCTAGACTTAGAAATTAGCCAACCTTATAGCTTGGGGTCATGACTCATGTTTGAAACTTTCTTGTTAGTCATGTTATAAATCCTTAAGGCATGTCTATCCAAGTTACTATCTAGTCACACTTTAAACTTGCCTTAGTAGTTTGTGAAGGTCTTTATTCCCAATGTTAAGCTTGAATCAAGTATTTTCATGGTGTCTAAAGTGTTTAAGTTGGTATCTAATTAAGATGATGTATTTTTTTCCATGAATACCCCCTACAAGTTTGGTATCTTGGTGTGTCTATTATCCTAAGATATAATCCTCTAAAGATGATCTAATAGTGTGGGATGTGCCATGGAATGTCAAATTAAAGCCACCAAAAATAGCCATTTGGATTTAAAAATATAACCATTGCACGGCTAAAAAGTGTTAAAGACTCATTCAATTAGATCAAGGATAAATGGCACATGGGTGATTGCCTAAAGTTAATAAGTCAAAGTCCCCCAGAATAAGATCGATATTGATTATTCTTGTGCATAGATTCTAATCAGTGATCCACATTGAAGACTGGGGTCAATAAGTCAAGAAAGATATATGACACACATTCAAATATGAAAATATATATTTATGATGTGAATCAATTCAATAAAAATATATTTCATATAAGGCCACTACATGGCGTATGAGTGTTAATTGAATGAAGACTAAAAATAGGGTACATATAAGGCACATAGAGTTGTCAAGTGTCATAATATCAGAAGCCCAAATAAAATATCAATAACCAATGTTGAAATTCAATCCTAAGAGACTCCTAAGGAGATTTATATAGTGAATTTAATCAAGTTTCCAAGGGGCACGAGATGAAGACATGTGTCTGAAGTGACAATGGTCATATTTTTAAAATTAAATAAATAATGTGGTAAGGAAATGCCACATAGGCAGACCAATCAGATTGAAAGAATGGAGTTTCATTTTTATAATGATTTATTATCCCATGTCATGGTTAGAAATGTTATTTTAGGCATGGATCACATTAACACATAGTTGAAAAGCTTTTATGTAACTTTCATGGCTACCAAGTTTCAACACTTAGGTAATTAGGCCTAATAGGCCTAATTGGCCTAATTAATTATCTAAGAGGCTCAATTTGGAATTGGAAGACTAATTAAATGAGTTAATCTAAGGTGTCATTCTAGCTAACTAACCCTTGAGGATCAATTAAATGCACATTTCATGGTTGTGATGGAGAAATGAGATAGTTTCCTTGACTTTGTCAACCTACCTTGGAGAAGTATGGGTGGCTATGTAACTATGGTAGCCTAATTTATATAGTAACTACTAAAGGGAGGAGTATGGAGATATTTTTAGGTGGGTTAAATAAAAATTGAGGTCAACTAAGGGAGTTACAGCCACCTCTACACCAAAATGTCCTCATTAATGGAATGTCAAAGCTCACAAAGGAAGGGAATGTTATTGTAACTACTCTAGGCCATATTTAGCTCATTTATGACCCCTTATATGCCAATTTTCCTCTTTAATTCATTATTTTATTCCTATAAATGTAGTAATTAATCCTTTTATTTGCATCCCTCAGCTAGGTATAACAAAGCTTTGCTAAAATCACTATGTAAAACTCTTTGAAGCAATATAAGACAAGTCTAGATTCTTAATTGTATCTTATTGAAGTTGATCTACATAATTTATGTTGTCTTCATAATATGCATGCCTTTCATGTGTCATTATTTCATTTTTGTATTTCCTTATAGGTTGTATGAAGTTTTGTTTAAGGAGATTTCCTTTGAAGTATCAGAAAGCTTATAGTGTCTTGTATAGACCTTGTCTTTCTTTCCCTTCAAGCTGCAAGTTTCTGCCTAACCTTCACCCACAACACTCATGTTTGGAACCTTGTCATATAATTTAATCAAATCTTATCTCTATTGGATTCACTAGTAGTCATGGAAGTGATAATCTGAGAGTGGATCATTGAATAACTCATTGCATCACCATATAGATTATGTTTTAATTTTAGTTTTCTTCTCTTTCTCTTTTACTTAGAATAGGCATAAGTCTTAAAGAAAGAGCACTAAATTATAAAATTATAGTAACTATCCACTTAAATAATATATAGTTTTATCTCAACATTAGATAACCCACAGCCTAGAGTCATTCCAATGTTGGACTAGGTTTGAGTAGAGGACCTAAACAATTCTCTTCTCAGGTTGGGTGCAACTTAGAACTCCAACAGAGAGTGCTAATATTTTTATCTTGACCAATGATCATGATGAAGACATGCATGAGAAATCTCTTGAAAATAACATCATGGTAGCTAATATTTTTGAGTCTCATAAGTAAGTTTAAGGAGGTCTTAAGGACATGTGGTAGTCCTTCTTGGACATGTTCAAGGAATTTGAAGGGCTTGGTAGGTTATCACCTCAAGAAGAAGAATATGAAGTTGTTGATGAGAATTACAAAGCTCCTAATAAGCCAAAAAGTCCTATAATTCATTACCAAAAGGTTAAAACTCATGATGTAACAATATATAATGAATATGATACTCCTCAATATGAACAAGAGATGTATCTTAATGAACCAATAAAAGTTAAATTTATTGCTACCTCAAAATGAGTTTATCTTTGCTGGAGACATGTTTGATGTTATAGATCAATTTAAAGTCAAGATAAAGACAATGGTGATCAAGAAAGGAGCTACCAAATCAATAACAAGGCATGACCAATAGCTTGTACACCATACTCATTCATCAAATGAAGGTGACTCAAGGATTTTTCCTTTCAATCTAGGAGGATTAGTACTTAGAATTTAGTTGTACATAGTAGTTTCATATTTTTATTTTCCTAAGTGATTCTTAACATAGTGTGTGTCTTATTTGTTTTGGTATATTTCTTTAGTGTGTTTTATTATTGTCTTGGTGTGTGTGTTGGTGAAGGTAGTCAACTCTTATATTCATTTTAATAAGTTTGTAGTCAAGTCTCAAGGTTAAGTCATGTTTGAGTTGAGTTAGATGACTCCATAGACTAATGGATGCAAGAAGGCTAACAGTCTAGATGCATAATAAACATGCAATCTTAGGAGGTCACCAAAGATGTTATCCAAAATTGGCCACCATGATTGAGGGAAATTTTAAACCTTGCTTATATACTTGTTTAACCTTGTTTGTAGCCTTTTGAGAGTATTTTTCTTGGTCCATTGGTCAAACCTAGTCATAATAAAGTACCTTGTCAAGTTTTTATCATCTTAAGGTCTATTACATGGTCTAAAAAGAGAGAATAAAGAAGATAGTCTTGTCATCCATCCCTTCATGAAGGTATTATTTGATTTTTTGATAGATTAAGGTATTTTAGTAAAGTTCTAGGTTACTTTATAAAGGTTAAGGTATGTTGACCCATGGTGAAATGTTATTGTATTGACTTTACAAGGTGATCTAATGTATTACAGTGGATTAAGGCTAATAAAGGTAAGGTATGGTAAGGTGAAACATTATTATTTCATGTTTAGTGAATGTTAATGTAGTTTTGGAGATATTAAGGTAATGTTGTTTTTGCTAATAAGAAGGATTAAGTGCCATTTGGGGCCTCTAATGCATGTCTAAGATTTTTCAAATTTATTCTTCCATTACACATTTTAACCTAGGTTAGTTCAACATGTAATGAGTGGTGTTATGATTCAAAGATCAATAAACTAAAATATAATGTATAAACACACTTATCAAGGGCTTGCAAAGCAATTTTGAATGTGAAGGTGGTCAATTCAGGTCAGAAATGGATGTGAATCAAGCATTTTAGAAGTTTTCAAGGTTTTATCAAGATTTTAGTAGAATTTTTAGGTTAAAATAATGCAAAAAAAAATTTAATTCCTCCATCGACCCTTTTACAAGCTTGTGAAGGCCATTTTTAGGTGTTCATTCCATGAAAAGGAACAAGAGTTAGAACTAGTGATATTTTGGTTTCATATGGATTCTTATTCCCTTGGTTATATTTGAGATTAATAGAAGTACTTATTCCCTTAAAATTTAATTCATTATTTTGAGGATATCGGGGCTTAAATTTATGAACAATCATTAATAAGTTAAGCATCCCAAAACCCTCTTAAACACCAAAAAGTAGAGTTTGTTTCTTGTTCTAACAAGTTTTAGGCCAATGGATGAATATGAATGGTTTTTTGGGATCCTCAAGTTTCCAATTAGTCCTCTCACATCATCTTCCATCATCAATGGCACATTTGAGCATCTAAAAGGATAAAAATGGACTATTTGTGCGCTTTTTAAATGTGACATGCAAGGCTCTTATTAGTTTAAGTGTTTGATCAATTTAATTGATCTACAAGAAACTTATATAAACCTTTAATTACTAATATAATCATACTTAGACCATATCTAAGAGAAAAATTAGCCAAAATTGTTAGGGGAGAGAGAATATCATGAATTCAAAAGGGTTGTTGTAGGTTATAGTCCAAGGCAGACCTTCTTGAGAATATGGAGAGATGAAAAAGGTTTTAAATGTACTATGAATATCTAATATGGTATTATCTAATATTTTAACTTCTCTTTATATCCTTCCTCAACTTTCATTTATCATCTAAGGTGGTCGTATTAAACCAATTCTTATGCTTCTAATGGGAGGATACAGTCATGTAAGTAAACATTTCAAGCATAAATAATCAATTGAGAAGACAAAAATAGATTTGGTGTGGTCTATTAATTGGAAATGAATTTTCAAAAATCATAGAAACAATATAAACCATCCATAAACCATATAATTTCATCAAAATAACATCCAAGAGGTAGTTTGAAGATGTTATATTCCTAACACAATCACCTACAGGTCTGCCTATAAGATGAAAAGAATAAGGAAAAGTTTGTAAGTGGAAATAAGCATGGAATAACTCACAAAATATGAAATAACTCATGATAAAAAAATTTAAGGTTTAAGTGAAATTATAATCATATATATCACTAGAATATGTAGATACATTCTCAAATGTGCACTTACAACTATCAAAGTAAAGAAATAAGGTCTTAGAAGTAGTCACTTTTGAGGTTTTGAGAAGTGTAGATAGCATATAAAATTTATAAAATTCAAGGTATAAATTTAAGGTCTTAGATTCAATTAAAAAAATTAACCAAACTCTAAGAATCACTATTGAAATTCACCAATAGGGTACAAGCCTAAAGAAAACCAATCTAGTGTTTGCCAACAATGAATAGGTATGTGAAGGCAATATGAGGTGTTAATTAAGGATTTGGGGTTTGAAAACTATTATAAAATTTTAATAAGATGAAAATAGGTAATAAGTGACTATGGATATCATTTTTAAGTGATTAAATAAAATATAATCTAGATGTACAAGTCTGTAGAATTGTAGGTCAGCATTCTCAAGTAAGAGAGTTAACTTTGCATTAATATGATGAATTGAAGACCAAACAAGAGTGTCAAATCCATAATGATATTATATGAAGGTTTGTATGGGATATATAAATAATAAACATTTATGCATAACCTTGATTTAAACCTAATAATATGTCAAACCCATAGAAGACTTTCAATCTTGCTTAAAAGAGCTCTCTTTCTAGGCCTATTTTCAAGTTTTGAAGAAGATGTGCAACATTTATCTAAGGTTTTGATTTTATATTGATAAATTATATATTAAAGAGTAATAATAAGCCTTTTGAGGTGTTTAACATGTTTTAAATATTATCAAAAAGGATAAAAACACCTATAACCATGAAAATAGTCCAAAATGCACATAAAATTTAAGAGAAATTGGCATGATTAGAGGGTTTTGAAGGTTGAATAATGGGTGTCATTTTTACCCTTTCATTTAACTAATAGGTGATGGTGTCATTTCTTACTAGGGATAGTGTTTTAGGCTATTTTTAACAATATACTTATTGGATTTAGTTAACAGTGTTGGTTGGGGGTTTTTGGTGTTGATCTATCCTAAGTTTCTACTTCCCAATGTCTTAACTAAATGGTTGAAAGAAACACATGTGCTCAAAATTTAAACACACTAAAATGAATTAAATACTTTTAAGTAAATCACAAAATGTTTTTGGAAAGTAAAAACACTAAAATCAAGTATCAAACCCACAATCTAAACTAAGTTGTAGAATAAATATTGTTGAAATTGAAGAAATGGTAAATGATTGTTCAAATATTAAATCACACATATTATGAATTTATTTTAGCCTATAGGGTATTAATTAAATCACACACAGATAATTTATACTAATTATAATTATAAATAAATTATAAATACCAAAAGTACATGTCCTATCTTGTTAGGGAGTGGGCCCTTACTCACCCTTGGATTTAGGGTTAAATTAACTGAATCCTTAGATATTTTAACGCATAAAATAAAAGAGTATTCTGCTATGAAATCTTATTTTATTCAAAATAACAATTCTTTCAATGTTTTTCACCTTTTTTAGATTGAGCATAGATTTGCATTTTATTGGATACAAAATAAACTAACTATCCTAAATACTTGGTAACTACTCAACTGACTAAACAAGAGAATATTTAAAGAGATTGGTTTACATGGCAAAATAGAGAAGAGAATTGAAACAATATCTAGATGTGGTTGGGAAGATATTCATGAGATTTACAACTACTTCTTCTAACCATATCTGATCACCAAATCTTATATACAATATTTCCATATCATCTTATCTAGAGCTGTAACCTATATGTACTAGCTTCTATAAATAGAAGGCTATACATAAATATAAATTTATATATAGACATATATAAAAATATAAATTATCTAAATGAGTCATATATAATCATGGAATAACTAAAAGAAAATTTAGAATTCCTTGAAACATTTTGTAGATGAGTCTGTGGTGAGCCGTGAGAGTCTAGAGTAAGACTATCAAAGTTTGTATCATGACTATAGTAATCCATAACTATCTATCTAGGTCTATAAAATAGATATAAGAGTTTAGAACTAAAATTGAATGATCAATTAAAGGTCATGGCACTTCCTTATCTTCATAAGATCATATAAAAAATCTTATTTAGATGATATCATACCTCTACATATCAAAATATGGAATAATAAACATACAAATAGTTAGAACATCATGCAAAGAATGCTAACTTATACCCACATAAACTTATAGAGATAAAATAATTCATTTTTTTACCTTAGGGTAGTTATAAACCCTAATACTACATGAAATGATCAACTCAAATGTCATATTTATGGCTGTGAAGGAATATATATCATGGCTAGAATGAGTCATAGTTTGTACTCATCATTTACACCACACCTTACCTTTTTCAAGTCCCATTGCAAACTAACTTCTATTGTCTTCATATGTGTGAATTATCTTCTCTAGCTTGAGACCGAGATCATATATGAAGTATAAATATTTTAATATTATCTCATCAAGAGAAGTAAATCCCATATCCTTATTAATAAAATGAAGCCAAAGAGAAAATTGTTCCTTAGATTATGGCCGTGTATTCTACCATGGAAACATAGGAGAAAGAAATAGAGGTGGTCTAAATATCATCCCAATCCATAATTATTGCACTCCTTAAAGTAAATCATTAATGATTTGAGTGATGGATTTATCTCTCTTAAGGGTCCATCTGATAGTAGTAGGAGAAATAACATCTCTTTATTTTAAAGGGACTATTAACCAATTCTACTATTGACTACAGATGGTCACTATTTGGTCAAAGAAATGTTGGAAAAATAATTTTAAATTGATAATTCCATCCTATAGAGAGTGAAGATAGTGATCATAGATTTCAAATCAATGAAAATAGAAACTTTTGAATTTTTCCAATATTTGTTGTACATTACTAAACTAGGGTCTGATGCATATACCAACTTCTCTTGTAGTAAATAGATGGTTAGTATATCTATCCTACCATGCTATTTGATTCCTATAGGTAAAGAGAAGGGATCTCAATTATAACTCTCCAAAAAATAAATTGACTAAGGAATTATTAGTGTTCCCCAGAATCATAACACATAGATAAAATTCACATAATAAAATCTATTTATCAGGAGTACTTTTTTGATAGACTATCAGGAATTATTCACTTATATTATTCTCATATGGAAATACATAAGAGATTAAGAGTAATTAACATCTAAAAAAGTTCTCATGTAATAATAAACTATATGAAGAGGATGGAGTCCTACAAGCTAATATATTTTCACCAAGATGATAGGATGGTTTGTTTAGCTTGTTCTTCCTATTGTTATTCTTTTATCAAGTCTTATTATAATTTTTATTTCTCCTTATTAAGAAGTTTTTTTACTTATTCAATTATCTAAGATTAGAACAAATTTATTCCCAATGACTTCTGACATCAGGGTAGGATAGAATGGTTTTGCAACCTTGTTCTACCATGAGTTTACGAGGCACATTATAAGAGATGGAGGCTATTTGGGATTTCAATGTGGTATTTTCCTATTTAGTTTTAAGAATATTCTTATCAAGGATATATTATCTTCTTTAAGTGTCTTAGTGTAATTCCACAGATCAATAATGTCATTCTTAGATTCATCTAACTTCTCAAAATATTAAGTTTGAATGTTTTCTATTTTTTTCAACAAAAGAGAGATAACAAAATCCTTAAACTAGGATAAAGATATAATAGCTCAACAATGTCCTCTACATTCTATTTGACTATGGCTTCCAACTAGGATAATGCTAAAGCATGTTATATTTTTACATCATTTATCTCTTTGGATGGTTGAGATTATTCATCAATCATGGTAGCTTTACCTCTATCAATGTATATCTGTGTTGAGGTAAAATGAATAATTTATTCAAAATCATCTTATGGAAAAGGAGTTTCCACTTCCTCTTTATCTTGTGCTACACTGACAGTGGCAGTGGGTTCCTACCATAGACTATCAATATTTTATTCATTTATCACTTCATCATCAACAACCAATATCAAATTTCTTCTTTTCTTGTGGGTGAGATGAAGAAATTATTCATGTGAAGCCTCATGGGGTGTTGGATATGAAATCAGGTATATAATAGGTCCATTTTCTATGATCTAAATGGGTTCTTGTGTAGAAGTAGGTTAGGAAGATGGCTTAGGGTTTATTGTGGATGACCTAACTATTAACCTTATTATTATCTCTAATGGTGAAATCATATTGAGGGGACTTGTAGGTCTAGGTAAAATATCACTAATGGCTAATCTTGTACTTCAAATAACTCAAGAGTAACCACTTTGGATGAAGAGACCCTTGGTAGAGCCCTAGAGATTGAAGCAAAAGGATATCATGGTATGTTCTTAAATTTTTTTAGGTATTTCCTCTTATTTCCCTTGTAGAAATAAATACATGTTTCTATATCCTACTCTTACAGAAGAAAATGATGTTGGATTGTCAATTGAAGGAATAGAAAATGGGTTATAAGGGTACCTCATAGTCATGACTTTTATAGAACCTAAAAAAAATGATGGTAAGTTTATTTGATGATAGAGATGGTGCCAACCATACCTTGAATGAATCAACATTCTCATCCCAATACAACTCAAAACACTACACTATACATCACAAGTGAGGTTTTGATAATCTAAAAAGATATAGACCTACATGATTATGATAAGGAATCTATGTTAACACTTTTCATTTTGACATTGACATCATGAGAACACACTAGCACTGACTCTCCCTCACCATGGAAAATGTAGATGAGATCATTAAAAGAATATCTTCCTGTGATCTTGGCCCTTTCATCTAGAATCCCAAATAATTTGCTACTAACCTAGTTAGAGAATGGAATTTTTACACCTATGACAATGTAAAAATCTATCTTTAAGTGTAAGATAAAATATGTAACAAGGTTTTCATCAAAACCCTATAATTTCATGATAAAAAAGAGCTATCCCATTTTGCTTGTTTGTCTCCTAAGAGACCTTCTATGGATTTGGGCTTGGATTATTCTTCTATCCCATTCTAAATTTTTCAATTGTTCACAAAACACAATAGTCTATAGCTCTACTCAAGTAGATAAATGACACTTTACTTGGTTCAAATAATGGATTATGACATCAAAAATATCCTTTTTTAATTAATGTTACATATGAATCCTGAAGCTCTCCCAACATGTTGAGTGATGATGAAAATGCAAGATGATCATGCCATAAAATAATAATGATTACTTATTATTTTCTGTCTATCTATTTGTAATCATCATGCCACCAGTTTTATATTAATTACTTATCCACATGAGTTGTGATGTGATGATGAAAACATGATCATCATGGAAATGATTATGATTTGATAGGGAAAATTTCATATCATGTATTCAAGTTGTAAAAGGCAACTTTTTGAAAATATTCCCCACTGACATGGGAATATTCTTCACATAGAACTATGGAGTCTTTGCCAAAGATTGAGCATATACTTACAGACTTACAAATTTGAAAGATAACCTTTAGTAAAAGAATAAACATTATACCTTTAAAACTCACAATGTCATCCTTATTTTTCCTTCTTCACCTATTTTAGAAAAAATAAATTACATGGATTACTTTAAACAATGGTACATAATAAGATAACATCAATGTTTATTGCTTTAGAAACAAGAAGAATCAATTATAAAAGATGATTAATCCTAAATTTTAGAACTCACTTTTTTTGTTTTTATTTTGTTTTTTTCCTTGACCATCCATTTACTAGTTTTTTTATCAAGGATCATTTTGTAGTACATGATCAACCATCAATCTTATTTTATGGTCATGATTATCAACAACGTCCCTAAGGATTTTCATTGTTAGCATTTATTATTATTATTATTTCTTATTTTTCTTATGTTTTATTTTTTTATAAAAGAGGTGAATCCCCTTCCTTTATTAATACCATATTGTCTTCAATGATTAGTTGTCATGGAAGCTTTGAGTTCTTCCATGAGGCCAAACTCATTTTGTACTAGCTAGATGAATTCTTCTTTACTAAAGGGTTTTTGGTATAGTTTTAATCTATGTCCATTGACTACGAGTGTCTTATGATTACTATATATAGCCAATAATTATATTGAACTATTGTAAAAAATCTTCTCTATCTAAAATGGTCCTAGCCATCTAGTTCTCAACTTACCTTTGAAGTGATGATACTTAGAATCATATAAAAGTGCCTAGTCTCCTTATTTGAACTGTCTTTCCTTGATGTGAAAATAATGCCATTATTTCCATTGCTAATGAATCATCTATGTATGCTATAAATCTTTTGTTTTTATTTCATCCAGCTCATTTAGTTGTAAAATTCTTTCTCTTTGATTCATCTAAGTCAATAACTACTTATACTACAGTCCTTAAAGTTTGCATCTCAAATTCAATTAAAAGGAGATGTTTATTACCAAATACTAATTGTTATGGTGAAAAACCAAGAGTGGTTTCCATGTTGTGTTGTATGCCCATACAATTTTTAGAAGCTTGGCTTCTCACTTTTTCTTGCTACTACTAACTATCTTGGTAAGGATATTTTCTAATTCTCTATTGGTAACCTCTACCTATCCATTTTATTGTAGGTGATATGGAGAAGAATATTTATGGTTAACTTGGTAGATATTTTTGAATGCTTGAATCATTTTACACATGAACTAGGGTCCTCGATCAGATATTATCTCTCTAGGTGCTCCAAATCTCTGCATGATCCTAGAGTATAATAAGTCTTCTACTTCTCTTGAAAATAAAAGAGCTTGTACTTCAACCTATGTGGTCATATAATATGTACATATCAATAAATACTCCTTACCTTGAGATGGTGGATATATGCACACAAAAAATTCCATGCCCCACTTTTAAAAAGGTTTCAAAACTAATTGAGGATGGAGGGGAATTCAAGAATATAGTGTAGGTTTACCCATTATATGACATAGATCACATTGCCAAATGTACCTCTTTATCTACTTATGAAGAGTTGGCCAGTAGTATCTAGCTCTAAGGATCTTGTACACTATCCTTTTGACTGAGTAGTGTCCTACACCATGTTCATCATGATAAACATGAATGATTTCATACAATTCATTTTATTTTACCCATCTATGAAAGACATGATCAAGTCCATATTTAAATAATATACCATTAATCCATTTATAAAAATAACTAACTTTAATCAAACATTTATTTTCTTTTCTAGTGAATTAAAAAGAAAACTTCCTTGCAGTCAAACATTTTTTATATCATAAAACCAAGGTGTTTATTTTACAATAATAAATAGTTGCTCATTTGGGAAACTGTCTTCTAAAAGTTCCTCTTCATCTGCATTATTCAATCTAGAAAGAAAATCAGCAACCACATTAAACTTACTAGGTTTATCAATGATTATTATGTAAAATTATTGTAATAGTAGTATCCATCTTATAATTCTTCCTCCTACCACTAGTTTATTCATCAAATATCTATTAGTTACATGATCAGTATATATAAATATTTTGTAACTAGTGATATAGTGTCTAAACTTGTTTATGGCATAAATCATAACAAGGAATTATTTGTCAATGGTTGTGTAGTTTCTCTCAATAGGATTCAAGTTATTGCTAATGTAATATATGGTGTACATCTATCCATATTCATATTTTTGTCCTAAAACTGATCCAATAGTATGATTAGATGCATCAGTGTAAATATGGAAGGGCTGTGACCAATTAGGTCCTCTCAGGATTGGAGCAAAACTTAGTTTCTCTTTAATGGTCTCAAAGTCTTGTTAGCAATCTGAACTCCAAATAAACTCACTCGTTTGTCATCAAAGCAAACATTAGAGTAATAATTTTGATAAAATAATCTATAAACCTTTTGTAATATCCTACATGGCCTAAGAAGCTTTTGATATCATTCTAGTTTTAAGATATAGGTAAGTTTTAAATGTCTTCAATTATATTTAGATCAATTTGGATTCCTTTTGTAGAAATATGAGGTTTGAAAGCTATTCATTCATCTACCATGATTAGACATTTTTCTTGACTCAATGATAGCTGATGTTATTCACATATTTTCATTACTCTACTTAGATTAATCAGACATTCATCAAAGGATTCTCCATGAATTATAAAATCATCCATGTAAATTTCCACACAATCATTGGTTAAATATGAAAATATGGCTAAGACTGCTCATTGAAAGGTAACAAGTTTATTGTACAAACCAAAGGTAAATAACCTATATGTAAATGTCTCCCATGGGTAATTGAATGTTATTTTATCATAATATTTAGGTGACACTTGTATCTGATTTTACCCATTAAAACCATCCAAGAAAGATAAGTATATTTTCCCTACCAAGTTGTCAAGTACTTGGTCAATAAAGGGTAAAGGAAAATAATCTTTCATGGTTGCTTTATTCAAATTCATGTAGTATATGCATAATATCCATTTACCATTTTTATTAGGAACACTAACCAAGGGAGAGACCCATTAGCTATTATAAATAGGATAAATGAATCCTACTTCTAGCAGTTTTTCTATCTCAATTTTCATAATGTCTCTTAAGGCAGGATTAATTTTTCTTTGATGTTGCCTTATCAATTAAATTTTTCTATGTAGATATGGTGGGTGGATACACTTTTATGTATTCCATTCATGTATTTACATTCCCAAGAAAAATATTTAATATTTTCTCTAAGTAAATCAAAGACTTTTACTTCCTAATCATCTGTCAACCAACTATATATGTTGAGTGACTTCCTTAGTGCTACTATTATTTGCTTAGTACTTGGATGGGAAGAATTTCTTTGTCTTAATTCACTCATTAAATATTTGAGAGGATAGGGGTGTGGTAACATCATATAAAATGTGACAACATATTTGATAAATTTATCTCTTAGAGAAATTATTCTAGCTAGAGAATGGAAGGGTGTCAAAAAAAATATTTTGACATTCATGGACCCATTACATAACAATGTGTTGAATGTTTTTATGGTCATACAAAATATTGGAAGATGTGGTAAAGGATGGGTTTTTATAAAGATAGGAAGTGATTTCATTATAGGATCCTCTATCAAGGTCCATAACTAAACTAATAAGGTCCATAGCTAGACTAACAAAGTCTGTAGCTAGACTATTGAAATCCATAGTTTTTAGTTGAATTAATAAGGTCCATAGCTAAACTAACAAGGTCCATAACTGGACTAACAAAGTCTGTAGCTAGACTATTGAAATCCATAGCAATTCTAGTACTTCTTGTTAACTCATCCTCTACTTATTCCACATGATTAGTGATTGTGACCATAGCTATAGAGTAAATACTATCATGTTTTTCTTTAGGTTTATCTACCCATAATTGTTTTACAAGATTGATTGATGGTTTTGTAGGTGGGTATAAATAAATTCAATTTGATTTAAGACAATTTGAGATGGTCATATCTCCTGATCTATAATCAATCAAAGCTATCACTATTGTTAACCAAGGCCTTCCTAGGATAAATGGGTATCCAATTTGTTTTTTTTTAAGTTAGAGAATAATAAAATCAATGAATTGCTCTTATAACTCTATAGTTAATGTTATATCCTCAATGACACCTTTTGGTTTAGTAGTGGAATGATCTTTAATCTGTAAGATTATGGTAGTGGGTTGCATGTTTTTTAAAGAGAGATTTTGCATGGTGTCTATAGTCATTACATTAATAGAAGTTCCTAAGTCCACCAATACATTTGGTATCTCTTTCTTTCCAATCATTACAAAAATGATAGAACTCCCTAAGTCTCCATACTTAGGTAAAAGTAGCTTACCTACTAATAAATCAACAAGCTTGTCATCTGCTTGTATAGTCTTAGGATATTGTCTTTTCCTACTAGATATCTTAATACACAAGTTTTTGATCACCTGATTGAGCTATGGAATGCCCCTAATGGCTTGAAATAATGGAATTTATATATTGAGGTTTTTGAGTTCTTGAATCGACTTAGATTCTATTTTTTCTTCCACTTCCTTTAATCATTCTAGAAAGGGAATAGGTGGAGGAGCTATGATAACTTCCTCTATTTTTCTAGGTTTATATTCTAACTCATCTTCTTTTACTGGTTGAGTCTGTTGATTTGCTTTTTCAATAGGTATTTCTGTGATGATAATATGAGGTTCTTGTAATGTTTTTCTTGACCTGAGATGTATGTCTTAACACTCAACAACACCTACCCCTATGGTTTCACCTTGTTAATTTATATAAACCTACCTAATCTTTGGATTTTATAATAGTTTGGAAGGTAGATAAGGTTGGTTTACTTTCTCTATAGCGGTTTCTTGGGTTCCTTGAGGAGCTATTAATTCTTGTTGTTGTGGAAGCCTTCATTGTTATTGATTATAGTTTGGGCATATTCTAATGTTTATTTACCCATGGATATTGATGATCTTGGGGTATCCAAGTTTTATAAAAATGTTTGGGCATCATCCATGGTTGTGACATCCATTCCTAGTTTCTCCACTGTGGTGGTCTTGCCCAAACTTGTGAAGGTGCACGCTATTATGGAAAATGAATCCTTGAGCCAAATTATTGTGGTTGATTTTGTTGGAAGGAATTTACTTGACTTTGAACATAGTTTACTTCCTCTATGGTTTGTATGTTTTGTTTGAATTAGTTATCAAGATTAGCAAGGTGACTATAATTTATTATGTTATGATCTTAAGCATCACATATTCCACAAATTCTGGTTTTATCTAGAGGACAATCTCTGAGTGCATGTTCTAATCTACATTTTGGACAATAGATTTATAGTGATTAAGTGTTAAATTTAGATTTATATTTAAATCAATCTCATGTTGTGTTTAGTTGAACCATTATATCTATTTAAAATTTGATAGTTCCTCTATGAGTTGTCTTACATGACTATATTTCCCTAGTTTACCTTTCCTACAACTAAGTTTTGTCTGAGAGTAGCTGGTACATAATTGTGTAATCTCTTGGAAGTCTAGTTTGGTGATATATACATTCCCCATGATATTTAAAGAATCCATATAGGAATCATCCAATACTTTAAGTAAAATATTTTTTATCACTTCCTTGAATAGCTCATATTCACCCCTGTTATGGGCAAAAACAAATTGGTCTAGATAATCTTCAAGATTTTTATCTTCATTCTATTTTATTTTGAATAATTATTCTTTTCTATCCTTAACCTTACAATAATATTGGTATTTATTTAGGAATATTATTTCCATTTCTCTCCAAGTGATAATAGAGTTTCCTAATAGGCCCATAAACCACCTCATTGCTTCTTCCTTCAAAGTACAGGGAAAGAGTTTCAGATTTTGATTGTATGAAGTGTAATTATCAGTTTGGAAGAAATATTTGAACTCAAAAAGAAATTGATCTAGGCCTTTAGTAGGCATACCTATAAAGGTAGGTATATTGGATGGGGAAATATTTATCATTGTTGTTTGGTCATCATTCTCATAGACAATAGGGTAAGAGAAAGTCCTCTTAAGAGGATTCTTGTGAGGGTTTTCTATATGACCTATATTTTATATTATTGTAAATATATTTTTATTGAGAGGAGGATATAATTCAAGGTCTTATGGTTGTTCAATGTCTAAAATTTCAACTTTTGCAGAGCAATATTCCTCTATATCCTGGGATGTGCTTCCAAAAGACTCACTTATTTCTTTCATTAGACTATATATCTTTTTTGAAAGTAATTTGATTATTTCTCCTAAAGGATAAGAATATTATAGAACAAAATTTCATTGTGAATCCCTTTTCCTACTCACATACCTCTATTTAACAAGAGATTAATTTATTCTATTTTTTGGTTTTTTACTGTTACCTTAATATTTTACCTTAATAACACTTTCTAAGAAATCCATAACAATGGTGCCAAAAATTATGGGTGTCTTTGTTAACCCTTCATTTAACCAATATTTTTTGGTGTCATTTCTTACCAAGGCCTATGTCCAAGGCTATTTGTAGTAAGGTAATTATTAGATTCAGCAAATAGTGTTGGTTGGGGCTTTTTGGTATTGATATATCTTAAGTTTCTACATCCTAATGTCTTAAATAAATTCTTGAAAGAAACACACTTTATCAAAATGTAAACACACCAAACTAAACTAAATACTTTACAATAAATCACACAATGTTTTTGGAAAGTAAACACATTGAAATAAAACATCAAACCCATACTCTAAACTAAGTTGTAGAATAAAGATTGTTGATTTTGAAGAAATGGTAAATGCTTGTTTAAATAATAAATCACACACATTAATAGTCTATTCTAACATGTAGGTTATTAATACAATCAAAAATAGAGTATTTATATTAATTATAATTAAAATAACAATAAATAAATTATAAATACCAAAATTACACATCATATCTCCTTGGGGAGTGGGCCCTTGCTCACCCTTGGATTTAGGGTTAAATCAACTCAATCCTTATAAAGCTTTATTAACACATAAAATGAAAGAGTATTATGCTATGAAATCTTATTTTATTCAAAATAAAAACTCTTAAATTTTTTTCACCTCTTGTATATCGAACATGGATCTACTTTTATTGGATACAAAACAAACTAATTATTTTAAATACTTGGTAAAAACACAACTGACTAAACAAGAGGATATTTAGAGATATTGGTTTGTATGGATGAAATAAATAATAGAATTTCAACAAGATATACACATGGTTGGGAATTTCCTCATGGTATTTTTAACTTATTCTTCCAACCATATCTAATTACCAAATATTATATATAATATATCCATATCATCTTATCGAGATCTATAACCCATATCTACTAGCTTCTATAAATAAAAGGCTATACATAAATAAAAATATATAGATAGACATATATAAAAATAAAAAGTATATAAAGGAGTCATAGATAATCATGAAATATCTGAAAGAACTTTTTTAATGCTTTGGAACATGCTGTGGATGAGTCCATAGTGAGCTATGAGAGTCCAGAGCACGACTATCAAAGTCTGTATCTTCAATGTCATAATTTGTAGCTTGACTATCATAATCCATAAATATATATCAAGGTTAATTGAATTCTTGGTATAGTCAATAAATACCCTTTAATGATCAATTCATGGTCATGGCACTTCCTTGTCTTCATGAGATCATAGCAAAAATCTTATTTAGATGCTATTATACCTGTACATATGAAAATATGGAAGACTAAACATGAAAATAATTAAAGCATCATGAAAATAATGTTAACTTAGAATCACATAAGATTATAGAGATAAAATAATTCATTTTATAATTTAGGATAGTTATAAACCCTAAGAATACATGTAATGCTCTACTCAAATGGCATATTTATGGCTATGAAGGATGATATATCATGGCTATAATGAGTTATAGTGTGGACTCATCATTGACCATGTAAAAATAATGGTTGAAGGAGTTGAGGGGAGTTGGGTTAGACCTATAAAAGGTATTTTTTACCTTTAAATTCCCCAAACTCTCTCAGTTAAATTGTTTTATCTCTCATCTTACTCAGGGTTGCACTTTTGCAAACTAAGACTAGGAAAGCTTACAAGTCACCTAACTCAAGTTATAACCCATGAAATATATTGAAAATTTGTCATAATGCCTATTTTTATGTGACCTAAAGTATTATTGTGGTTTTTTTGTATTAATATATGTGTTTTTATGGTGTATAGTGTCGTAGGCCTGCATGAGGCTTAATTAAGAAAGGAGGGTGTTGAGAAAGTAGGTCTACCTTTAGAGTTGGACCCTAAAATTTTGGGTGAAGTTATAAGGGGATAATGGGTAGCTAAATATGATTTTATTTTACCTATAAGTTTTTTATATATCTCAAACCAATGATCTTTATAAAAACATAGGGCTACAAGGATTAGGCCTCCAAGAGAGTAAATAGGAGAACTATGAGGAAAATTATAGAATAGAGGTAGAGAGATGATTAATTATGGATGATAAATAGGTGTCCAAGGTAGTTATACCCTAAAAGGATGACTAGTCCTTCATAATCACTTTAATTTTAAGTGCTCAAGGATGAGTCACCAAGATGAGCATAACTCCTACACCACCTTACTCAAGTTGTCATCAAATAGATCACAAACTTATTAAAGAGGGAATTCATAACTATCCTTTGGTATTTGATTATTGATTATAACTTATTCCATGATTTCTTCATATCCATGATTGGTTCTTGATACCTCGCTTCTCTCTCTCTCATATATGTATGCCTAATTTTGGCATTATTTAGAATCCTTATATTGGATACTGTGTATCCCTATCCAAATAAATGCTTTTTAGTTGTATTTGAAATGAATAAAGTTGAGTTCTAGTTGTATCTTATGCTTGAACTAGTGCATTTTCATGTTATTTGATGAATTCTAGTGATAATATGCCACTTCCTCTCATTTTTCCTTGTCATGTTTAACTCTTTGTGAGTAATGGGTTATATTTGCATGTCATATTGAGTGATTTTAAATATATTTTCATGGATAAAAAGTGGAAACATTCACTAGTGTCTTTAGAGACCTATTAATCAACTTCCTTAGTCTATGCATCATGCTATAGCCTCTATCTAAAACACTCATGGTTAGAGACCCCATTTTAGTTGTAAAATTAGATTCAGTTATGGTTCATGTTCTTAGTGCATAATAGGCTGGTGGAGGAGACAAATTTGGTGCATTAACTCCTTACTTTATTTTATTTTTTTCTTCCCTTTTCCCTTGCAAGTTAGTAAGTATAGTGATAGTTCTTAAGTGATGAATCAAGGGGGATAACCCTAATCTAGAGGTTCAATCCATCCTTTAGGTCATCCAAAACCTAGGATTCTTCTCATGCTATTACTTGAGTGAGGAGGTGTGAATAACCTCCTCAAGGGTGAAAATTTTGATGATAACAATACCATACCTAGTCCTAAATAGTATGCATGACCAATATGAGGATAAATACCCACCCATATTTGTTGTGAAATAATTGGAAAGACATATATAAAAATAAGGGGGTAGGTTTATGACTGAAACATCTTCAGATTTGGAAAGGTTTTGGAAAGCATGTAGGGTAAGACTCAAGTTTTTAATGATGCCAATATTTTTGATAGTTGTACCATCAAGCTAAAAAACTTCCTTTGTGATTTGAATGTACTCCAAACCTAGAAATTCAGCTATATTTTTAGGAATAATTGAGCTAATTGCTCTAGAATCAATCTAATAATTATGTACAGGGTTCTTACTAATAATAAAAAATATGTAGAATTGGGATGGTTTAATAATCTTACCAACATATCCTTATTTTGGGTTTCATAAGTGAGTTGGAACAACTTCTTTAATTACCTTATTTACATGACCAAGTTGGTTTAAAGCTTCCTTAAATAAGTCTCTTTGAGAAGGAATGGAGAAAACCTCCTACAAGGTGACATTTAGGTGTGTTATCTTCATTTTTTCAACTATGCTGAAGGGGAATTTTACTCTTTTTGATAAGAAATTTGAAGCAATAACCTCTTCTCTTTTATGTTGACTAATTTAAGGCCAACCTTTTTTACAAATTGATTTGCTTGTACTTAAAGTGCTCCAATAGATACCTTCTCCTTGGTAACTTTTTGAGAGACTTGGGATGTATGAACTTGACCTATTAATGAATAATTTCTCTCTCCACTACTCTCCTCTTAAACCTTGTATTATAGGCCACTAGAGTGCTTACTTTTTGTGAGGTCTCATTCAAACTTATGACAAAAAAGCCACTTTTTTTCTAATTCAAAAGAGTTGGCTCACCTTGCAATTATGATTGTTCATGTGATTTTCCTCATGAAGATGATTCACTTAATTTCCCTTGAGAAAGTGACAAACTTTGGAACATCAAGTCTTGGTTGAGAACTCTATTTAGACATGTGGTTTGATTGTGAGGTTGATTACATAGATAACACCATACATAATCCTAAACTAGGTAATTTTGCATATGTATAATGGGTTTTAAAATGTTGGTAGCATTGAGATTTTGACTATTGTAGGGCCTATCATGTGTGATTTATCCTTGAGCTTGTGTATTTTCCTGATATGGATACATGTTAGACTAATATGGATGATTATAATGCTAATATGATCTGACATGTTGAGCTTGATACCTATTTAAGGCCACTAATTCATTTCCAAAGTTTTGTAACAATGTAGTCACTTAATGTAACACATTAGGAGGGACAACAATTTGAGTTGATTAACTATCTTATACTAAAATGGGTGCCAAATTAGTATAAATGGGTGGAGGATAAAGACATAAAGTAATTGGAGTTTTATGGGAAATATTTCCTACTTGAATTAGGTTATTTTTATGCCTTATGGAAATGTGATACACAATAGGTAACACATTACCTCCCATGCACTATATAATGACAAGAATGTAAATATTCAAAGACTTCAATTAGTAAAAGAAATAAATATTCAGATTAGGCTTCACCAAGGGTGGGATTATATCCCAAGTCTTATAGAATTTGAAGTTGAAATCCACCATGTATTCATGATGGGATCTTTTGATAGTAGCAAGTTATTCCATGAGAGAAAGATGATCACTCTTATCTTTAAAATATTAGCAAAGTCTATCTCTAAAATCATCCTAGTTGTGTATTGTGATAGTTTGTAGCCTAATAATCCATTGAACAACCCTTCCTTTTAAGGATGTATCAAGGAGTCTCATATCCACATTATCTTGAGTGATTTTATGGATTGCACATATGTTGGCAATGCCTTGTATATCCTCTATGGGAGTGGTAGTATCATCCCTAGTGAAAGGAGTGTTATTTAGAGATAAAAATAATATGGCATAAATTTTTTTAAGGGCCAAGGGGCTACCTCCATTGAAGGTAGCAATTAACTGATTTATTTGGTCTATCATATGATGAATAGGATTCAACCTCCTTCTTGGTCAAATTAAATCTACAAAAATGAGGTGTTGATTGAGCCCTTGGTAAAGGTTATCTAGAAGATCTTTTCTTCTTTTAAGAGACCTTGAAAATGTAGTCCTTATTATTCGAAGAGATAAGTATAATTCAATACACTAAAAAATAGTACTTCTTGTAGAATCCATTATTTCCTTTGGCATGAAAATGTATGATTGATATGAGATCAGAAATGTATGGAGTCGCTACATGCCTTTGAAGTGTCTTAAATCTTACATCTTGTAAAGGATAAACACTAAGTCCTTAGCTAAATTATTTAATCCTATGGACCTTTGTCCCACTGGGTATGTCAAAACTATTCTCTCTTAGATCTTACACCCATTCATTCAATTAGTTGATCAAAGGTAAATAATGGGATCATCCCAAGGTGTGGGACCTTGTCTCTTTAGGATGAACCTCTAAAGAAGGCTAGTTCATACCTAGTCTAAATACACCTCATTTAAGATGAGTTATAGGCCTAAAACTATGCTAAAAAGACCTATTTATAGATAACATTATGCTTTTATCAAGGAAAAATGATTAGAAATTAAACTTAAAATAAAAGAGTTGGTTCACCAAAGTTAAGAGATCTCCTTCGCTCACTCTAATAACACAATAAATCCACATAACTAATGAGAAACTATACAACTCATACAAAACCTATAACTTTATCAACACTTAAATAGGTTATTTTCATGAAGTTAAGTGTTTAAATAATATACAAATTGTAAATTGGGTTGAAAAAATGACACAAATAGTAGCATAAGGGAAAGAAACATCCATAAATGAAGATCAATAATTCAGATTTTACATAGTGCTCAAGAAAATTGACAAGGTAAAATAGTAAAATATCAATTTTATTGGATTTAAGGTCTCAAGATAGTATTATAAATCTCAAAATAGTATATTATTGTCATACACAAGAGGAGGGATCATAAACAAGTCATTTTTAGTGCTATATATAATAAAATAATCTAAGAGAGAAGAAGAGAACACTAGAAGACCTCATAAATGCTATTGTTACTCCATTAATATACCCTATATAAGAGAATAATCAAGGAAATATGGGGTCATTAATCCCTTTCCAACTCATTAAGTCTCTCCCATATAGATATTCAATAAAGGATGGCATAGTAGTGGGAGAGGAGACTTCATTATTTTCTATTTTCTCCTTTAGTGGGCTTGTGGATGATGGATGTTCTCCTTCAATTCTATGATATCTTTTGGAAACTCTTTCATTAATTTCCTTAACTTACCCATCTCTTCATGCATGTATCTTATAGCTTGTTGAATTATTGACTTGGAAGTAGACCTCTTATGCCTATATTGAATTGTGGGTTGACTTGCCATGACCACCACTCCATGGAGGGAGTTACACACTTTTAGGGGTAATTTTAAATGTCTTCATACCTCCTTATTCTCTTCATTACCATTATTATTCTCACATATTTATGTTAGATAGAATATATAAGCATGGAATGCTTGAATTCAATTTTGAAGTTTATGCAAAGGCCTCTTGGAGAGGCTAATAATCTAATATAACATCTTATTTTTTCATGAGAGTTCTTTTAGAATATAAGGAACATGCATTTCATGGTTAAAGGCTCATATTTTATCCTATAAACTTGCAAGAATATTTTTATAAGTCTTTACATCCATGTCCTTATAGATAGTCAATATTAATCAATACAAGTTTCATGTTTTATGTAGAATATTTCTATGAACTTCTTCTACTCTTTAATCCTACATACCTACAACTTGCAAGGTCAATAAACCTTGAGAAGTACTACATCATTCGTGATCTCTCTAAGATGTTTGTAGGCATTTAAAGAGACTTAGAAGCTATGAGAACATGTTGTAGAGTCATTCCCTTATTTTCCCATGATTGGAATCTTTTTTGATAGTCCTATAAACTTGAAATCCATTCAATTCTAATTTATAGGCCTACAACATATATTAAGACCCTAAAACCCTAGATAAACCCTATAAAATCTACTTGAAAATCCATGAAACCTTGTATCTTATCTAGATATGCATATAGAGTTAGTCTTCACTCTTGAAACATGATTAAAATCTTATTATTTTCATTGGTAGACATGTAGGTGTCAAATAAGGTCTAAAAACATGAGTTTAACTTAAAAAAACCATCATATTTATCTGTCTAAAAACATGAGTTTAACTTGAAATAGCCATCATATTATTCTATCTAAAAATGTGAGTTTAACTTGAAACAACCATCATATTGTTCTTACAATCCCATCGTAGGACCTTGTAGGAGATTTAAGAAACTATGGTAACATCTTCTAGTCCTAAATCATCATGATCATGCTTGAAATGTCTTTATAACCTAAATTTAGATCCTTAAAACCAACAAAAATTGATGGAAACATGTTAAAAGCCTTTTTAAGTCCTCACTCTATCCCTTAAATACATTGTGTAGGCTTAAAACTTCATTGAAGCTATCCTTAAACTACCTAGGAATTTATTGAAGTTGGATAATGTTTATGATTGAAACTTTTCCCTTTGAGTTAAAATCCTTGGAAAGAGGCTTGAGACTTCTATTGAAGGTTATGTCACATTTGAGAATCTTGGTGAGTCAAAACACCTCTTGTATTTTCAAACATAACTATATGTGCTTATATGATATCTTTTTTAATCTTGAATACTATGTATTTAGTTGTAAGATTGAAGTCTCGTAGAGAGATAGTGAAACTTCATCATAATGATAAGATAATTTTGAGAGTTCTTGATGATTATGAAGTTTATCTTGAATCCTGTGGAGTTTTGTAAATTTCCTTGTTTGAGTTTTACTTATCTAAATCATTGATGACATATTTAGAGATGTATGCCCCTTTTGAATGTTATGAGGACTATAAATACTCAACCCACCAGACCTATAAACTCTCCAAGAACCTTGATACTCTTTAAACCTATCTTGATGATCATAGACCCTCATAACTTACCATGAAGATCTTTACGTTTATTTGGTTGACTATCAAGAACTTCATAGAATCCTTACTAAAGTTGTAGGCCTGTAAGTTGAGCCTTTGGGCTAAATATTCCTTATTTTAACATTACATCCTTGAGAAATAGGACCTTATAACTTATAATCATGTTTTCCATCCTTAAATGTTTTTGGGAACACTACAACATGACCTGTATGATCCTTGAGAAGATTTGAGAATAGGTTTCCATATTAGTCAAACAAGAAATCCTTTTTGGAGTCTAAAACTCTAGAAGATTTCTCCAAACTTACTTTGTAAATTTTGGCACTTATCTTGGAGAATAGGTTGTAGGTTTTGGCTTATGTATTGAGGTTATAAAACTCTAACTTCGTCAATTTGTATAGCTTTCAAACCCATATATTAATAGTCCCCTACAACCTTTCATGCTTATCAAATTACCATATGTCTATAAGAACATTATGAGGCTTGAGACACATTGATCCTTGTTTATATACCTCACAAAACCTTTAATAAATCATGCACATCTCCATTATGATCATGAGCTCATTACATTTTCCATAATTTTAATTTATGCTATAACATTAATAGATTTTATAACTTGTGTTCAAGCCTTGATGGATCTTGTTTTTGGTTTATGAAACCAAGAAACATACTAGCTATAGGTTAATCTCAAAAAGGCTTAAAATCCTCATAATGAATTTAAAATTTCTCAAAGAACCTACCAATAACATCACAATCATTCTTTTTACCACTTGAGATGACTTTTATAATATGATTTCAATCATGTAAATGAAAGTATTTAGCCTTAGATAAGCTTTGTAGCTTTTTCCTCTAGGTCTCTTGGTCATCCATGGTGACTCTTTAACACCTAGTACACTTATTTCATCCTTGAAAATGCATGAGACCATGTCTAAAACTCCTAATATAGACCTACACGAATTTGTACCATAGAACTTTGAAGGGATGGAAACTTTGAGAAGTATGGAACCTATCCAATTACTTATAGATATATATGACCATACCTAAGAAACATTACTTCCAAAGAGAATCATTGTAGGCCTTAATAACTAGTGTCTCTTTGTCTTGGATTACCTCTTCCTATAAACATAAATAAGTATTTATAAAACCATGTTATATTCTTGTGATGAGCTTAGAAATAGGAGAAATCTCTCTATCTCCTTGTTTACCTTAGAGAACATGTTCAGAACATGTTTACAAATTTTAAAATTGCCATGCAAATTATTAATAAACTATGGCCTCTCTTTAAAAACCTTCCTAGGACATACAAATTGTAACAAAAATTTCAAAACCCCCTAGAATTCTCCATCTATGGTCTATACAAAGATATTTTAAAGTATGGAAGTAATAAAATATACCAATGTCACCCTTCAATCATTTGGGGCCAAATTAAAACACTACTAAAACTTGTAAATAGGTGATTTTTGGCCTCTTTAAGACCTACTACTTCTTGAACTCCTTAATTTATGATAGAGGAATATTTTAAGTTCAAAACCATGCATCTCATTATTTTAGGACTAAAAGCAAGTATTTGGAGCCTATAATCTATCAGTAATCCCATAAAACTATGCCTATAACTTTTAATGATTAACCTCTATAGGTCCATCTAAACCTTATGAGGATTAACACAAATGTTTCATGCATGAATAATCTCTTTAATCTTTTGGAGGTGTTGTAGGTATATTTCCTTGAGTCCTATAAAATTAAAACACTTTATGGAAGATTTAAGCCTACATATTCCTTTAATGATGGCTTGAAGACTTTTAACACTTGTCATATGATCATAAAAACCTTATAATATCCTTAATAATTTTATGAACATGTGTGCATATCCATTTCTATGATTTTATAGCCTCAAAATGTTTGAAAGTTTATTTATTTAGGCTAGGGTTTTAGACCTTTCTACCATCTTTTTAGAAAAATGAATTGATTCTTTCTTTCTCCCTTGATCTAAACATCATTGGTAGGATCCTTAAAATACTCTTAACACCATCCAAGCCTTACTTTGACCCATGCACTAGTAGAATGAATATGGGACATCATGGAGAAGCCTACAAATTTCAACATCAAACTTATAACTTATTGTATCTTATGTTTATGGTCAATATGGAGGTTAGTTAGTGTATGAAATAAATTTACAACACAATATAGTCATGAAAATGTTTTATAACCAATTTTTAGGTTTGTGGATTTGATATTTGGATTTTACAACCTTGAAAACAATGTAAATACTTATAAAAATCTACAACTCAGCTTTGTTTCCATGTAAAGTAAAATATTCTCATTGAAAACCTCAATAATATTTATAATATGCATTGTATCCTTCAAAAAAATCCCATCATATCAAAAAAAATCTCTTAAAAGTCCTACAAAATTATAGAACACATACAATCTTTTATGTTGTTTTCTTGATTTTAAAGCTTGCTTCCTATTGATCTGCCTTGAAACCTATGGTTTTTATCTTGAATGAATTTATTCTAAATTGGAAGATCTAAACCTAGTTTTGATATTGTAACTCTTCATCTTTTGGATCTCAAAGCTTGATTTTAAATCTTGCTTCCTAGTGATCTTACTTGAAACCTATGGTTTTTCTCTTGAATGAACTTCTACATTGGAGGACCTGAACTTGGTTTTGAGACTATAACTCTTCATGTTTTGGAGCTCAAAGCCTTTTGGGAGATTTCAAGATATGATGTATACATTGAATATACTGACTTAATATTTATTATCTATCCATTAGGTTTGAATTCTTAGAACCATGATGTTTCCTTCATCACAACCTTATGAAGATTGAAAATATGACTATAACCTATTACTTTGATGTTTTAGGCCTTGAAAGAGCTTGAAGTCATGGTGAAATATTTTTTTTGTGATTTTATCTTTACCTTTTCTCCAAAAAAAAATTAAAAATGATCTTGGGATAATGAATAATATATTGAATACAAACTTGAATATAGGAAACAATTTAGTCATGGCTTGTACTCACTCTTTCCACATTGAGAAAATTGAAATCCACTAGCAGGAATGAATGGAGGGAGAACAACTAAGTAAAATGCATTATTATATATGGACTTGAGAGGTTTTGAGGGGTCTTTAAATATCAAAGTGAATTTATGAGGCCTTTTATAAAATTTCATTCCTCCAAAATGACTTTAATGAGTGACTTAAGACATTTTTGACCTTATTATGACCCCGTGAGTGTCATTTAAGACCTTTTTTTTAAATATTTTTCACATTAGAAAGAAATTAAAGAGACCTTAAATTGACACTAATGATTGACCCTAGGACTCTTTTTATGTATTTTAACTTTGAATAGCATTTTCATGTTTCTAATCATCAAATAGGTCTTCAGTAGACTAATATGACCCTAAAAAAGATCTATTTGGTTTTATAATGATATTTTGAATTAAGATGTATATTTAATTTTCTTAGTCATGAAAATGGTATCTAACGAGGTTAACAAAACCCTAGACAAGACTCTTGATACACACTCATGTTTAAAATCACTTAAATATGACTCTTATAGGACTAATGCAAACCATGACCTCAAGAATTGATTTTTAGATCTCCCATAGTGGAATAAAATGTTCAAGGAACCTTAATTAATCTAACATACCTATATTTTGGATAGCATTGTGATCATTTAAGTATTTAAAATATGTACTTAGTTTTTTTTGGCATAAAATTATCTATCCCATGTAAATCAGGTGTCAAGAGACCAAGGTGACTAGAATACTCAACAAGTCCTTAACTTGTGAGGAAAGATATTCAATTATGTATGTAATAAATTTCAATCTCCTTAATCAAATCAAGCATGGGATAAAGATGAATGTACCTAAATTTTAGTTAAGCATACTAAGAAGGATAGAAAAGGAGTACCAAAAAAGGAAACCAACATCTTTATCCCATTACTATCTAATTTAACTAATTTTACATAGATTTTTAATAGACCAAATACCTAACTTAAAATGAAAAAAAATAATTTACAATGTAAAAACTACTATAATAATAGAAATAGGAAATAATTAATTAAGAACAAGTAATGGATATTAAACAATAGGAAGTGGCTATAGAAGAAGAATAATAACATGTGGAAGAAGAGAATATAAAGAGACATAAGATAGAAATAATTAGTAATTTATGTCTAACTCCTTCCTTAGAATATCAGGGTAGAAGAGAGTGAAAAACATCCCTTCTACATCAATATCTAAGAAGAAACATAAGGTTTGAACTCCACTTACTCCTAAAATATAGGTGGAGAATAATAAGATAACAAACTCCAATATACCTTGATGTTATTCAATAAAGAGTGGGGAATCATATAATAAATAAGAGGATATTAGTGTAGATGAAATTCATACTTCTATCAATTTTGATAAAGGAAACTTTACTTCATCCAGCTCTAATATTTCATGTTTTAGAGATATGGAACATTGGAATACTTCACCTAATTTGTTAGGAGAGGAGGTAGCATTGGAAGATCAAGATATAATGTGCTTGATGAATAATTCAAAATGGTAGAACAAGAAATCCCTAGTCAACCCAAGGCAAGAATAAAATCAAAAATTGGTGGAAGCCCTATGAGAAATTAAAACCCTTAGGGCACATATTTATTAACTTGGTTTTAAAAAATGGATAGATACACTAGCTAGGGTGGTAGAAGTAGAGAGTGGAAATTAATATAAAAGTCTCCCAAGTCTTCAATACACATGGATAAAACTTTTTCAACAACTTTCACTTGGATCAAAGAGCTCAATCAGAAGAATTATTTATGAAAATGGATGTCAAGATACAAAACATGAATATTCAATGGAATAATTAGTTTAGTTAATTATGATATGAAAAAACATATTTAAATAAGAAGGTCAAAGAGGTTGAGTCACAAATTTTAAAACTAAAAAAATAGGCATAAGATATGGTTTAGTTAATAGTGCATCTAATGAGTTGTATAACACCTGCAAGAGTGTATGTTTTTTACCTTGAGGAGAAGTGGTTAAAATTTCAATTCATGAGATTTTATTGTGACATGCCAAAAATAGTAAGTGATCTTCACTCCTTATTTGAAATAAATAATAGTAACACTCCTAAGGATCAAAATCAATTATTTGAATTCTATATACACAACTATGTTGTTCCTCATGACTAATAATGGAATCCAAACTAATATTTGGGTGATGTAATTATGAGATATTTTTTCTTATTATATTTCTAATGACAAAATAAGAGGTGAAGAATTAGATGAGTATCAAGAGAAGAGAAATAAACCACATTAAGAATTTTATGGTAGGCTACCAACCAAAATGTGATAGAGGCATATTATATTTCATTAATCAACAAAATGGAGGTAGTTAAAATAACTAGAACAAAATAGAGGCCCAAAATCATTACTTAGCCTTGATCACATAAATAGTTTAAGAAACCTACAATGTTTGTTTAGTTAAATGGAATGAACCCCTTAACTAAAAATGAAAGAGCCATTCTCAAGGTATAATTTCATTGTAGATCTCAAAAAATTAAATAAATATTTTGATGTGGAAATAAGGAAGATATTGAGTTGGATTTCCATAACATATCAACCTCTTATTTTTCTTTATTTCTACACATGATTATATTAATTAAATGTAATAATTAAAGATATCAAATGGAAAATGATATAAGATAATTTTGGCTTTTATAAAAAATAGGGGACATGTACAATAGAACCATTTGAATTATGAGTATTGTTCTCCCATTTTCAATGGCTTATATTTCTCGATTAATAATAAAAAAATTAGTTAGGGGGGCCGATGAGTTGAGGAATCATATATAAAACTACTCCTCCAATACTCTTTTCTTAAATCCCTCTTACCAATCATAAGTGTATTAAGTTACCTTTTATATCCATTTATTATCAAATATATAAAGTATATTTGGTACATGAGCAATGGGTATGAATATTAATGGAGGAATTTGGAATCTGAGTGATGGGTAGAAAGAAGGTGAGCTAAAACATAGAGATCCCATAAAGGATGTGATAGTACCATTTGATCTAGGATAGGGTCCACTTGCTATTTTGAAGGATTCCTTAGATCACACATAAATTATATGCAATGGTCTACCATACATAGTACTCAATTTCATTGAAGGAGAAAAATCAATCTCATGGGTTGACTTGGTGGATGGAGAGCATAAAAATAAGAAACCTTTAGAAGATTCCATCCTAATCCTGAATGGTGAAAGAAACAAGGTATGTCTTGATGTCTCAAACTCTATCATAAATAATATAAAATCTTAATTATCAAATTCTCTATTGGATAAATTCAATGATTTTAGGTCGAATATCAACTCATTTCATAAGTGGGCTAACTTCAAATGCCATCCCAAGGGACATATTGATATTATTGTTATGCCTAAGATTTTTTTCCTGATTAACTTGTCTCACTCTAAAGATCACATTAGGATCCTCATTATAGGCCCATGATTCATGGGAAAATCCAATGCTTACCTTCATAAGTAGAAGTTCGGGTTTAATATATAAAGTGTTATCATGGAGGACATCCCTATTTGGGTGAACCTGTTGGATTTGCCTCTAGAATTTGAGGCCCCAAAGATTATATTGGGCATCACCAGAACCCTTAGTCAACCTATTTCCATTAATCATATGACTAAGTATAGATGTAAACTCCTAGTTTCCCATGTTTATGTATTCATCCCTAATGACAAACCCATTATTCACTATATTAATATTAGATCTAAATATGGGGTTTAAAATCAACACATAGTGTTTGGAAGGGACTAAAAAATATTTAGAACTTATGATGTTTTGAATCCTTTATCTAAGGGTTGTCCCCTAAGAAATAATCCATCCCTTCCCCCTAATCCTCATTGGGTTAAGAAACCCTTATCCTTGAATCATTTCCCCCTCCTTCCTTAGGATCCCATCTGTAATATCCCCAACCAATAAGGACTCTATAAAGACAAAAGCTCTGATACCACTGTAATATCCCCAACCAATAGGGAATCTATAAAGACAAAAGCTCTGATACCACTGTAATATCCCTTATTTCCCTTGAAATCTAAAACTGAATATTATTGAATTGCTTATCTTTATTCGTGCAAAATATCTCCAAATAGATAAATAAATCACAGTATAATCTTTTATTTATTCACTTAGATGATTACAATAGATGTCCTTTGTCATGCATATAAAAGAATATTCAAATATGGTCTTAATAACTTGAGTATTCTGCAAACTGGGAATAAAACCTAAATTTGGTACATCTCGTCTTGTTGTGTCAAAACACAGTTGCCGACATTAGTTATACTATCACCATTAGTTTCCTGGTGTTGTTATCCTACTAACATCAGTGAGAGGGTTGGCTGATGTCAGTCACTATCAGTCTCTACCTACCGATGTTGGTCTTTGAGTCGATCGATGTTGGTCACTAGACTACCGATGTTGGTCTCTGTGCTTCCCATAGTGCTTTCTAGCCTGATACAAAATGGTACAGATCTGTACAGACTTCATACGGTTCCCAATATAACACACCCTATTTGTTGGACCCCTAATCTCAAGATATATAGTTCTAATATAGAAGATCTTTATCTGTGCAATATCTGAATTAAAACCCTGAATCAAAAACCGAATAAAATAAATCTCTATAAATACCTGTGATAACTTTTGTGTGAAGTTATCTCTCAACCTGGAAATCAATCAATTGATATCTCACAGCCTCTGAATCACACACACTAAAGAGTGGACATTCTCTAATGCAAATGGAATCCTTGAACCATTAGCTCAGTCTTCTCAAAAGAATTCTTAGCAAAAATCAATAATCATAATCTCATAATAATATCAACTCTCTCTCATGAGAAACCCTTATACTCTCAAAAAGATGTGCTTGCCCTAATTAGGGTTTCTAAAATTAGAATTAGGGTTTCCTAAATTAGAATTAGGGTTTCTTAATTAAAAAATAGGCCAAATAATTAATATTTGATTAAATCAATCAAATATTAATATCTCCCTCAATATATGTCCGATCCTCAAACTGACTGAAGCTAGTGAATCAGGGAGTGATTCTACACATGACCATACCAAAATAAAGGTGCTCCACTACATGTTAGAAGTCCCTAAATAATAGGAGCTCAAGTAAACTTGTCTAAAAGAGCCCGAATGAAAACCAACTGTAGAAATTCTGCTAATCAAAGCCAAGCCAAGCTCCATCTAGACCCTCTATCCATCCTATCAGCCTACGAGGGTCACATAATAGGCTAACCATCAACTTTGATGATGTCCACTAAAAAAGGGGACATGACAATCCACCCCTCCTAAAATTGCTTGCCCTCAAGCAATCTCTGAACAACAAACCACTCAATCCTCCTGGATCCCAAATATAGTCATGATCTATACTGATGACAATCAATGCAAGCTCCTACCATATCCTCTAAAATATAACCAAGAGGAATCCATAAACAAATTGGCAAATGCAACTCAACCAATCTCCAAAATCACAATTGCCCTGGATGTGTCGATACTGCAAGCTGTGTAACTTGCAACTACATATGCCATCTATAAAAGATGGTGCCAATCCATCCCATAATGGATGGTAAGAAACTAGATTAGATCTACACCTGTGTGAAATCAAATCTTTTATCTCTAGGTCAAAAGAAAAATAATGAGCATACCCCACCGTATAATGCTGATAAGAACCCCCAAACTCCACTACTGGCTCACCATCACTAAACTAGGAATCTATAGATGGTTCCAATCTCCAACTCTGAGTGGCCATAGGTTGGATAGGACCCTATGTAATCTACTCAATAAATCCCACCTCAAAATCCCTATGAGGTAGCATAGTAGAAAGGATCACTATAATCTCCCCACCCAATCTACTAATAGCACTAACACCTTGGATGAGAACACTCTCTGTCACCTTATGCAAGTCCAGACGAACACCTGCACTATCCAGCAAATACTCCATGAATGATTTGGTACAATAAAAATTATATGCAAAAGCATCAACATACTCCCCCGCACACCACAAATGATCCCTCTGTAAAGGTGGCACAACCAACTGTACCACACTATCATCTGTGTGAGAAGAATCAATCTCGAGACTCGAGTCCACTAGTACCCCAAACACATCAACACCAAGTACTCCCAAATCTTGAACATGTGTGTCAGCCCCAACAACATGTTCCTTAGCAACAACTGTAGGAAAGCACTCACCACCAACACTCAGTGTACTAACATTTGAGTACACCTCCACACTCTGAATGCAAGCATCATACTCATCCTCACTCTCTCCAACGATCTCAACTATGGATATCTTTGGGTCACCAGATACCACACCCTATGATTGTATGGACTCTGGTAAACACTGAAGTCACTCTATCTCCATGGTCACCTTAGCCAAATGAAATTGTGACTCCTTGAAAGCCAACTGTGTACTCTCAAGAATATTAGAAGTCACCTTGAGCTGTTGAGTAAGCTCACTCACCTTATCTTCCTTGACAAATAATGCATCATATGTTGTGCTACCCCACTCCATAAGATAATCTCTATCAGCTACCAACTGCATATAATCCTATGTCAGAATCTGGATAGCCTCCCATAAATAGTGGATCTCTGTCAAGTACAAATAACTGCCTCCCCGCTCAATGCTAGTAGGAGAAACCCATTCATAAACTGCTAACAACTGACAAGTAGCATTGAAATGCTTACAAGTGGTAGCAATGTCTCACTCACTAAATCTCAGCCGACTAAACACATGATGGCGCTGGCTATATTGTCTCTTACAATCCTCCTCAGATGCACTATCCAAAAGAGTAGACTCAAAATTACTGATCTCTAGAGTACTACCATCCATACTCTATGAATCAACTCTAAAGCTCATATCAACATCAAGAGTATAAAAAACTATAGCATCACTATCTAACTCCTTTGTATCAAAAGAAACTATCGGTGAAACTAAGTCCTCAAAATTGTCCACTACATTCTCCTGGGTATCATCTGCAATAATCAGAGCCTGGGACTCTTCTACACTCTCTAAATCCAGAGTGTGAATGCTAGACATACTCATATCATCATCAACATGTGCCCTGACTATAAAAGAAAGCTCAGTGCCTGCCACATGCACTAACTCCTGAACTAAACTCACCTCAAGACAAAGCTCATCCACGTGTCTCTCAGAATCCTAGAGAGCCAACTGAGTACATACCAAGGAATTCTGAGTATCTTCCAGCTCATGAGAAAACTGGTCAACCTCCTCTTCATTCTTGTTTATGATGTGGGCCCTTTAAAAAAGGATGTCATATGCCATACTAATTTGGCTTCAAATGTAGGATTTGAAAGAAGTTCATTCATCCTCCTCTGGGTTTTAACCATCATATTCAAACTTTGTTTCAACTTCCCCATGTCTTTGTCCCACTATTTCTGAGTACTTGAAGTGCCCATGATTTACTAGCCAATTCAATGTCTAATCTACCCAACAGGATGGCAAGAATTTGGCTCTGATACCACTATAATATCCCCAACCAATAGGGACTCTAGAAAGACAAAAGCTCTGATACCACTATAATATCCCCAACTAATAGGGACTCTAAAAAGACAAAAGCTCTGATACCACTGTAATATCCCCTGTTTCCCTTGAAATCTAAGACTGAATATTATTGAATTGGTTATCTTTATTCATGCCAAATATTTCCAAATAGATAAATAAATCATAGTATAATATTTTATTTATTCACTCAGATGATTACAATAGATGTCCTTTGTCATGCATATAAAAGAATATTCAAATACGGTCTTAATAACCTAAGTATTCCACAAATTGGGAATAAAACCTAAATCTGGTATGTCTTAGCCTGCTGTGTCAAAACACAGTCACCAACATCAGTTATACTATCACCATCGATATCCGAGTGTCGTTATCCTATCAACGTCGGTGAGAGGGTCGACCAATGTCAGTCACTGTCGGTCTCTGCCTACCGATGTCAGTCTTTGAGTCGACCAATGTCGGTCACTAGACTGTCGATGTCAGTCTCTGTGCTTCTTGCAGCACTTTTTGGCTTGATGCAGAATGGTATGGATCTGTACGGACTTCATATGGCTACCAATATAGCACACCCTATTTGCTGGACCCCTGATCTCGAGATATATCCTTTTTGTAATATCCCCAACCAATAGGGACTCTAGAAAGACAAAAGCTCTAATACCATTGTAATATCCCCAACCAATAAGGACTCTAGAAAGATAAAAGCTCTGATACCACTGTAATATCCCCTATTTCCCTTGAAATTTGAAACTAAATATTATTAAATTGCTTATCTTTATTCATGTAAAATATCTCCAAATAGATAAATAAATCACAGTATAATCTTTTATTTATTCACTTAGATGATTACAATAGATGTCCTCTATCATGCATATAAAAGAATATTCAAATACGATCTTAATAACCTGAGTATTCCAAAAACTAGGATTAAAACCTAAATCTGGTATGTCTCAACCTGCTGTGTCAAAACACAGTTGCCGACGTTGGTTATACTACCACTGTCAATTTCTTGGTGTCACTATCCTACTGATGTCAGTGAGAGGGTCAGCCGATGTCAATTGCTGTCAGTCTCTACCTGCCAATGTCAGTCTCTGAGTCGACCGATGTCGGTCTTTGTGCTTCTCGTGGCACTTTTTGGCTTAATGCAGAATGGTACAAATTTGTACGGACTTTGTACGGCCACCAATATAGCACACCCTATTTGTTGGACCCCTGATCTCAAGATATATAGTTCTAATACAGAAGATCTTTATCTGTGTAATATCTGAATCAAAAACCTAATAAAATAAATCTTTGTAAATACCTGTGATAACTTTTGTGTGATTTTATCTCTCAACTTGGCAATAAATCAGCTGATATCTCACAACCTTTAAATCACACACACTGAAGAGTGGACATTCTCCAATGCAAATGGAATCCTAGAACCCTTGGCTCAGTCTTCTCAGAAGAATTCTTAGCAAAAATCAATAATCATAATCTCATAATAATATCAACTCTCTCTCATGAGAAACCATTATACCCTCAAAAAGATGTACTTGCCCTAATTAGGGTTTCTTAAATTAGAATTAGGGTTTCTTAATTAAAAAATAGGCCAAATAATTAATATTTCATTAAATCAATCAAATATTAATATCTCCCTCAATATATGTCCGATCTTCGAACCGACTGAAGCTAGTGAATCAGGGAGTGATTTTGCACATGACCATACCAAAATAAGGGTGCTATACTGAATGCTAGAAGTCCCTAAATAATAGGATCTCAGGCAAACTTGTCTAAAAGAGCTTGAATGAAAACCAACTATAGAAATTCTACTAATCGAAGCCAAGCCAAGCTCCATCCAGACCCTCTATCCATCTTATCAGCCTACGAGGTTCACATAATAGGCTAACCATCAACTCTAGTGATGTCCATTAAAAAAGGGGACATGACACCATCCCTAATCCCCCTTCTCACCCTTCTCCCCTTACCCTCCCTCTTAAACCTACTCTTACTCCTCTTAGCTTGGGGAAAAAGTTTTTAGTTATTTTATCTTCTAATTCTTCACCTTCCATGAAGATTATTATCTCTCCTTAGGCCAACACATTCTCAAAGATCTCAATTGATGTTGGTCCTTTGGTTTTGGTAATTCTAAAGGTGGATACGGTAACTTTGGTTACTCCACCCTTAGTTGATATTTTGTCCAAAGTAGTGTTTGCCTCTCCCACTTCAAATCATTGTTCATATCTTTCTTTAAAGGAATCCAAATTATGTTCCCATGAAGACTCACCTCATAACATTTATTATGAAACTTTATTATTTGACAAGGATTCTATTATTTAAGAAGTCATGCATGTTTAGGAATTGCTAACTCTAATAAAAAAATTTGGGCTACCTAAGCCCTTTTCCCTTATAGAGGGTAATGTTCTTCATAAAATAAGAGAAATAGATTTGAGATTATTAATGAAATGGTAGAGGAACAATGGATGAAATTTCAACCAAAAAAGGGTAGGAAAAAATTTTAAGGTGGAGAAAAGCTGAGATCACAAGGTAGACCAACTAATAAAAATTATAAAAAAGCAAAAAATGATAAGCAAGTAGCAAAGGGTACACAAATGACCATTAGACACATTTCAATAAATAAGAAACAAAGATAATTTTATGGAACATAAAGGGGCTAAATAACCCAACAAAATAGAGGTTGGATGGAAACATGGTTCTTATTATAAATCTGATATCTTAATTCTCCAAGAAACTAAAATATCTAGGGAAATTTTTCTAAAGAATAAAGCTAACATTTGGGATAGAGCTATTTATAATAGTAGCAGTTCTCAAGGAAATTCATATGGGATCACAATTTTTTCATAGCTTGTTGTATTAAAAGGAAATGTCCTTCTAGAAGTTGAATCTCATATTACAGTATTCTTCAAAGATATTCATATTAAATTGGAATGGGTTCTTACAAATGTCTATGATCCTAATTCCAAGAATGATTGGAGAAAAAATTAGGCGTATTTAATTAAGATTAAGAATCATTTCAAGGATAAAAAATAGATGTTGGTAGGATAATTTAATTCTCCTTTATCCTTGGGGGAAAAGAAAGGAGGAACCTACTCTCTCAATGACAACATGTTGGATTTTAGTAAGTTTATTGTAAAAGTGGATCTTATTTATGTTGACCTAAAAATCAATCCCTTCACTTGGTAAAATAGGAGATTGGGATAAAAAATCATTCAAGTTATGCTTGACATATTTTTAGTATCTTTATAGTGGGATTTATAATCTACCAACTCCCTATCTTCCTTCCTTAAGATTAGACCTGATCAAAACACTTTGGTTTTCTCCAGTGAAAAGATGTTCAAAATCAAAAGCTCCCCATTCATATTTGATAAAATGTGGATTACCAATCTGACTCTATCATATTCTATAAAGGAATGGTGGAAATTATTGGTTCAATACTCTATTATGTACATTTTAGCTATGAAACTCAAACATGTTAAGTATAAACTCAGGATCTAGAATAAGGAAGTTTTTGGGAATATTTTTTTTTTTTCTAAAAATGCAAAATGGAAGAGAATTTACACAAAATTGAGGAGGAAACCAATGTATTTGGCTCCACTCCCTCTTTATAATCCAAATAAATGGAACTGTTAAGCCTCTATCATAATCTAGAAGCTAAGAATAAATCTTATGGCACCAAAAATCAAGGAAAATTTGGCTCAAGGCAATAAGAACACTAAGTATTTTCATATCTCAAATTCTATAAATTTTTAGCATAATTCCATCTCAAAAATCAAGAAGGAAGATGGGAATTGACATAAGCATGAAAAAGATATTAAACTACAAATTATAAACTTCTATAAAAAGACTTATGGCTTATGTTCCCTCTTAGGATGTACAAATAGAAGATCAAGTGGTTAATCTCATTTAGGGAGTTATTTCCAAAGAAGATAATGCCTCCATCTTTTCTCCTCCCTTAGATGAATACATAAGATCCATTGTATTCTCTCTATAAGGTGATAAGGCCCTTGACCCAGATGACTTCCCCCCATTTTTCTTTTAGGTCTTTTGGGAAATTATTAAAACTGAAGTTTGCTTAGATATTACTAAAATTTTCAAATCTAGAAATATACTTCAAGAATTCAACAATACTTTTCTGGTTCTCATCCCTAAGAATCATGGGATAAACTAATTAAAGGACTTTAGACCAATCAACCTACATTCCACTTTCTACAAAATCTACACTAAAGGTTTGGCTTTAATAATTCAAATATTGCTTGACAAATTGATTGAAAAACAACAAGGGGATTTTGTGTTTGGTAGGAAAATTTTATATGGTATTATTATTTTCCATGAAACCATACACTCAGTGATGAATTATTCTCAAAAAGGTATGTTTATCAAATCGGACATGAATAAAGCATATGACAGAGTTGCATGGCACTTGTTTGGATAGAGTCCTTCAAAAGTTTAGGTTTAATTAGGTTTTCAAAAATCTGATTTCTTCCTACATATCCACCCCCATATTTTCTATGATTAACAATGGGGTTCTTGAAGGGTTTTTTTGGTGGGTAGAGGCCTCAGATAAGGTGATCCACTTTCTCCAAATTTTTTTATCTTAATGGCTAAAACCTTGATTATAATCATTGACACTAACTTATTTTGGGGTTATCAAGGGAATCCTAGTGGCTCTAAACACCAGATATGTCACCCACCAATAATTCATGGAGGACATTGTGATGATGGGAGAAGCTTAAATTTTTGAAGCTAAATACTTCAAGAAAATCCTTGAAATGTATGAGATAGTGTTAGGTCAAAGCATTAACTTCCTCAAAACCTCCTTATTTTTTATTAATACTCCATCTTCTCTACAAGGAAAGATTTATAAGATCATTGGTTTTGTTATAAATAATCTCCCCTCCTCCTACCTTGGCATTCCTCTTTTGAAGAAAATATGAAATCAAATTTACAGAATCCTCTCATTGATAGGATTTAGAGGAAGATGTCTAGATGGAAAGGGAATTTGTTGTCTCAAGACATAAAACTACAACTACTAAAGAGCTCATTTCAAAGCATCCCAATTTACTTCATGTCATTATTTGTTATTATAGGAAAAGTGGTAGAACAAATTAAGAAAATTTAGAAGAATTTTATTTGGAGGGGAATGGAAGGCAAATTCAGGTTCCCTCTTTTATCCTAGAATAAATCAAGTTTACCTTTAGCTAAAGGAGGATTGGATCTTAGAAGGGTGAGATTTATGAATCAAGCTTTATTATCTAAGGGTGGAGGGTGATTAAATAAGATAACCACTAGACTAGGATCATCAAGGTAAAATATCTAAATTTTGGGGAGGGTTCTTACTTTCTTATGGAAGAAGGTCATGGTTCTACTTTTTGGAAAGCCTTGAGATATAGAAAGGATATTCTCAAGATAGGGATAAAATGAAAAATAGGTAGAGGAAATAAAGTTTATTTTTTGGGGATCTCTCTTTAGATCAAACCCCATTAGGTGCCTTATCTCATACAACAAAGCTGAGTGAGTATTTAAAAGTGGCCATAAGTCATAGGGTGTATGACTATTGGTAGGAGATTGATGGAATAAAAAGGTGGAAGATTCTCCACAAAGAATATATAAATCATAACAAAAACTAGTTTCTTACAAGAGTTAAATATAACACTTCATAACACTCATATCAACATCTTCCCAAAAGATGATGATCTTATTTAAGAGGGTAACCCCAATGGATTATTTTCTATCAAATATGATTACCTCTCCCTATGGGACAAAGAAGAAATATATGAAAATTGAAATTGTTTGTGGATTAAAAATCTCATTCTCAAGATTGATGTTTTTTCTAGATGATAGCTCACAACAAAATCCTAATAGTTGATAATATGATGAGGAGGGGAATCCCAATTCCTAATAGGTGAACCCTTTGTAAATAGGAGGTTGAATCTACATAACATATTTTCCTTTCTTACTCTTTTTCCTCCTCCATTTTTTATTCTTTCTTTAATTTGTCCAATTACTCTTGGGTTCGACCTAGGTCCATAAAGTATTTGATCTATCAATGGGAGTCATCTTGGGATTATCTACCTCTAAAATTTTGGTGGAATCTTGTTCTCCCTCACATCTTCTATGGAATATGGATTTCAAGGAATTTGATTATCTTCAATAATCTAAATCCTAACCATTCCTCTTCTTTCAAGAAAATCATGGATTTTTTCAAAGATAATTGGCTTACCTATGCCTCATCCTATGATGATCCTCCCTCCCCCAAATTTCATCAAATTATCCACACGTTGAAACTTAAAATCCATTCTCATTCCCATAAGTAAGGTGGAGATAGATTGAAGATCAAGTAGATTCACCCTCCTTCTCAATGGTATAAACTAAATTTTGAAGGAGTGGCTAAAGGGAACACTAGACCTGTGAGATCTGGAGGTGTTATCTAGGATTCTAATAGGAACCTCTTGGTAGCCTTTGTAAGACTTCTAGGGATATAAAACAATCATTTGGTGCAAGCCAAGGTTACTTGTTGGGGCGTAAAACTAGCAGTTAATTTGGATTTTGAGTATTTATAGGTGGAGATAGCTTCTATGAATATCATCAATTGCCTAAAAGGATCCTCCCAATCATCTTAGAATATAATCAATATACTAGAAGATAATAAAAAATTGCTTAACTTTTTCAATAAGGTGTCCATTAATCATGTTTATAGAAAAGGTGATAAATGCACAAATAAAATGGATAATTTAGGGGTCTTTAGTAGATCCCTCACTCATTAGAAAGGTAATGTTGTATACCCTAATGACATCATCCCCTTCAACAAACTTGACAAAGGACATTCCAATGTGTGATATAATGGGTTTCATTATTATTAATTACATTCAACAAGGGTGGAGGACATCCTACACATGTAAGGACATCACGTCTCATCTAAGCCTTAAGATATCTCACATATGGATTTATTTCACCTTAAGTTATAATAGTTTAAATGGGACCACCTTTAACAACATTATATATTTTACTACAAGGGGCCTTGTCCATGAAAATTGCATTAGAAGCATATAGATAAGGATGTGTGGTGACCATAAGCGAAACATGATAATGTATTGCATATAAGTGAAGGAAGATGCCTACATTTGGAAAAATACAGTTAAGGGCAGGATCATAAACCACATGGAGAGAGTAGTTGGTCATGATGTGGTGATATCTAGAGATTTTTCTCATAGATAGAATGATATGGAGGTTTGAATGTGCATTATGAAGATCATGATTACCAAAGAAGTTATAGATGACATCATAGGTATGGATTGTTCAAGTTTGGAAGCATTTAAAGATAAAAAAAGAAAGGTAGAATTATTCAAAACAAATTATAGTATTAATAAAAAAACCAAAATCATCAAACCAAAAAGGGTTTTTGAGGGTGGACATTCCTAGGAAGCGGTTGGATGTATGCCTCCAAATAATGAGGTAAATCACCCATAAGGGGAATCACATGGTGATACTCTCACCATTTTCTAATCCTCAACCACTTTAGGGGCCACCCAATTAGTATACCCTTCTTTCTTCTCAAATCATTAGAAGTGTTGATTAATAATTTTAAATGTAACCCTTCAACTAATATACTCCACTAGGGGCTTATCTTGCTCTTGTTAAAAATGGGAGAACCCTTATGGACCATGTTTATAACAAAGGCCATCCACATTACTAGGATGACTTTTTTTTGGACCATGAAGCTAAACATCTAGGAGGATAAAATGAATACTTTGGAGTAAAGAATATTCAAAGAGACTTTAAACTTGGTGGTAGCCAAAAGAGGGCCCCATAATTTGTGACACCCATTGCCAATAAGGGATGGGCCTTATTTAATTATAAACTAAAAGAGGAGATTGAATAGTCTATTGAGAAACTACAAACTAAGGTGATAATATAGAAGCTCTTGAGTATGGAAATCTCTGATGAGTTTGAGAATCTAAAAAGCTTGTTAGTTCCTAGTGATTTACCCTTGGGTAAGGGAAAATTTTAGCAAGGAGGAAGAAGAGGCTTTTGATCAAACCCTCTAGGGAGAAAAAACTAGTTATAATGGTGGAGGAGATGAAGCTGGGCTAGAAACTAAATAACTGAAGGAGGAATTTAAGACTACAGGGCTGAAGTAGAAGAGGCTAGTCATGGAATCTATGTAGGGGATAGGAAACCATACTAGAGGCAGGAAAAAGAAATAAAAAAATATGGGGACCAACAAAATGGTCCCTTATTCTGATTCGAGGAGTCGGACTAGATTTTTCTTGGTGTTTAGGTTTTCTCTCAAATTTTTGATGGTGTTTTGGCATCTTTTTGGTTGAAGTCAGTAGCTCTAGTTGGTTTTTAGGATATGTCTCTTTTCTTATTTTTATTTTTTCCTAAATATATTTTATTATCTTTATGTAAGAAAATAAGACCCTCAACCTGTCAAATAAAACATTTCCTATCAAATAATAATAAATATGATGTGCACATACTTATATTTTGTGCTTAAAACCATTTTTTTAATTAAGCATACATCATGTACTTTTTTTATTATTTTAGTTTTATTACTCATTCATATCATTCAAGAAAAGTGATAAATCATGAGTTATAAGGATTAATACCCAAGCCTTGATAATTATTGGGTTGTGTAAATGGAGGGATATAACATGCTTAGGTGTGATATAATCTAAAATTATTACCATCATACATGATTTTTTACAACACTTCAAACAAATAAGGTGTGTAGACAACTAAAAATGGCCATCAATGACCTTTAACCAATCTTCAGTCTAATTTATGCTAAAATGCATAATTTGAGCTAAAATCACTTAAACACGCTAAATGGTTCAATCTTATCATAGACAAATGTTGATTTAAGCTAAAGTATCCCTAAATGGGGTAATGCATTTTATGTGATTATTAGTTCATCCTAAATCATTTTGATCCAAAATGACAAAAACATAATTTGACGCTCTAAACCACTAAATTCCTCTAATTCAAAAGCACATGACACATGCATGTGTTATTTTGTGTTGATAATTTCCTGAATGGGATATTGGTTAATATGCAACTAATGATCACTTCTAATTCCAATCCAGTCAAAATTTGACCCAATAACATGACATCTTGGCTAGTTTGATTAATTTGTGTACCAATTTCCAAATAATTTCACTAAAATGCATTAATCTTGTTTAAAGGCTAATTAATTCAAATCAAGAGCTTAAGTGGACTTTCCATAAAGGTTATTGAAAATTGATTCTAATACTTGCATCATCATATCATTTTTTGGGAAGGAATACGTAGGCCATAAACTTAACAAATATCTAATTAAGCCCTCTGATGCTTCATTAATTCCCCTTCCCCTCAAATCATGATGAGAACATTTATGAATTTTATTTACATAATTAGATTAATTCATGGCCACACATCTTCATCTTGAGATGGATGGTCATGGTTTATCCTAGCCCATTTATAAAATCTATAAATAGAAGGCCTCACACTCATAATTTTAATCTCTCATAAGCCAAAGTTATCATGCCCAAATAGCTCCAAGCCTATCGTGATGTAGTGTTATTATTCCCAAATATTGAGCCAAGCCATTTCAAGCTATATCAAAGCCAAATATAAGCATGAATATGATGCCAAAAGGATATGGAGATATCCAAGCCCCATTTATGAAGACCTCTTGAGCACAAACCAAGCAAGCTACTTCAACAATCCATCTTGGAGATACAAGGAAGGTCAAAGCATTTGTCTTTTATGTTTTAGTTTTGTTTTCATCATAGTTTTGTTATTATGTTCCTCCCTTTGATCTAGGATTAAGGTGTAAGTTATTAGTGTTTTTTGGGATTTGATTTCCTATACTAACACAATACTGATCTCCCCTTCATTCCATCCTATGTTAACAAATTGCATGCTTGGTGGGACTCTCCATGATCATGCAATCCACGATATCATTTTGTTCTTAATTATTAATTATGTTTTTATTTTTGCTTTTCTAGATTAAAAATGGTGCATAAATAAAATATAATTTTTTATATAATCAATAGTTTTTTTTTATATTTGTGTATTATTATAAATAAATGATTCATTAATATTGTCTAAAATTTTAAAAAAATATATCTTTATATTTTAGCATTTATGATCATTTTAATAACTGTCACCTTTGTTTCTATTTTTTTGTTAAAAAATGTTTGGTATAGAACTCATAAATTTTTTATTAACTATTTTTATATAATTTTTAATATATAGGTGAGAATTGGAGTTATTAACAACCTTCAAAAATATTGTGATAAACTGATATATATTTTAAAAGTTATGATCAAAATACTAATTGTAGGTTATATGTTTTGTGTGTTTAGTTTTAATTTTTTTAGCCTTTTAACTTGTTTTTTGCATGTTTTCATAAGTTTAATATTAATTTTTGTGTTTTATTGAGCTAACTAATATTTTTGAGCATAACATTTTTACCTTTGGGTTCACAGGTGAAACACAAACCTGAGACCTTTTTTTAAGTTCATTTACTTACAACTGAAAGTGCTTCTAAGCAGGGGGTCATTGTCTGAAACTCTTACATTGAGGGGATGGTTTAAAGACAAATTTTCATGTTTATGCTAGTCTAACATTTCATTTTAGGATTTAAAATGAACTTAATCAAATCACACATTTCATTTTGGGCTCTAAAATGAGCATCCTAAGTCTTAAACATTTCAAGTTGGTGTTGTAAAATGAACTTAGACTAAATCTTGCATGTTTAGATTTTGGGCTGAAGACAAACTTAGATGTTATTTTTGCTTAAGTTTATTTTGTGTAAATATTTCCATTTTTTCACATAATCTAAGGGGCCTTGTAATGAAAAATTTCATATTTGAATTTGGTGTTTAAAAATCAAACTTCACTCATAACTATGCGTTGATTAATTGTTTAGAAAAAAGGATAGCATGTGTATGCTCTCCCCTATCCCCTATATTGAACTTGTGGGATCAAAAATGACTTGTCATTATATTTTGTGCCTTAGTCCAAAGGCATAGAAATAAATTTGTCTAGACTCTCCCCAAAACCCATATGGTTTGGGTGATCTAAAATCAACCCCAAAGTCTTTATACTTTTATGTAGTTCATGTATCTTGGCTTGTGAGGGAGACTTCATTACCTCCCATGGGTTCTTTAGGGAAGCTTTGACCTGGGAATTCATCTCCTAACATCATATTCAACCCCTCTCCATGGGTGGGTGGGGGAAGTGGGGTATAAAAATTGGGAGAGACTCATTAAGATGGTGGTTTAAGCTATTAAACCATCTCCATTAACGATATCAAGCTTGGGATGTATGATAATTTTGGGTATTGCACAATTTATGGATGTAGTGGTTGTGAAAAGGAAAAGAACTTTTCATAACAAGCCATTTGATGTTGATTCAATTGACATGTTACTTCTCTTATGTGTACAACGTGAAAGTTAGTATACATAGGATCCATCTAGAAACATGCAAAACTTATATTTTTAGTCAACCCCACTTTTCCATACCTTGATAGAATCTAGGATGATTACTTAGTTGTATTTGTCTATTTTTGGTCTTAGATTACTTGGTATTTATTTGAGTCAAAACTTAATTGTAAACCAAACATTAAAACCAAACACATTATCCATTAATTTCTTGAAAAAGGTGGCATTATGCTATCCAAGTGAAAACCATCTTTGCCTTTTTCAAATTATTAGCTTAAACATTATGTTTTATATCATTTAATTGGCATATTTATGTTTCCCATTTGAGTCTAGACCAATTTCCAATATTTTCAAGTCCTTCATTTTTAGTTTAAATTCAAATTTGCACTTTTCTAAATTCATGGGGTTGATGTGTTAAATTGGGTTTGCCATTTGTACTTGACTTGAGTGAACTTGGGTTCAATTTCCCATTTGGATTGAAGGATATTATAGACTCATTATCATAGTGACATCATTGTTAGACTTAGGTCATCTTATGAATTTCTTGCAATCTAAATTCGTGAAAAAAAATTGTATATTACCATTCTTGTTACCATTTTTATTGATACCATGGTAAACTGAGTCTTTATTCCATTTGATACAACATATTTTCCTTAGACTTTTGATAATATTTTATGTGTGTGTGTGTGTTTCATTTGAGTTGAGAGGGGTAATATCACATTGCCCAAACCGTGAGAAACTCTTTTGACTTAGAGTCTATTAAAAAAGGTTTGGTCACACCTATTGAGTATTTTAACATCATTACGCTTCTCAAATTATTTCATAGACTTATTTGCATAGAGTCATTTTTTCCAAATTCAAGTGTACTTTGTGGATCATTTATCTAGTGTAGTTATTCCATTCACTATTATCTAGCTTGTTGGTTAAAAGACTCTAGATTGTGCCATTATTTGGGAGAAAATAATTTATATCCAAGTGCCTTTCATTTCATATCTCATACCAATTGATCAAGTTTGTGTCTAAAATTCAAATGCCTAGTTTATGCCTAAGTGTTTCAAATCTATTAGATTACACATCTTACTTTATGTTTAAAGTCTAGCTTTTGTGATTATTTTTCCAAAAGACCTAGCACATACCTTTATTCGAGCCTATATTTTGACACTGTGTTTGGCCAAAAGACTCATAAACTTTTTTTTCCCTAGATTAGAATCATTTGAAACACTTTGATCCTAGAGTTTGGAATTTTGGTTTTTTAGTACATCAACTTGACCTTTTTGTGTGAGACATTTAACGTTAGACATTTGACATTATCTTGTTCTATCACAAGTATTTGCATAAGCCATTTTGGAGATACATATCCATTATTTTTACCTAATTTAGACAAAGTTTAAACCTTTTATCTTTTTCAAAATTTCCTTTCAAAGTTTATAGATCTGTGTCCCTTTTTGGTAACAAAGCATTTAGTATTTATCCCAACATGTCTCCCTACACTTGTAGTGGTGTCATTTATAATCCCAAGCTCAGTATTATGGTTTCACAAGAAGAAATGGTTCAAGACTCCTATGTAGATGATGTTGTTTATGAGATGGATTCTTATCCATATTATGACACTAAAATAAGGGCATAAAAACAAGATCCATTAGCTTACTATTTGGTTAGCTTGCCTCCATACTCAGAATAGGATCAAGAACAAATAGAGCAATACCTAGATATGATACCTTTAGTTAGAGATCCAATTCCCTAATAATTTTACTATCTTGATATTCCTTCAATGTATGATTCTTACATATTTTAGTGTGACTTATTGGAAAGTAAGGATGAGATTTTGGTTAGAGCTATAGAAGTAGGGGCTAAATTTTTGTCAGACTTCCCCCATGAGAATTTGTCAAAACTAGTAGGAATGTATTATAACACACCTTATAGTTAACATAATGAACATGCTTCTTCTAGAAACCCTTTAGCTCTAGTACTAATGAAACAATAGAACCCTTGTATTTTTTTCAAAGGAAAAAAGCCTCATGGAGGATCACTTTATATGGATGTAGACATCATACCAAACCTATCTAAACCTAGTACATAATTTTAACCATATGACCATGTCAAATACATCTCTTATTGAGTTGTCTCCTTCAAATAGAACCTTAATTGTGTTGATAGGATAAACAAATCGAGGTATAGATCCATTTTCATAGAATACTTTAGTTGGGGATATGTTTAATACCCCAATTAGTAAAGAAGTACCTTTCATATCTACACATAGTAAAGAGCCAAAAATAGTGTATAATGTGCAAGCAATGTCTAATTTAGGCTAAAATGGTGTAAATGCAAAAATAACTAGTCCATAACCAAATATGCCTATACAGGGGGCTGACACTTCTATCTCCCAACCACCAATCACTACCCCTAATCCTACACTAGCTACTTCTTCAAGTATGCAACCTGAAAGATTAAGTAGCCAAAAAACCACAAATGTCATCCATCAAAAAATCATGATGAATATTACTCCACCATAAATAGTGATAATTAATATTCCATAACAATAGGTACCATCCAACATATCAACATAGTAGAGGCAAAAAATATTACCACCTCAACAAGGGGAAACCAATATTCCACCTCACTAGGTAGTAGCGAATATACCTTTTTTATTGTATACTAACATACCAATCCAAAACCAAATGATATCTAACCAACAATGTATAGATATTGGTCAGTGATAGATGTCGAATCTCCAACATATGTCTACTTCCAAAGAAGATTTAGACAACCTATATGTTCCAATTTTTCTTAATACCAACTAGGTAACAAATGCCTTTTTTCTATAGTGTGCCACAAGTTCAATGACAAGGTCTTGGTTTATAAGTTACCCTAAATTAGTAAGGTTTGACTAGGCGATAATAGGTCCCTATTCAAACTCAATAGGAATAATACAATGCTTCCATCCATATCCTTTCTTCTTAGATGTAATTTACCCAAAACCAAGTCTATATACTAAACCCAAACTATAATATCACACCACAATGCATATAATTCTAAAAAATATAACCAATTTCATGTATGCATGGTCTTGGTCCATCCCCCAACCAAACCAACATTTCACAACATACCATACCTCCATTATACCTCAGTCAAAGTAATCGATTTTGTGACTTCCTAGCCTCCTCCTCAAACTAATGTTCCCTCTAGTTTCCTATCTTAAGAACTACAACAAATTAAGAATGTCATTTCCACCATCCAAACTAGGAAACAAACCAAAAATTTTAAGTTGGATGACATGTGTTCTTACCCATTCAACATGGAGCAATTACATATATTATTTCCTCCAGGGTATGAACCACCTAAATTTGACAAATATAAGGGGAAGGGTGATCCCAAGGCCCATTTAATAGAGTTATTTATTACATGCTAGCTAATGGAATATAGTGACATATACCTTTTGTTGTTGTTCCCAAGGAGTCTCATAAGACAAGCCTTGGAGTGGTTTTTGAAGTTACCCAAGAATTCAATATCAAATTTTGATGATCTTTCAAAAAAGTTTGTGCAATAATTTTCATACAATCTAGAGCATGATATTTCATTAGTCAACCTAATGCAAACCAAGAATAAGGATGGTGAGAGTTTTGAAAGTTATCTATAATTATGGAGAGCACTTTCAAGCTTATTCACCCATAGTTTATCAGACAAACAATTAGCCACTATGTTTACCAAAAAATTACATAGTGAGATATCTTACCATCTAGAACTATAGTATGCACATACCTTTAAAGAGATCATCGAAAAAAGATTTGTTGATAGAGTGAGCCCTTATTAATAAAGGGATCATCAAACTTACCTTGTCAAATCAAATTCAAAATACCAATCAAGGAAATGGATAGAACAAAAACCAAAACCAAGTGCAAGCATCACAACTAGCACAGGCCAATAACTATGATAAACCCAAGCCATTCAAATGCAACAAGAATGTTCTTGGAAATGGAGTAACTAGATCACGACATGTCCAAATGTTACAAACACCATCTGCTTAACCCATGTAGCATATGAAAATTACACCTAACCAACAACCTTTTCAGTAAGCATAGCAACCTAGGCTGATGTAACAAACACAACAACCTTTGTCATTGCAAACCCCTCCTCCAAGGAGAATAGTGCCTACTAAATACATTTTTAGTGACCTTGGAGAACCTATTGAATCATTATTTCACAAACTTGCCACTATTAACATAATTAGCTAGCCTATACCAAAACATTATCTAGAAGGCATTCCTTATCCTGATTGGTATAGACAAACTAAATTCTATGAGTATCATTAGCTTAATGGACATAATTTGTGAAATTGTGTGAAAATTAAACATGTGATTTAGAATATGCTGAATAATGGGGAGATAAAATTAGATTATGGAGCTTTCACTTCCAATCAAAACCTTAGAATCTATCGAAACCCCTTTCCACAACTTAATAACCAAACACAATATCAGAAACAACAATAACAATAATAGTAGCAACAACAACAATAACAACTAGTAAAAAAACAATAATATCAATGACTGAGATAGAATAAAAAAACAACATAACCAACAACGTCAACCTAATGGATGATTCAAGGCCAGAATGATGCTAATAACTAATAGATCTACCATAAGGTTGTGCATGAGTACAACAAGGTTTTAGGCCATATTACAAGAGGTTACATTTCTACTATCTCCATTAATCCAAGACTAAATATCAATCGACCAAGACATTTTGTAAATAATGCCAATCAACTAGCTCACACTAGTGATCCTTCCTTGACTTGGGACTGTATACATGTGTACTAGGAAGTAGAGATTACTAATTTTGGACCATATACCAATAAATCATCCTTGCCTCATGACCACACACAAGTGCATTGGTAAATGAGACTTGTCCTATCAAGTCTCCCACCACCACCATCATTTTTTATCAACCATGGTTTTGTATCCCAACTTGATTATGTAATCACAACTTGGTGGTTAAAAATTATCATTCCAAGCCCACATATATCTATAACTTTACCCATCCACCCATCTATTCTAGACAAGAACAAACCATTTACCACTATACAAGACAAAACATTTGACATTATGGAGTAATTGAAAAATATACACTCACAAATATCCATTGTAGATTTGTTGCACACATCTACTATCCACATAATTATCTTGATAGAGTTCCTTGGCTAATCCCAAGTGCCTAATGATATATCACCTGATAAATTCTAAGATTTTCTTGGATACTTAGCCCCTACCAATAGATATCATTTGACCAAAGTGATATGTCATCCTTTGACCCTTTGCATAATAATCTGTTGTACATTCAAGTTGTCATAAAGAGGCACAGAGTGAAATGTGTCCTCATAGACAATGGATTAGGCCTAAATATTGTGTCTCTTAAGCTCATCAAGATTCTTAGGTACACCACAGTTGATCTCTAACAAAAAAAATCACTATCAAGGTCTATGATAATGAAGAATGAGAATCATAAGGCACCATCAGTTTACCAATTATCATTGGGCCCATGACCCATGATATATTATGCCATGTGTTGGACCTATATTTGTCATATAACATGATTTTAGGTATACCTTAGATATATTATATTCATGCATTTCCATCAACATTACACTAATGTGTCAAGTTTTCTCATTCAATAATGGAGGTTATTATCCATGTCAATTTGCAACCATACAAGCACCAAAAACATTTAGAGGTTAGATACCAAAGATATAAATATCATTTTGGTTTGCATCTAGTGCTTAAGAAGGAAAAGTTAAAGGAAATACTTGTTGAAACACGAGAGGTTAATTGCATTGACCTAGATATCCCTAATTCCCTTTCTCACATACCACCTCCTAAAATGACCAATCATATTACCATCTTAGATAATGTCCCAAGATTATACTTGACCCATGATACATTTCACATTACCACACTTCTACATAACCCCAAGTCCTTTGGAAGACCTAAATCCAAACCACCTTGCATGGAATGGAAGAGAAAGGGCAAAGGTAGCCTACATCACTCAACACCCCTTAGTTTCATACTAGTTACTATTCAAGAAGAGGATCCACTCAAAAATGATGAATCCTAGTTATACAATGATAAACTAGCTGATTGTTACAAAAATGCCAAGTATCACATTCCAAAAAATATCATATATAATGAAGGCTATGAAGGAGGAGGTCTCAACCCAAATCAACAAAAAACTCTTGAACTAATATCCATGAATCAGTATAAAAGACCTATGGACTTGGATTTAAACCACCTGGGGGTGACCCCATGTACCTTAATCATGTTCTAATGCCAATGACTAGTGATGATGATGTCAATAGTAAAGTAGAGTTTGATCATAGATTTTTTGATACCCTACTTGAGACTAATCTATTTGATACTCATTCCATTTGTACCCTTACACTAGTCATTCATCACAACCCACTTACATTGTATTATCCCTAGCTTAAGATTAGGACCAACAAGAATCCATAATGTTGGTTGATGATTTTTAGAATGATGAGGCTTTCTACAACTCTCTAGGCCTATAATACAATGTTCCATTGGGAGACCACAAACAAGGGTTCTAAATCAAGTTGGATCCTAGAGACTATTTTGGAGAATGGGTGAACACCCTTAGCCACAAGAAAATAAATAAAACATTGAGGTCCCAAAGGGAAATCTTTGAGGCATTTTTGGATCAGGGAAAAAATAAAGAAAAAATTTAGTTTAGTGATGAAAACCTATTTTAGGTGCCATTAGATGGGGGTGTTTAACCTTATTCAAGCATAGTTCAGGAGACCACCAATGACAAGCTTGTTTATGGGTCTAAGTTTAGCTACGAGGAATAACAAGCCTTTGATTGAATAATATAATAGCTCCCTATAGAATGTGACACATGGTCATCCCTACTACTAGGAGATTTTGATTCTTTATGCCTAAGAGAGCTTGTTGAGCCAATCCTAATAGATTATGCTATCATTATAGGCTAATTAAAGTCATTACCAACCATTCTAAAAGATGGTTTAACACTCCTTGTAGAGGACACCACAAAATTTATCAGGTATCCTGACAAATCGAAGTGGATTAATCTAGGTGCATCCCTTACTGAGAAGGAATGCCAAATATTTACAACCTTTTTGAGGGAATTTGTTGACATATTTGCATAGGCATATTTTGACATGGTAGGTTTAGACCCTACCTTGGTTATGTACCACCTTGTGGTACATCCTAATTCCAAACTAGTGAAATAAAAGTTGTGTAAGATGCATCCTTGCATTGCTATATTTATAAATAAAGAGTTGGAAAAACTCTTGGAAGCATGATGTATCTGATCAATCAATTATTTAGAGTAGATCTCAAATGTTGTGTTGGTCAGTAAGAAGCTAGAAGGATTCAAGATCTACACTATTTTTAGTGATATAAATAAGGCTTTCCCCAAGGATGACTTTCTTTTTATAAACATTGACATGATAGTCAATTCCACAACTTGTTATGATATATTTTCCCTGATGGGTGTATTTTTAGGGTGTAATTAGATCCAAATAACACCAAAAGACCAACATAAAATAATGTTCACCACTCCACGGGGAATATTCTATTATGAGGTTATGCCATTTGGTCTCAAGAATGCAAGAGCCATATACCAAAGAGCCATGATCATATTTCATGATATGATGCATGACATTATTAAAGTCTATATTGATGAGATTATTGGTAAATCAAAGACTAGGGCTAGTCATCCAACAGTGCTACATAGAATATTTAAATGACTGCATGATTATAAAGTCAAGATTAATCATAAAAAGTGTAACTTTGGAGTTACTTTAGGAAAGTTTCTTGGCTTCATTGTGTCTCAATGAGGCATTGAAGTTATCTTAACTAAAGTATAAGCCATAACTCAGATGCCACAAATGACTAATTTGAAGCAATTTTGAAGTTTATAGGGCAAGATCTAGTCTATTAGACATTTCATATCATAGTTAGCTGACAAGTGCCATCCTTTTACACATATTCTAAAAAAAGGAGTCACATTTCACTGGGATGATCACTGCAAGACAACTTTTCAGTAGCTAAAGGACTATCTAGCAAATCCACCTATTTTATTTCCTCTTATGCTAGGAAGATCATTTTTATTGTATCTATTAGCTATTGATAATGCTCTAGGAGAAATTATCACTTAGCATGATGATAATGGAAAATAACATGTTGTATACTATCTAAGTTGTACACTGGTCATGTATGAACACAATTATATGCCTATTGAAAAAGCTTATTTAGCTATGGTCTTTGTGGCTTAAAAACTATGCCATTACATGTTAAATAATAAAACTATGGTTATTTCCAAAGTAAATCCACGCAAGTATCTACTATCTAAAGTATATTTACAAGTCTACATGGCCAAATGGATCATGCTTCTTAGTGAGTTTGAGATCGATTATGTCAACCAAAAATCCATCAAGGGGCAAGTTCTTGTAGATCAACATGCTGAAGCACCCCTTGCAGATACTAAACCACTCACATTCCAATTTTGTGATGAATCCATTATGGCCATCGTTGACACACCTCTTGATGCTTTATTTTTATGGATCATTTAAAACACATGGATTGGGGGTAGGCCTTTTATTTATTGTACCACAGGGAGATCTAATCCCTAAATCATTCAAGATTAACTTTCCTTGTACTAAAAACATGGTTCAATATGAATCACTTGTTGTAGGGATTCACCAAGTGGTAAATTTGAATATACAACATCTCAAGGTTTATGGTGATTCTTATTTAATCATCAATTAGGCTAAAAACCAATTTTAAACCAAATATGACAAGCTGGTGCCATACAAGGCCATGATCAACACTCTAAAACAACAAATTATTGATATCCAATTTGAACATATACCAAGGGCAAGTAATAGAAATGTAGATGCTATGGCTACCATTATATCTCTGATTTGACAAACAGACATGGCTAAAGAGTATCAGTTCCTCATGTAAAATTTGCTAGCATTAGCTCATGCATCTTTAACCATCATGATGATCTATGATATTTTTAGTCTTAACTCTATCTAGTATTCTGAACTTTACAACTTCTTCCATGATTAAATCATGCCACATAAGCTATCTCACAAATAAACTAAAGCCTTCACCCACTAAACCGCATGTTAGACATTACTCAAATTAACTCTTTATCACCATAGTTTTGATGTAACTATGCTTAATTATTTAACTTTGGTAGAAATTATACTAGTGTTATGGGAAGTTCATGGAGGAGTATGTGTATCCCACACCAGTGGGGTTGTCCTATCTAAAAGTCTCCTACATACTAGGTACTATTGGCCCATAGTAGATGCACATGTACCTACATATGTGAATAAGTGTGAAAAATGTCAGTAACATGCTAATCTAATTCATTCCCTGACCAAGACTTTGAAACCAATGCTTACACCATGGCCATTTGATACATAGGGCCTTGACCTCATTAAGAAGATAAACCCTACCTCATTTGATGACCATAAACACATTCTTACTACCATTGAATATTTCACTAAGTGGGTTGAAGTTATACCCCTCACATGACTGGAAATCAAATTTCCAAATTCATTTTAACCATCTCATATAACACTATAGTATTCCCTCCAACATTATATCTAATAATGGTATCTCATTAAAAAATAAAGATGTTAAATAATGATGTACTAAGTACAAAATTACTCAACATTTTTCCACAACATATTACCCATGAGGTAATAACCAAGCCAAAACATCTAATAAAACCATTATTAACATCATTAAAAATATTATCAATGATGTTATCCATGATTGGCACCTCCAAATATTTTGTGACCTTTAGGCATACTACACCAATCATTGCATCCCCATAGGAGCCACTCCATACTCCCTTATTTATGGCACTGAGACCATTCTCCCCATCGAGGTTGAGTTAAATTCTCTACACATTTATTTAAATCATGTCTTGGATGATGAAGACTATCGAGTAATTCACTTACAAGAGCTAGAACTACTTAATGAGAAATACATGGTTTTACTTAATAATCTACAATCATACTAGAATCATCTTTGTGGATACTACAATCGAAGCATCAAGAATATATAATTTGAACTTGGTAATCTTATCCTTAAAGATAACCAAAAGAATACCATAACTGAAAAAAAGCATAAAGAAAAATTCAAACTGAACTTGATAGGCCCATTCATAATTGTTGAAAATTTTGGCACCAAAGCATACAAACTTGCTACAGCATATGGAGGTGAACTTGATGAGCTGATGAACATTATACATCTCAAGAGTTATTTTTCTTTAGTGATATGGCATATTGTCTATGAGGCTCATTTTAGTTTTACTATAATATTGACATTCTTTTTTTAAACCATACCTTTCTACCACCTACCATTTATAGCATGTATTTCCCATCAGTTGAGATATTTTATCCCTCCCTACTCACCCTTTGACCTTGGTTTTGTTCCATTAGTTCCATGTCCACTTTCAACATGAGGATTCTTATTTAATCTCAGTAGTTGATTTCCATATTCTAGATAGAGGTCATCTTTTGGAATAATATCACATTGGTTTAGCATTTGCATCCTTCATTTCTTATTTTATTCTATCTCCTTGTCATGCTACTCATTATAACTACCTATGAGAAAATTAATTTCATTGACCTATGTTGTTGTTTCCTAATTATAACCACCTATGGTTAAATTAGGGGAAAAAATTATCTATCATGCCATGAAGTACCACCTTGCCATCTCTATTATATACTGTGTCATTTACCATTTTTATTTGTTTTTTTTAGAATTTTTTATTACACTAGTTAGATTCCTCTACTATAAGGTAGAACTAAAATAACTTGAGGTCTAATCTTGGGGCATGTAGGTAGTGCTTGAATCATGTTGAGGTTAGCTCAGTCACCCTAAGCCACACTCTTACCATTTTGTGAGAAACCTAAGCAACACTCTCACCATTGTGTGAGCTTGGACCATTTATTATTTCATCATTCTCTATCAAGTTGAGATACATAGAAAATTACAAAAACATTTTTAACACCACTCTAGAAAATCCTAAACATTGACCATTTATTTTCAAGAAGGATTATAGGATCCCTAGATATTTCATAAGTGATCACTTGTCATTTAGTTTCCCCATCCTTATTGGCCTAGCATCTCATGCTCTCACCATTTTGTGAGTTCATTCCCATTATTCTATTACACCATATTTTTGTTATTATTATCATTTTATTCTATCCCATATCCTAGGAGAACTACATTTAACCTAAATTTTTGGTAGATATTACATCCATGGAGATATGTAGGTAGCATACACTTACCTAGTGCATTTGGAGACAACTTAGCCATCCTCTTCCTTTTCTTCTATTCCAACCCATTTTTATTTATTTATTTGGTTGTATCTTCTTGTCTAGGGGTAATGTTCATCACCATATGTATGCTAACTTTATGATTACCTATTGTTTGTTTTTATTTTAATTATTTATTATCTTTCTATTTATTTTAACTTTTTGTTTACTTTAAGTATTATTTCCTTGACTCAATTTATGTGCATTCCTTGGGTGATTCCTTATGCCTTACTCTTAAATCTATCCATATTCATACATCCACATTTTCATCATGGTTTTTATCATTGGTGTATTATTTTCACTTGAATATTGGATTTTGTGTTAGTCCTTCTACATATTTAGGCCAAGTCATCCTAATGCTTTATCATGATGCCTACCATCATGTGATATAACAAAAATTAGCTTTGAAAGTCTACACAACAATGAAGCACCAATATTTCCTCTTGGCACCAACACCCTTCCTGATATAATCCCAATCATATCCCACATAGTGTAATTAAACAATGAAATAATTTTGTTCCCTTACTAGTTTAGATGAGCATCTCCCTACTAGAAGGTTTCCCAAATTCATATTTATCCTCTATACCAATTTTACATCATACTTCATATCATTTTTGCCACTATCAAGATATAATGCTTATAACCACCTTTAGGAAAATAATTGTATACCATCCCACTTTTCCTTACCCATGATTATAATCATCTATGGAAAAAGCATTGGGTTTCCATCTATTTGAAGGTTAATGATTATAACCTCCTTTTGGAAAATCATTCTCCTTCTTCTGCCCTACTAGGGCATATTTTCTTATCATATGCTGATAATTATAACCACCTATGGGTAAATCATCCTATTTATCTTCCCACCTACGGTAGCTTCATATACCAACTAACTATAATCACCTTTGAAAAAATCATTATTTTCCACCCATTTCATCTTTTTGGTCCAATCTTTTCCTCTTTTCAAGGGATAGATTGCTGACCCCTTTGCCAACCTCTCCCTTGAGGGGGCACATATAGTTCATCCATTCTCATTAAAGTCATAGGCATGTAGGACCTTTTAATTATTTTAGAAGGTGTTAATATATCTATATCTTGTAATTTATTACTAAACAAGGGCAAACTATAGACACCTAAAAATGGCCATCAATGACCTTCAACCAAGCTTCAGACCAATTTCTACCAAAATGTACAATTTGGGCTAAAATCACTTAAACATGCTAAATGGTTCAATATTATCATGGACAAGTGTCAATTTAGGCTAATGTATTCCTAAATGGGGCAATGCATTTTATTTTATTGTTTGTTTTTCCTAAATCATTTTGAGCCAAAATGCCAAAAATGTAATTTGATTCTAAACCACTAAATTCCTCTAGTTTGTAAGTACACGACACATGCATGTTTTATTTTGTGTTGACAATGTCTTAAATGGGATATTAGTCCATATGTAACTAATGATGACTTATAATTCCACTCTAATAAAATTTTGACCTAATAATAGGAAATTTTTACCAGTTTGATTAATTTGTACACAATTTTTGAAGAATTCCACTAAAATGCATTAATCTTGTTTAAAGGCCAATTAATTCAAATCAAGAGATTAAGTGGATTTTCCATGGAGGTTATTGAAAATTGATTCTAATATTTGAATCATCATATGAAATAATTTTTTAGGAAGGCATCCTTAGGTCATAAATGTAGCAAATATCTGATTAATCCCTCCCATGCCTCATTAATGCCCCTTCCCCCTAAATAATGATGAGGATATTTATGTATTTTATTTACATAATTAGATTAATTCATGGCCACACATCTTCATCTTGATATGGATGGTCATGGTTGATCCTAGCCCATTTGGAAAATCTATAAATAAAAGGCCTCACACTCATAATTTTAATCTCTCATAAGCCAAAGTTGTCATGCCCAAATATCTCCACACCTATCTTGATGTAGTGTTATTATGCCCAAATATTGAGCCAAGCCATTTCAATCTATATCAAAGCCAAATATAAACATGAATATGATTCCAAAAGGTAATGGGGATATCCAAGCACCATTTATGAAGACCTCTTGAGCACAAACTGAGCAAGCCACTTCAACAAGCCATTTTAGAGACACAAAGAAGGTAAAAGGATTTATCTTTTATGTTTTAGTTGTGGTTTTATCATAGTTTTGTTATTATGCTCTTCCCTTTGATCTATGCTTAAGGTGTTAATTATTAGTGTGTTTTTTTTATTTTATTTCCTATACTAACATGATACTAATCTCCCCTTATTGCAATCATATGTTCACAAGGTGTAACAAAGATCCTACAATATTTAAGTACCTTTATGACAATTTTTATATCTGAATTATTGGATTAACAAATCAAAGCCTACCAAATCATAATATAAATTACTAAGTTTCATTTTTATTTAACCTCCACATGTGTAAAATAGGTTAAATGGCGTTGTGATGTATATAAATCTTTGATTTAGAACATGCTTTTGTTATATCATGTGCACAGGCTATGAGTGACCATTTAGAGATAACTTAGATAATGTTAAACTAATGCATAGTAAAGTAATGATGGTAGTATTTTATTAAAAAAATCATGTTTTTATTAAGACACTTTTAATAATGTAATCATGAATATTCATTCACATTACTAATTCTACTCGTTTATCTTGTAAAACATTTCCCCCTTTTTGGCCAATCTTGTTACATCATACTTATACATTGTAACTTTGCCTTGGCCCAATATTCACATTGGGGAGATACACTATTAAAAGTTAAATTGAATATTTGAATTATTGATGTAGGTGAGTTTATTACATGGATTGGTTTGGGATTTATTAATCATTTTATTCAGTTAGTGATGGGGTGGCTTGCACACACGTGGGATGCTTAATTAGATGTGGGCCTAATAAATTGTTATTAAACATTATAGCAACATTGGATAGTGTTGGCTAGATGTTGAGGTAAGTGAGGCTAGTACTGAATGAGGTGATTTATAGGTGTGTTTTGCTATAATGGAAAAAAAAGTTAAAGTGTTCCTAAGAATGCCTCTTCTTTGATTGACTACCTCCAAATGAGAAATGGATTTCAAAGGGTGAGTTATTGATTCTTGGATCAAGAATGTATTTCTAATATAGTTAGAGGTTGTGATGGAAGAAGTCAAGGATTTCATAGGCATGGCATACTTAGATATGTTTTATCAAGAAAATATTAAATCTAAAATGGTTTCCTTATTTTTGGGTAATATTTTGTGACGTAGGAGCATCAGTAAACACTTGTAAATTTGTACAAAATAGTCAATATCGGTCAATAAGTCAAATTGAGTAGGTCTAGAATCATGTCATATCTTATCTCATGTTGTAAGAGTTAATGATAGATCTTAGGAAGTATAAGATGTATTGAATCAATAATGTAAAGGTTCCCAAGTCATCATAAGTCCATATGGACACTTTTAGTTACTTGTAGAGATTTTCCTACCAAAACCTCATATTTGAATATTTGAACTATAGTGTGAGGTCTATAAACCTTGTGGATAAATTGTAAGAGTATGGAAGCTTGTGTAATGGTCCTAGAAGGTTAAAGGCATGTTTTAAAGACCTTTATCACTCATGTAAATATGAATGATGGATCATCATCCATCTATAAGGATGGATCTATGATGGAGAAGGTAGAATTGGCATATGTTAAGTTGAGAATGAGGGGTTGAGAAAAACTTGGAATTCTCTCTAATCCAAAGCCAAGTTTGGGATATTAGCTACTTAAGGCAAGTAAAAGGTGATTATTAATATCATAAAGGATCTAATAAATTATTATATATGTGTTAAGAAGGAAATTGGATAGAGGATAGAGAGTAGGATGGAGAGAAGAAGACAATCAAGTCAGGTAGAGGATAATAAAAGTGTGTAAATAATAAGGTATGTGTATTTTTTTTGATATTCTAATAAATGAAGAAGATTTTTTTACTCAAAGAAGCTCTTTAGACCTTGTAAATGACTAAGTGAATAAATTTGCATGTTCTTTATTTTTTTTATGTGTTCTTATGAAGAATATAAAAGCTCTAAGGGTCTGTGAATTCATAATTATGCGCAATGTCAACAAAAGGGATTATTCATAATTATTCAAACAAGTTCATGTTTTAAGTAGTGATGAAAGAAATTAGTAGGTTTACATATTTATTACAATAAAAATCAATTAAGTCTTTATAATGTAAAAAATTATGTAACTTTCAAGGTGTTTGACCAGATTTCAATCTCGATCCAATGGTGGTAATTGAGTAAGGAAAAGCTTGAATAAGTCTTTATACCATTCAAATTTTGTTTTAAGTATAGACTATTCAATGATTTGGAAGTTGTTTAGATTGAATTGTTGATCAAACTCTCATGTGAAGATGAGGTCTTGAGATATTAGCTAATGAATACAACTCTTTATATCATTACATATATAGAAAGTGATTGAAATGGAGGATTGACTGGGTTATAAAAAAATTGAAAATGCTCGTAGGTCTACTAAAGGGGCTCGATTTGGCATTTAGAAAAGGAAATAAAAGGGTGAATGATGAATGTGAAATGTTGGTGGAATAATTTGAGAGTCATCCTCTTAACAAATTATTCTTGTGAGGATATCTACTAAAAAATTAGAGGAACATAACATGAAGTTGGTATTATTTTTTCACATTTCCATGATCCAAGAATTATGTATATAGGTGAATAGCATTTTGTCTTTATTTAATCTTTGTTCATGAATTTGAATAAGACAAATTATATGATAGAAAAAGAATAAATTTGTTATGTTTTCGATATATTGAGTGCATCTAGATCAATAGAAATACTGTAGATTGTGTGTATATTCAGGCATGCATGTGCTAAGAATCTCAAGCTCATAATTGACTATGCAAAGTGACTAAGCTTGTCCATTACTGATTATTGTTTTTTGGTGTCAATGAGGAAGCATAAATTCATCTTATCAATACAATCCTAAATTAGATTATTTTTCAACCCAAGTATGTCTTCTATTATGGTAATGCAAAGACAAGTTTGACAGAGTCTTTTGTGGTAATATGCTTAGGAATCCACCAAAATTTAAAGATTTTGTGAAGCATTAATCTATAGAAATAAATACAAAAAAAAAGATCAATTTTCTATTATTAGTGATAAGGTCAAACTCAAATAGGTCACCTATCATTGCATAGCAGATTTGATAGATGGAAGTGGTCTTGAATTAGAATAATTTCATTTTCTTTTTGGATAGATTGGAAGATTTGAATGGACCCACCTCTAGATGAATATTTTATAATAAGTAAAATTGATTATATATACTCATAGTAATAAATGAAAATATTTAATATTTTTTATTTTTAAATAGAGTAATTTCTAAGTTAACTATTGATGATAAAATGGAGCATAGACACTGATGTAAATCTGTGTGTGAAAAGTGTGGAAAGTCTAGTTTGTAATAAGAAAGGTTAAGGATTAGAAATCTATAAGTTGATAATCATGGAAAGAAATAAAGATAATCAATTTTACATTTTCATTGGTCTTAAAAGGACCAATATATAAATGTAATAGTTATAGGTTAGAGAGGTGTAATAGAGTAGAGGGAATGATTATTACACCAATTTTTGGTATCAAAGCATGAGAATCTCTAGAAAAGAAGGAATTTTGATATTTTTCTAATTAGTTCTAATAGTGATTAAGAGATTTTGAAGATTGATAAGTTGCAGGTTGAAATAATCAATCTCTTAAGAGAAAAAGAGGTAACAAGAAGTTGTAAAACTTGTTTATAAATCTCTTTAAGGACTGATTTATATTTGAGTGATTTAGTTGCAAAATATTGCAAAGGTTCAAGGCAATAAAATCCATGAGAGGCTTGTGAGAAAGATAAAGAGCTAGGAGAAGCTCAAGATAAAGAACATAGTGGTTTATCTAAGATAAGATCCAAGAAGTAAACTTGGATAAATTGTCAAAAGGCTAAGGTGTAAAAGACTTGGATGAGATGAGAAAAATGAAGCATGAGGACTTGATAGAAGTAGTAAAAAAGGTGATAGAGAGACTACCAAGAGATGTGAACCAGATGAGAAAGGAGAAAGAGATAGAAAGGATGAGAAAATAAAAGGAGGAAAACTTCGAAAGGGAAATCAAAGATTTGAAGCAAAGAATAGTACTAATAAATCTCATGGTTGATAGCATAAATAACCCATGGTGTGGATGGGTAATGAAAAATAAGGTAAGAAGTCCAGTGAAAGTGATAACCGAGAGAAGAAAAAAGAAAAATTGTTATGTAAGTAACTCAAGAGTGAGTTAAAGAAGCTCAAGATGAACATGTAGATGGAAAAAGATACTCAAGGGGTAAATTGGCCTCATGTTTTTATGTCTAGTTTTGTTTTTGATGTTTTGAGTGTAAGTACACAAGTGGTGGAGGAACATAAAGTCTTTGAGCTAGTGCATCAACTCATAAATGAATAAGATTATAGAGTGAAGGCTAAATTCATAGCCTTAACACTTGAAGATCTCTTGAAGGAGATAGAAAAATTTTAACAACAAAGTGATGAAGAATTGTTGATTAACCAAATAGACAAAATATTTGTCTACCAAAGTGAAGAGAAGCTATTAGAAGAAATAACACCCTTGGATCATGCCATAAACCATGAAGAGGAGGACAAAACTTGTCCTAAAACAACAATTGAGGAGATAGACCATTTGTATGAGGCATAAATGAAGATAAAAGAATAATAAATCATACTTGAGAAGTAAGTATGGGTTTAAAATTTTTAAGAGACCCAAGGGTCTCAAATTTTTATCTCTAATTTTGCTTTACATTGTGTATATACAGGTTTGATTGAGAAGGCAGTGAAGTACCTAGAGAAGAGAGATATTCTAAGAGCTCAAGCTAATAAGATGGAGATAATTATCCTCATTCAAGAGGGTAAACATACAAAGAGGAAGATTTTAGAAAGGATGAGGCTGAAAAGTATAACATGGATGGAGAAGACACCAAGCAATAAAATACACAACTGTGGAAGAAAGGGGCATGCACACTTGTATGAGAAATTGAATAAAGAAGATAATCTATAAAAATAGTTTTAATTGTAATTGGGAATGTAAAAGAATATCATGAGTAGGAGCTCATGAAATTTTTTGAGTCTAGGACTCTGATGCAGGAGCATTAGTCAACACTTGTAAATTTATACAAAATAGTCAATGTGGGTCAATAAGTCACATTGAGTAGGTCTAGAATCATGTCGTGTCTAGTTTAATGTTGTAAGAGTTAATGATAGATATTAGGAAGTATAATAAGTATTTATTCAATCATGTAAAGGTACTCAAGTAATCATAATTCCATGTGGACACTATTAGTTACTTGTAGAGGTTTTCCTACCAAAACCTCATATTTGAATATTTGAACTATAATGTGAGGTATATAAACCTTGTGGATAGGTTATAAGAGTATGGAATATTGTGTAATGGTACTATAAGGTTAAAGGCATGTTTTAAAACTCATGTAAATATGAATACTATCTCATCATCCATATATAAGGATGTCTCTACGATGGGGAAAGTAGAATTGGTATATGCTGAGTTGAGAATGAGTGGTTGAGAAAAACTTGGGATTCTCTCTAATCCAAAGCTAAGTTTAGGATATTATTTGCTTAATTCAAGTAAAATGAGATTGTTACTATCATGGAGGAGCTAATAAATTCATATATATGTGCCAAGAAGGAAATAAAATAGATGATAGAGAATAGGATGGAGAGAAGAAGATAATTGGGTCAGGTGGAGGATAATGAAGGTGTGTAAATAATAAGGTCTATGTAAAGTTTTTGATATTCTAATAAATGAAGAAGATTTTGTGACTAAAATAATATCTTGAAACCTTGTAAATGAGTAAGTGAATGACCTTTCATGTTCTTTATTTCTGTTATGTGTTCTTATGAAGAATATAAAATCTCCAAGGGTCTATGAATTCATAATTATATGTACAATCAGCAAAAGGGATTATTAATAATTATTCAAACAAGTTCATTTTTTAAATGGTGATGAAAGCAGTTAGTAGGTATACATATTTATTGCAAGAGAAATAAATTAAGTCTTCAGAATGTATAGAATTGTGTAACTTTCAAGGTGTTTGACCAAATTTAAATCTCATTCCAATGGTGGTAATCAAGTAAGGAAAAACTCGAATAAGTTTTTATACCATTCAAATTTTGTTTTAAGTATAGAATATTTGGTGATTTGGAAATTGTTTAGATTGAAGTGTTGATCAAAATCTCAAGTGAAGATGATGTCTTGAGATATCAGCTAATGAATGCAATTCTTTATATCATTTTGTTATAATTATTTTTAAAAAATACTCTCAGGTCTGCTAAAGGGGATCTATTTGGCATTTAGACAAAAAAAATGAAAGGGTGAATGATGAATGTGAAATGTTGGTGGAAGAATTTAAGAGTCATACTTTTAACAAAGGATTATTTAAGGATCACTACTAAAAAATTAATAGAATAGAACATTAATTTTGTATTATTTTTGCATGTTTCCTTGATCCAATAATTCTGTGTATAGGTGAATAGTGTTTTTTATTTATTTCCTCTTTATTCATTAATTCAAACAAGATAAATTATATGATAGATAAATAATAAATTTTTTAAGTGTTTGATATATTGATTGTGTCTAGATCAATATAAATACTATATATTGTGTGTATATTCAAACATGCATGTGTTAAGACTCTCAAGCTCATAATTGACTATGTAAAGTGACTAGGCTTGTCCATTACTGATTGCAGTTTTTTGGTGTCAATGAGGAAGCACAAATTAGTCTTGTCAAGACAATCCTACATTAAATAATTATTCAACCCAAGTATGTCTTATACTATGGTAATGTAAAGACAAGTTCGACAAAGTCTTTTGTGGTAATGCACTTTATAATCCACTAGAATTTATAGATGGTGTGAAAAGTTAATATATAAAAACCAATATAGAAAAAAGGAAAATTTTTATATTAATACTAATAAGGTCAAACTCAGACAGGTCACCTATCATTGCATAGTATATTTGATAGATGGAAGTGGTGTTGAATTTGAATAATTTTATTTTACTTATGGATAGAATGGAAGCTTTGAATGGACCCACCTGTAGATGAACATTTTATAATGAGGAAAATCGATTATATATAATTCTACTAAGAAATGAAAAGATTCAATATTATTTATCTACAATTAGATTAATTTTTAAGCTAACTATTGATGATAAAATGGAGCATAGATAATGATGTAAATTTGTGTGTGAAAAGTGTGGAAAGTCTAGTTTATAATAAGAAAGGTTAAGGATTAGAAATCTGTAAGTTGATAACCATAAAAAGAAACAAAGATAATCAATTTCACAGTTTCATTGGTCTTAAAAGGACCAATATATAAATGCAATAGTTATAGTTTAGAGAGGTGTAAAAGAGTAGATGGATTGATTATTACATCATTATACTAGCCCTAGAGGACAAATCATTGGTTCATGAGATTTGTCGAGTAGTTAGTGAAACCATAGTTTTAAGTAGGATTGACAAGAGTTGTGGAGGTTTTTTTGGGAACTACCCAACTATCTTTGATGTTATTATACAATGATTTCATAGGGATAGTGCATATATAAAACTTTTATGATATGGAAGAACACTATATAATGATGTTCGAGTTTATATAACAACTTCAAGTAACACTATGTCAATCATATCTAGTGGGGGATCTATTTCGATACTAGACATTTAAGTTTATGAGGATCTTATGAAGTCTCTAAAAGTTGTTTTGGACCTTCAACGATTGTGTATTGAAACCTAAAAATCAAGGATTTTAGGGTGTTTATTTATTATATCATATACTAATTTTCTTCCTTAGGTAATAGCTGAAGGTAAGAACTTGGTAAGAGGTGGGTTGGTAACACAATGTCATGTAGTGACTAATGCCATATGAGGTATTATGGAGGATGCCTTCCACTCCCTTAGATGGGGTATACATATATTGGATAGTAAAATTTATGGAATATGAGGTGGTTATGGTGGTCATCATGGTCATGCTAGAATAATGGGCAGGTTGATTGAGGTTTCCTAGGGAACAAAGTTGGCCATGACTAAGTATTTGGAAGATTAACCATGTACTTAGTCATAAATTGATGGATCAATCTTTTCTTCTAATTCAGAAGCACATGACATGTGCATGTGTTATTTTATGTCGACAACATCCTAAATAGGATAAAAATCTATATGCAACTGACATCACCTTCTAATTCCCCTCTAGTCAAAGTATGAGCTAGTAATATGAATTTCTAATTAGTTTGATTAATTATGCAACAATTTCCAAAGAATTGCTTAAAATTTGATTAATCTCACTTAGGAAAATTAAATCAAATTATGAGCTTAAGTAAGAATTCCATGAAAGCAATTAAATATTTCTTTATTGGAAATTAATTCCATTTAACTGCATCATCAAGTGAGGTCATTTTTGGGGTGGTATCCATAAGCCATAAATGAAAAATATATCAAGATTATGCTTCCCATGCATCTTTAATTCCTCTTCCTCCCAAATCATTATGAGGATATTTATGGATTTTATTTACATAATTAGATTACTTCATGGCCACACATATTGATCTTGAGATGGATGGTCATGGTTAATCCTGATCAATTCCAAAAGACTATAAATAGGAGGGCTCTCACTCATATTTTAAAGCTTCATTTGTGTAAGATTAAAATTAAAGATTCTCTCTACAAGTTATTTGAGTGAAGTTTGATGATGATTTATTTTCAATAAGATATCTTCATTGATAGGCATAACATTGATTTTATATCATGAGCCTAGCTTAGTGTTCTTGAGATGGTGCAGGAGCTTCGTCTTACACCATTATTGAAGACTTGAACATCAAGTCAAGGGGAAAAACATGTTTCGAGCCACATCTGCATGGTGGGAGGCTCTTGGGAAGGTAACTTGTGTTTTATTTCTTTTATTTGTTCTTAATTATTACTTGCACACTTTATTGAATAGGTTAGCCTATATTGTTAGTTATTTATGTATTTTTTAAGGTTTTCATAACTAATGATTGATATAACCATGTTTTTAATCCATCTCCACATCTTGGCATGCCCAATCGGACAATGCATCCCTCTCAAGTAAGGAAGACACTTTGGCAATCTTAGATTTCCATAAAAGTCAATAAAATCCTTTAACATTAATTTTTAGCTTCATTTTCTCATGTTTTAAACATATTTATTGATACATAGGTCACATAGTAACTGAGGTCAGTTATTTACAATTAGTATTAGTCCAGGCTAACCAACATCAATTAGGTTGTAGGGAAAATATGGCTAAAAATTTGCATTTTAGATCTTTTTTCAAAGTTGTAGTTGTCAATTTGAATTTATAAGTCTTTGGTTTAAATGTTATTACCTGATCCTAAAGTTTATTTTGGATATTTTAATCTAAACTTGGGATAACAAAGTTTTTATGACAAATGTTTTTTTTCCTAAGGGTTCACAAGTGACCATTATCGATCATTTTTGACCTACAATGGTTCTTTATGACCAACATACGTCTTGATATAACTGACATCAGTCACTGCTAACCGATGTCAATCTCTATGTGTAAAAAGTAGAGAAATCTAAAGTAATAATTCTAAACTTTCTTGTTTAATTATAAATTATACTTCAAATTTAAAGGAAACTCTCTAGCTTTGTTTACAAGACTTGCATGGAAAAGTGATCAATTTGAGCATAGTAAGTCTTTAACCTTCCCTTTGGTGTTTAAAACAAACATAGATGGTTTATTTAATTATTTTGTGATGTTTTTCAAATTTTTAAAAAATTAAGGCCAAGGGGCCAAGAACTTCATTAAACCTTTCAATTTGGTGCTTAAAACTTACACTTACCTAAATTTCAATTTTTTTGAAGTGTTGTTTTATGCAAATCATCTATTGCTTGTTAGTTTGTTTGAGAAAAATGAAGAGTCAATGTATGTTCTCCCCCATCCCTTTTAGGGAACTTGGGTGAACAAAAGAGCCTTTTAATTATTATTGTGCTTTTGTCCAAGGTGTGAAAATGAATTTGTCTAGGCTCTCACCAAAACCCATATGGTCTGGGTGATCTAAAAACAACCTCTAAAGGTTTTTCACTTAGATTTATTTTTATGAAATTCAGCTTTTGGAGGGGAGTTCATAGCTTCTTAATGATTTATTTAGGGAATATTTAACCTAGGGCTTCAACTTCTAGCATTTTTTTAACCCCAATCCATGAAAGGGTATATAAATCAGGGCACACATACTATGAGAACTAGGGGGTTGAGCAGCTAACCTCTCCTTTCATAATGAAAATTAGAGTGAGGTTTGGTTAACCAAGCGATTCCACTAAGAAATACATGGATGGAATTTATATGAAAAATACTAGACCTTTGCATAGTAATTTAATTGATATGAAAACAATTGATGTGTTGCATCTCTAGTGTTAGCCATGCTTAGGAATTTATACATCCCCACTTGCCATAGAGTATTGTTGATGTACGGTGAGTAACCTAAATGTCTATATCATAGTAAAATATCTTTGGATAATGGGGGTGTAAAATACACTACCAACTTATTCACTTTTACTTTTATATTAACAAGTAAAAATGCTCCCAAGGGAATGCATATAGATGGATTTTAACAATACAAAGCAACCTTGTCAGTTTAGGGCTTAGGATGATTTACTTATTTGTATTTGGTATTTTTAGTATTTACTTATTTGGTCTTGATTTGAGTCTAAAACTTTTTTTTAAATAACACACCATAAACAAACACATTTTTTATCCATCATTTATTGAACAAGAAGGCATTACATTAGTCAAATCCAAATCACCTTTGCTGATTCAAATATTCATTTTAAAACATTGTGTGTGTATTTTCTAAACATAAAAATTTTGCTTCCAATTCAATTCTAAACAACTTTAAAAAATATTTTAATTCCTTCATTATAATTTATATATCAAACTTTCATCTTTCTAAGTTCTAGGTTAGCATGTTAATAGGTTTTACCATTTACACTTGACTTAAGTTAATTGGGGTTCAATTTCTCATTTACATTGAATTTTGTTTATAGACTCATCATCATTTGATCATTGTGAACTTATGTCATCTATTTTATCTCTCAAACTCAAAGTTATATAACACATTTTATTCTACCTTCTATTACCATGTGGTGGCATTATGTTGTCTGTTTGGTTATAGTTTTATACTTAGTAGTTCTTACATGTTTTCACATCTTGAGTTTCTTAGTTTGCATTGTCACCTTCTTAATCCGAAGGTATTTTATCTAATTTTATAGTATAAACTCATTGAATTTGAACTAGCTTTTATGATATTGACATATCTCTCAACCTACATTTAGTGTACTAGTTTACTCTTAGGTTTTTGAGTTATCATACACTCTTCTACTTTATATGATTTCAACCCTACCCAAGGTTGAGTAGTTTTGTGAACACATTCTTATAATTATTTGGTACTATGCCACCTCTTTTTTATTATTATATTTTTTTACCTTGTCATTTATTTAGAAAATATTAAAACACATATCTTTTCTAAACATTTGCAAAACATTTTCCAAATCTTGCCAAATGTAGAGAGCAAACCTTTTTTAGACATGATTCAAAGGTACACTTGTAGTTGTGTCTCTTATGGCCCTATATATGAGGAGGAGCAATTTTATTATGGTTAAGACAATTATATGGTCTTTGAAGACATTCCCATAACTATAGGATACGAGGAGCAATTTTTGGAATATCAACCCCATGAGGACAAGGATGAAGCACTCCTAAGGTTGATTGAATCTAGTTTTAGGCTACCCTTGGAATTTCCTATGGAATAATTACATACCTTGGCTAGATAAAAAGAACAATCCTTCATGAACATTATTAAAATAAACATAACTTATTCTATAAAAGGTAAGCAAATGCTTATAGATTCAAAACCTAATGATCAAGATCTTGTCACCAAGATTAAAAAGATAAGTCAATGATATACAAACCAAATTATCATGGACTTGGAATACTCTTTAGTTTTTACTTCAATCCATAATAATTCTTCCAAGGAAAAATGAAATGTGGTTGAACCAACTCAAAATTTAGTTAAGAACATAATAATGATGGATCAAGATGTCTCAATTGAATAACCTAAATCCTAAGAGGTTTCAAAAAATGCTTCACTAGACATGGAGCACTCATTTTTCAATCATCAAGAATATCTTGGTCCTTCAAAGTATCGAAGACCAAAACATTTAGTATGCATTGAAATAATCATAAAAAATAATTTGGCTAATTCATCTCAACTAACACATGTTTTATCAAATAGACCATGGTCTCCCTAAAATCAACAAAACATGTATAATTCAAGATAGAAGATTCCAAGGAACTACTAGATCACTTACTCGAATCAAGGAGAAAACCAAAACAAAGTCATGGACCATAAGGTGTATATCCCTAAAAAATACATGTAATAGGGGCACATACCACCCCAATAGAATTATGTTCCACCCACACATGCACCAAAAATGTAAGAGTGGAATTATATAAAGGAGATTATGTCATGATTGGAGAGAGGAAACATAATTAATAAGTACAAATTTTATGAGATATGTCCATATCCATTTGATTTAAGCATTCTCTAAGTCCCCATTTTCTCAGTTTAAAGCACTTAAATTTGACAAATATAAAGGAAAGGGTGACCCTTGTGAATACATATAGGCATTCTTTATGTTATATTAAGAGGTTGTGTATAGTAGCATTTATTTTATTCATTTATTTCCATGAATTTTAGTGGGACAAGTTTTAGATTGGATATTTAAGTTACCCAAGGGATTGGTTGTGGATCAGAATGACATATCTAAGAAGTTCATCAACCATTTCTCATACAACATTGAACATGAATTGACTATTGTTGACTTTTATAAATCCAAATAATGTGATGGAGAAATCTTCACATAATACCTAGAAAGGTGGAGAACATTATCTAGTTGCTTTCAACATAATTTACTAGACAAATAGTTGGCATAAATGTTTGCATAGAAACTACACCTTGAGGTGGTGCACAATCTATGGATTGCTTGTGCCAATTCATTTGAATAAACTATAGACAAAGGGATGCATATTGAGAAGGCACCTATTGAAAAAGGCCTTATTAATATTTTTGTGCAGGGTCAAACATCAAATCAAACCCAATCACCATTACAAATATTTGCATAAGAGAAACCCAAGGGTTTCAATAAGAATAAAAACATGGTTAGGAATGATGTGACTAAAACAAAACATGTACAAATGATACAGGCCCCACTTGATCTAAATATACAATTAGATCCACCAAATCCACTATCCAATTTACAAATAAAACCTCTATAAAGGACATTCTATAATCAATTTAGAGTCTTTATAAAATTAGGAGAGCCTTTTAAGATAGTGTTCCAGAATCTCGTAGAAGCTAACCTGATTATATGGTTGGTACCAACGCCATTTATTGTAGATCAAAAAAATCCAAATTGGTACAAGGAAAATGAATCATGAAAATTCCATCATTTATTTGGTCATGGTGCTTGTCATTGCATCTAATTATGGTACCTTATTGAAGATTTGATCATGAGTGGTGAAGTTGAGATCAAGCTTTCTTCATAGGGCACTAATCAAGATATGGGAAACTACCAAGATCCATTTCCTCAACATAATAAACAACCACCAAGGAATAATCAAAACCAAGGAAAAAATTAGTATCATAATCAGAACCAATGTCAAGGTCAAAATTATAATCAACATGATCATAATCAAGATCATAATACCCATGCTAACAACTTGGGTTACAACAACATGCCTTATGACTATTAAAACACTATGGGACACATTTTTACAACCCACATTTCCACTATCACTATTAAATCCCATGAAACATATCTTAATCTTTGTAGTATGGACCCATTATTATAGGGTTAACACCCTCTCCCTCTAGTAATGTCACATCAAGTTCATGGACTTTTGTTGTGACTCCATTTACATGGGTTACTATTTCTAGACAACACCCTTCCTCTATTTAAAATGGCTCCTTGTTGACTTGAAATTTATCTAATGTAATTAAATGCTCATGATTCAGCCTCCAAGGCACTTCTCCTATATCTTCTAATTATAATTGCTCCTTTCCACCTCTAGATTGTGCAATCATAACTAGATTCTTATGAGTTACCCTTTAGGTCCCTTTGCCCTCTTCTTCCACTAAACCTAGTGTGAACATTGTGACTTTAGATCTAAATCTTAATATTATTCTATCCAAGCCAAGACATCTCATCCTAATGCCACAAAGCCTTATAGTCTATTAGACTAACTAAATAAAAATGCTTCATAAATTTCTATTTTAGATCTCTTACATACATCTAAAGTCTATAGAATTATTTTGAATAGCCTTTTACAAGAATCAACTATTCCTAAAGATATTAATCTTGAATATTTTCAAACACATGTGGGACATTTATCTTGATTTCAACAACTTAGGTTTAATCAAAAATATATGTCCACCCTCAGTCCAAGCCATAATAACTCACTGTATATTGAGGCCATCATTAAAAACCATAATATCAAGTAGGTTCTTATAGATAATGGTTCAAGGCTTAACATAGTGTCCCTCAAACTGGTACAGAGATTACACTAGACTAATAAGGACATTCAACTAGAGATGATCACCATAAAGGCTTATGACAACATTGAGAGGGAGTCTTATGTTACTGTTTATTTGGCAATCATTGTTGGGTCTATTTCCCACCATACTTTATTATAGATTGTGGACATTGACCTTCCTTATAACACAATTATTGGTCATCCTTAGATACATGAAGTATAGGTCATTCCATCCACTTTGCATCAGTGCCTTAAGTTTTCCCATAATGGGATTGAGGTTACTATTCTTGCTAATCTATAACATTATCAATATTTTAAGCATTTAGAGGCTGAGTTCTACAATTATAATTATTGTTTAGGTTTTGAATTCATTGTAAAAAAGAACTAAGAGATAGTTTCACATCCACCACCATCTAATTATATCAACCCTAGTGACCTTCATCCACTTTAGTTGATTCATTTCCTACAACTCTTACAAAATAGGTTGTTATAGAAGACATGGGAATTTCCATGTATCATCTTAAGGATTCCTTCCATATTGATAAGTTTCCTAAGTCTCTTAAAAAATTTGGTAAACCCAAACCTTCTAAGATCCCTAAAAGACCCAACTTGATCTAGAAATATAAGAAATAAGAGTGGAAACCACCTATGGTATTTGTACCTACTACTTCACCAAAATAATATCAAGAGAATTTTACTGAAGGAGACTAGTTATATTATAATGGAATTTTTTATTGATTTTAGAATCCAAAATATCATATCCCTAATTGGATTAAGGACAAATTTGATTATATAGGAAAATGCCTTGGCCTACGAGTGTAAGGAATCCTAGAACCTTTATTAGCTAGAGTACCTAATTTAAATCATGCTCTTGGATTTAGATTGCCTAGGGGTAACCTCATAAATTTTGATAGTGATTCTTATAAATCAACTAGCAATGAGACTCCTGGAAATGACGTAGCATCCCATTATAGACTTTTTGATGATCTTATTGACTTGGATTTATTTGATCAAAATGACATTATAAACTTAATACCTCATTATTTCCTATGCATTTGCCATCTTGAAATCATTGATTGGGACCAACAAAATTTGATCATATGCCTTAATGAGTTTCAGTTTGAAAAATCAATTATAGAATACATGGGCCTAAGAGATGAATTACTCATTGGTGATCATATACAAGGCTTTGATTTTTCATTGGATTCTTATGCCTATTTTAGAGATCAGGGAATCTTTCTTGGTCATAACAAATATAAAACATCAATATCCTCAAGTGAAAACCTCTTTGAGGTGTTTGTTCATTAGGGAAAAAGTAAAGATAAAAACAAACCCTCAAGTGAAAACTTATTTTAGGAAACCTTGGATGGGAAAGTTTGCTCATCCCTAAAGGATGCTCAAGGTCTATCAAGTCCTAGATCTATAGCTAATACAAGAATCTCTTCAGAACAACAACAAATGCTTGAGCATCTCATTCTTGAGTTTGCTAATAGTTTTGCTACTTTCCCATTACTCTATATGGAAAATTTAAATTCATCACATTATCCAGAGTTTTAGGAGAACCAACAAGAAATTATAGTAGAATAAGATGATCATGAATACACATTACCTATTACTATTTAAGATGGATCTACCCTTATTTTAAATAACACTATTAAAGTGAACTTGGGAACAAATGATGATCCCAAAATTGTTTATCTTGGAGCTTCCCTTACTGATGTACAACATGAACACATTATATCCATTTTAATGGATTTCATTGATATTTTTGTATGGGCATATTCTAACATGCCAGGCTTAGACCCATACTTGGTTGTGCATTACATTTTTTTCCATCTATATTCCAAGTTAGTTAAACATAAATTGAGAAAGATGCATCCATGCATCACTCTTTTAGTAAAATTTGAATTGGAGAAGTTATTAGGAGTAAGCTTCATTAAACCACTAGACTATTTTGAGTAGATATCAAACATAGTTCCAGTTAGAAAAAATCCATAGGGCATATGTCTTTGTATAGATTTTAGAGATATCAGCAAAGCATGATGAAAATATGATTTTACTATACCCAACATTGACATGATTTTCAATTCTACTAATGGGTATGAGATGTTATCCCTCATGGATGGATTTTATTGATACAATCAGATCAAGATAGCCCAAGAAGATCAACACAAGACTACATTCACCATTCCATAGGGAACATTATGCTACCAAGTCATGCCATTTGGTTTGAATAGTATTGGATCCACATCTTAGCATTTAATAACTATAATCTTCCATGACATAATGCATGATATTATTTTAGACTATGTTTATGGCATACTATCAAAATAAAGAACATGTGTTGGATATCTTGACATTTTATGAAGAATCTTGAGAGGCTTTGTGAATATAAAGTCCACCTAAATCCTAAGAAGTGTCTTTAGAGTCACTTCAAGAAAATTTATATGTTTCATTATATTATAAAGATGGATAAAATTCAACCCTACTAAGATCAAGGCTATTGTTGAAATGCCTCCACCTTCAAATCTTAAATAGCCCTAAAGCCTACAAGAAAAGATTAGGTCTATTCACAAGTTCATTTCTCAAATGGTAGATAAGTGCCACCCATTTACATATATCTTGAAGAAAAGGGTCACATTTCAATGGGATGAAGACTATTAGTTAGAATTTGTGAATCTCAAGACATATTTGGCAAACCTACAAGTTTTGAGATCGTGAACATCTAGATAACCACTACTTCTCTACATATCAACAATTAACCATGCACTAGGAAATTTTTTTACCCAACATGATGATCAAGGTAAAGAACATGTAGTTTATTATTTAAGCTACACACTGGTGGATTATGAACATAATTATATACCTACTGAAAAGTCATGTTTATCTATGGTGTTCACTTCCCAAAATTTGAGACATTATATGTTGAACAATAAAACCATTATCATCGTTTAGGTGGATCCTCTCATTTTTTTATTATCTAGATTATGTCTCATATTATGTATGGATAAATGGGTCATGCTTCTCAGTGAATTATATGTTGAGTATCAAAATCAAAAATCTATCAAGGGGTATGTTAGATAAACTTATCAAGGCCCCTATCATGGACACTCAACCATTTAGATTCAACTTTTTAGATGATTATATCATGATAGTGGAAGAAGTGTATCATGATCCTAAACAATGTAAACTATATTTTGATGGTTCTTTTACTTCTTGTGGATCTGGAGCTAGCATATTGTTGATTGCAAAGCAAGAGGATTTGATTTCCAAAACATTCCACATCAATTTTAATTGTACCAATAATATGGCTAAGTATGAGGTTCTTATTGTAGGATTGTGTCTTATCATATAATGGGATATTCAAAATTTAATAGTTTATGGTGATTCTCAATTGATCATCAATCAAACTACTAATCAATATCAAATTAGAGATGATAAACTTGTTCCCTAAAAGCAAATTATTGATAATTTCAAGGTTAATTTTAAATCTCTATAGTTTAAACAAGTACCAAGGGTTAATAATAGATTTTTCAATACAATGGAAATAATTAGGTCCATGATACAAATTGATGGCAGTGCTAAAGAGTACCAATTTTTGATTGAGAATATTTTATAACCTACACATATTATGCTAGTTTTAGGAAGGGTATACACCATTGATGGTCCCATTATCCTAACTGAAATACCTTGGTATCAATACTATTTAATTATTTATATGATCATGTTTTTCCATTTGACTTATCCAATAACCAATAGAAACTATTCTTTCACCATCGAGCTTGTTATACCCTCCTTAGAAACACACTTTATTTCCAAGGCTATGATGGAACTCTACTTTGTTATTTATCTTTAGAAGAATCCAAGCTAGTGTTGAAGAAGGTTCATGAAGGAATGTGTGGGGCCCACATTAATGATGTAGTCTTAGCTAAAAATTTCCTTAGAATAGACCATTATTGACCAAAAATGGAGACAATTTCTTGAAATTATGTGAGGAGGTGTGTTCCTCATTAGTAACATGAAAATTTGATACATGGACTTTCCTTACCACTATAGCTGATCACAACACCATGGACATTTTCTACTTTGGGACTCAATGTCATTGGGAAAATAAACCCCACATCCTCAAATGGCCATAAATTTTTTTTAATTGATATCAAGTATTTTACTAAGTGGATTAGGGTCATTCTTCTCACTTATGTTATCTAGAAGAAAATATCTAAATTCATTCATTAGAATATCATCTATCAATATGGCATCCTAGATCACATTTTTTAGAGTTATAATCACTAAAAGGTGGGGGGTGAATCAGTGAGCCCAAATAATCCAACTTCAATTATAATATTTACAAACACATAATCAGTTACCACAATCATTCATGAAGCATACACATCATTCATAGTAATGAGCAACAGAGACAATGTAAGATCAATCACATAACACATGACATACGTGGGAAAGCATTTTGGGAAATAAAACCCACTAGAACCTAAAATTGGACTATTATCCTATAATAATAAAAACCAATTTAAAACATCTATAAATGATCAAGGAACTACAATCCCTATTGAGTGAGACTACAATCCCACAAGGTGATACCACGCCTATCTAGCTAAACTATGACAATAACCATATTTTTAGTAAGTTTCACCTTGTAAGGAAGATAAAACCACCTTAGATGCAAATATGCCATAACAACACCTATGAACACATCCACCTTTGCATTGATGTCGTCAACACCTGATGATGGACCTCTAATTATCACTCTTCACCTTCACTCATACTTAAAAAATAAGAGCACTATTTTTCCAACATAATTATGACCAATAGGTCATAAAAATAGTATTCAAATAGATATCCTCATCAAATCATCCATAATTCACTCTACCCTTACTTTTCACCCCAATTCACACACACAAGCCTCTCTCAAATCTCTCCCAAGTCTCTCACACAAAGTCTAGAAATCACCATCTTTGATTTCACTATTTATAGAGAATACTTGATAATCAACACTTTGGTCATCCATTAGGCATGATTTATCCCTTAAGGAGTCTTTCACATAAATACATGGCCATATGTTGGCCATAGCATCTATGGGTCATCCTTAAGGAACTACACCTTTTAATAAGGCCCTTATAACCCTTATAGGTCTCATGTGAACCCATTCACTCATTTATCACTTCATCAAACAAAAAAAGAACATGGTACAACTTTAAAAGACATGGGTCCACTCCTTATGTCCCCTTCAACATCCTCAAATGATCATAGTCATATTTACTTACATCTGTGTATGCTCAAATAACTCAAACACTAACCTAAAGCATAGGAACATTATGAAAGAAAACAAAATAAACTTCTTAATAATTTTTCATAATCAATATAGATTGATCACACCTCAAAAAACCACACAAAGAATCTTTATGGAGTATAAAACACTCCCCAATATTCAAATCACCATGAGACATCAAAACAACATCAACACAAGCTCAAACATCCTTCATGGGTCATTTACAGAACATATACAAAAACATAGTTAACTTTGGAGATCAATATCTTTGTATGTACACACTTCTAGATATTCAAATAGATATTTACAGATACACCTTAGAGTTTTCTATCAATTTTATTTTTACATCATGAGCTAATTCATCCTTTATCAAAATTTATGGTATAAAGACTAGACACTAGTTTTTCCTTCACAAATTCAAATATTCAAATACAAACAATCATAGTTAAACTTTGAATACTATGCTCGCATCTCATGTCCTCTCAAATTTAGATCAATTATACACCATTGATCTTGTCTATACTTTAATTCATATTCTTCTAAAGCCAAAATTTAAACATCTACCACTTTGACCTCATCTCATGCACTCTGGAAACACTGACTCAATGCACTCCATCAATCTCTATGGATCAACTAGGTCTTTAACTATCAACTCTCACCATTTGATCAATCTGTATTAACACCCTCTATCCATTATATCCTTTACCTTTACTCAATCATTAAATATCATGTACCTTTATTCATCTCACTACTTCTTGACTTCTTGGAGTAACGTGCACTGTTGATCTTGCTCGAGATTTAACATGTATAGAAATGACAATGGGAACCTTGTTTATCTACTTGAGTAGCCATTTTTGAACCTTAATAACTTCTTTTGTGCTTAGATGCATGATCTAAAATTTGTACCATATGATCTATTTACATAGGGGAATCCATCCGTATGAAAAACTAATCTTCGAACCTTCGTGCATGTGAGATATACCACCATTAAAATTCCTTCTCAAAATCTTCTATCACAGAGCCAACTATGTCAAAAATATACTTGGGAAGATAACTTTGAACAAGTATATCTTTTGATGCGCTTCATCACATGATATAAATTCTAGCACAAATCAACTAGGATCAAAATTGAACAAAAACATATGATTATTTTCTCTTGACACCTTCATACATGTAAGATATAACATCATCAAAATGCCTACTCAACTTTTCTTGTCCCATGAAAATTTGGATAAGTATGAAAAAACATAGTCAATCTGCCTAGGATCCCAATTTAGCATATGTATATCTTTTGATGTACTTAATTACATGATATACATTTTAGTAGAAATAAAATAGGAAAAAAAATTAACAAACCCATATGATCATTTTGTCCTGACACCTCCACATGTGTGAATGGTGACCTTATCAACATGCTTACTTGGCTCTTTTTGACCACATGCAAATTTGGCTAAGTATGGGAAAACAATGAATTCTGACTGAGAATCCAACTTTTCACCCTCATATATTTGACCAAACTTAGACTCATAACTTGATATTTAGTGTATATGAACTAGGCATAAATGTGATCAAAACCATATGAACTAATCCCCTTGACTCATTACCACATTGAAATGGTGATGTCATCAAATTGTCAACTCAAATTTTCTATCAGTAGACCCAAACTGTGTAGATGATAAAAATGATAAAATAGATGAAGTCCAATAATTCACACAAACACTCAAAGCTTATAAAATATCTTAGGGACCTATTTCACATCTTTAAATCACCATACTCATCTTTGAAGATATTTAACCATACCAAAGCTAGAGATCAACCAATCATTCTTCAAGCATACTAGGACAAGCACATTGCACACTTTGTGATTGTCATATACACTATCAATTCACTTCATCCACTCACTGAGACACCTCCATGACATCACCATGATAACACTCAAATAATCTCCCCCTTTATCATTGATGTCAATAACCATCATATATAGGAATATACAACTCACCTTCTCTCTCTTCAAGCACTCCCACAACATGAACTTTCTCCCCCTTTGACACAATGACAAAGTGGGAACAAATTGAAAATAAAGACCTAAAAATACTATCAAATAGTAAAATACCATCTTATAAAGATGATACAAACTCCCCCTTACCTTGAGTCTACTTTAACTTGCCTTGACAACATCCTCTTGTTCTGTGCCAACACTCTCTTCAATCAAGCACTATAAACATTGAAGAAATAACATACAAAAGAACTTAAATATGATTGAACTCACCAAGAAATAATTCATAGGGACTAACCCTAATATTTATGAACCATATTCACATCTTGAGAATATAAAGATCTCCATACACCATTAAGAACCATTACACATGGTTACTAGCCTTCTCTCTCAAGCTACCACAAGGACCACCAATAGAACTTCATGCCACTCACCAAACATGAAACACACTCTCAACCAAATTGAGAAATCTCCTTAGAAAACACACACACACACACAAATATATATATATATATATATATATAACTATCAAAAAACATTCTTCTTCAAACTAGGCCTATCTAGCTTCCTTATAGCCCAACCTTGAACTTACAGATCCCATAATTTTTATTAGATACATCTTCAAAACTTTAAACTTAATATATGTATCAATCTAATATTCCCACTCAATCACACAAATTTTCATAACCAATCTCATCCTCTGCAACATACTTCCTTCATAAACCTACTAACCAATTGGCCCTCCACATTGATAAAAACATGAATAATTTGAGAACCAAAAACATTAAATTCTCTATAAATCTTGATTTGACCACCCATTTATACCATTTAACCTATCAAGAAGCCTCAAGCCATAAATCATAATAAAAACTACTTTTATAGCATAGCCCAAAACCTTAGAATCTCAAAACAAATAGGGTAAAAAAACCTCCTTTTTAGTCAATGCACACCCCTAGAAATTATTGTATACCTAGAGACATCCATCATACACTTATAGAACAAAAATTTATCCTTCACACCTTTGGTAACCTTGACTTACTATAACCCATTTTAGGCTTGCTTGCCCTTAAGCCAAAAACTAATAAAATTGAGAGCACTCAAAAATATTCAATTTATCACAAACATACCTTCAGACCATAAAATAACTTGAAGCACATAAAAATAATTGTATAGAAATTTTTGAGCATCAACATATTCTCAAAATCTACATCAATATCATTAAACCACCTGGAACCACCTGAACTAACTTTGTACTACAACTGCTTCACAAACCTCTAAAATAGGCTCATGAACTTATTATTCCCCCTTAACCAAAGACCTTATCTAATTGACGTTGTCATCTTTAGCACAAAAACATGATTCTTCCACTAAAAGGAGTATCTTAATAAGCATAGATAGAGACCTCCTCTACACCAAAATGCTCTACCATGGTGTGAATCTAGGAGCTACCCACAACTCCTCATATTCCTTCTCCTCCTTGGTCATATGATACTTATAGTTATTCTTCTTCTTATTTGGCTTAGGAGAAATAACTTCCTCATCCACTAAAACATTATCCTTTTCTTTTATGATTAGATTGATAATATATGGAGACAACACATATTCATTACATACCTTTTCATTTGAAGGATCCACCTTATAGTTTGGAAAATCATTAATAGGCACAGGTAATTGATGTTCTTTTCATGATACATGATCAATAATAGTAGGATGTTTACTTGGATCCATACATTCTTCAGGACTAGCTTCAACCAACACCTTGTTCTTCTCTTTGAGCTTGATTTCTTCATTCTCAACATTAGTAGACAATGAGAACCCTTGACACTCCAAATTTTTAAGTATTCTCCACCATAGCAAATAGATTACTTAGACCTATAGTCTCATCATAACTCACAATTTTCACCTTTGGCTTCCATGTGTTAACATTCCTTCTTTCTTTCACTCTAGGAGCTTTATTTAACTCATTTTAACTTTATGGCCTTTATTTGTAGAATCTAGCAATGTGACCTCTCTATTCACAATTTTAGCACACCATACTCCTTGATGGAAACACAATTTTTATTATTGTGTTTGGATAGAAACTTGCCATGTATCCTTTGTCATGACAAAAAAAATAACCTCCCCTTTTTGAATAAGACTCACCTTGTCAGATATTGTATGGACAATGGTTTTTAAAGTGTCCCACATCAAGACAGTTGAAGCACTTAATTTTCGTCACTCATTTTGACTGATCATCCCCATCACGGTCCCATACAAACTCATTTCTAACATGTCTCTTACATTCTTTATCCGTATGACCTAATTGATTACATGTAATACAGTAACCATTGAATCTTGCATACCTCATGGCATTTGGCTATCTGATCTGATTTGTCTTTATTCTACCAGCATATTCAGTCCTTTTTTGATGATTTGTCTTCAAAGTATGATTGTTTTTGTCTACATTAGTCTTCATCTTGTCTTGAGTAACATTCTTTTGTTCTTCTTCATATCCAAGACTAGTTCTATCACTAGCATTATTTTGACCACTCAAAATGTTATCGAGATTACATGAGCTCTTTTCAAATCTCATAAATGAATTCACCTTACTATATGTCTTCTCTAACTTATATTTTAAATACTAATTTTAAGAAACATACTTTAAACATTATCTTTCATTATCTTTTAGGTTTGTAAATAGAATTTACAATTGATAACTAAGATGCTTGATCATATCTTCATGCTCCTTGGTATCTTAATTCAATATTTCCTCAAACACAATGAATTAATCCTCATATTCCTTGAGTTTGTATTTCATATTATTATTGATCTTATTCTCAATATTTAGTTATTCAAGAGCATTCATTCATATAGTCTCATACTCCATCTCATCTTCATCATTATCTGAATCACTCCATGTAAACACCTTCTGATGTCAGCAACTTCCTTACCTAGCCATAAATAGAGATTGATCTTCAATAGGAAAATCATATTCATGATCATATTTTGACTCATTGTCTTCACTCTCATCTAATGATCTATAATCTTATTTGGTGTAGAGACTCTTCTTGTTCTTGAAGGACTTCTTGTTGTTATACTTTCTAAATCCTTTCTTCTGGTATGTCTTCTTGTTTTCATATTGACCTTCACCATGCTCTTCATCATCAATATTTTCATGCTTATGAGGGTAGTTACAAAAAAAATGTCCTATCACTCCATAATTGAAACATTTGAAGGGTAGTTTATCCTTATACTTCCCTAAGCCTATGTTCAATTTCCTAGCAATCAAAGCAATTAGTTCATCCTCATCAATATCATAAATTTCATCCTCTTTAGATTTATTACATTAGAACTTATTATTAGGCTTCATCTTTATCTCTAATGTAACTTCTTTGGTGGTATATCATCATTTATTATCATCTCATATGAAGTAAGGGTATCATGCAATTGATCCATATTCAACTAAGTAAGATCTTGACTCTCTTCTATAGCAAATACTTTTGGATAAAACTTAAGAGATAGAGAAATTAATACATTTTGGACTACAGTAGCCTCATCAAGATTCTCTCCAAGATCTCAAATGATGTTCATAGTCTCAACTCTTTTCAAAAAGAATGCTACAAAATCTTCTTCCTTTATCTTGAGACTTTCAAATTGCTTTTTATGAGTCTACAACTTAGCAAGCTTGACCTTTGAGTATCCTTCAAAAATTATCTAATTTTTTTTTCATATCTCTTTAGTAAATGTAAAATGGATTACCTTAGTATATTCAATCTATGAAAGATCACAAGTGATAGCATTCATCACTTTAGAATTGTTCTCAAACAACTTCTTCTCTGTAACACTAGATGGAGGAGTAATAGGAACAACATAACCATCTAGAATAGATTTCCATATATCAAAACCTAAGGACATAATATATGCCCTCATCCTTTCACTCCAAAAACCATAATTGGATCCATTTAACATCAATGCTTGATTACTATAGAAACCTCCTTGATGACTACCCATATTGTACCTTGGATCAACTTTAAGATGTTAAGATTTTATCAAAGAATCTAGTTTGATACCAATTTTTAGAGGTACCATCACTAAGATGGGGGATGAATCAGTGAGTCCAAATAATCCAACTTCAATTCTTATCTTTATAAACAATTAATCAGTTACCATAAGAATTCATGTAGAATACACATCGTTCATAGCAATGATCAAGAGAAATAATGCAAGATCAATCACATAACACATGACATATGTGGGAAACCCTCATGGGGAATAAAACCCACTAAATCCTAAAATTGAACTACTATCCTATAATAAAAAGAAAAAATTTATACCATAAATAAATGATTAAGGAAATATAATCCCTATTTAGTGATACTATAATCTTATAAGGTATTACCATACCTATCTAGCTGGGATACAAAATAACCAAATTTTTAGTAAGTTTCACCTTGTAAGGAGTTTATAACCACCTTATATGTTAATCTACCACAAAAACACATATCAACACATCCACCTTTGCATTGATGTATTCAACACCTAATGATGGACCTCTGATTATCACTCTTCACCTTCGTTCATACTTAAATAATAAGAGCACTATTTTTCCAACATAATTATGACCAATAGGTCATACAAAAAGTCCTTAAGTTGATATACTCATCAACTCATCCATATGTCACTCTATTCTTCCTTCATACCCAAATTCACACACACAAGCCTCTCTCAAATCTCTCCCAAGTCTCTCACACAAAGTTTAAAAATAACCACCTTTGATTTCACTATTTATAGAGCATACTTGATAATCAACACCTTGGTCATCCATTAGGCATGATTTATCCCTTAAGGCATCTTTCACATGAATAAATAACTCGAAAAAAACTTCATAGGTTGGTCATATCATCTATGGTTTACCCTTAAGGAACTACACCTTTTAATAAGACCCTTTTAGCCCTTATAGGTCTCATGTGAACCCATTCACTCTTTTACATTCACTCTTTTAGAACTTCATAAAAAAAAAAAAACACACATGACCAATTTTAAATACATGGTTCCAATCATTATGTCCCCTTATATATACTTAAATGATTACAGTCATCTTTGCTCACATCTGTATATGCTCAAACAACTCAGGCACTAACCTGGTGCACATGAACATTATAAACAAAAACATAGTCGACTTCTTAAGCATTATTCATACTCAAGATAGATTTATCACACCTCTAAAAATAACATATACCATCCTTATCGATTATAAAACACTCCCTAATATCCATGTCACCATGAGACATCAAAATAACATCAACATAATCTCAAACATCCTTCTCAAGTCACTTATAGAACATATATGAAAACATAGTCAACTTTAAAGCTCAATATCTTTGTTTTTACTCACTTTTATATCTTAAAATTCATATTTAAATATGTACCTTGGATAGCTATACCTTTCTCATTTTTATAGCATGAGCAAATTCATCCTAGATCAAAAGTTATGGCCCAAAGACCAGACACTAGTTTTTCTTTCACAAATTGAAATATTAAATGCAAACAGTCACAATTAAACTTTGAATACTATGCTCTCATCTTGTATCCTCTCAAATTTAGATAAATTATGCACTATTAATATTTTATAAACTTTAACTCATAGTTCACCAAAGCCAAACATTAAACGTCTATCACTTTGACCTTATCTCGTGTACTTTGGAAACTTTGACTCACCACGCTCCTCCAATCTCTATGGATTAACCATGTCTTTAACTATCAACACTCAGTATTGGATCATTCTATATGAACACTTACTCAGCATTAGGTCCTTATCCTTTACCTTTTTTAAATAATTAAACATCATGCACCTATCCTCATATCATTTCTTCCTAACTCCTTGGAGTAACATTCACCATCGATCTTGCTTGAGATTTAACTTGTGCATAAATGACCAAGTATGGGAACCTTAATTATCTTCATGAGTAGACATTTCTGAATCTTAATAACTTCTTCTATGATTAGACACATGATATAAAATTAAGACAATATGATCTCCTTACATAGGACAATACATGCATATGAAAAAATTCTCCTACAACCTTCATGCATATGAGATATATCACCATTAAAATTCCTTCTCAAAATTTTCTATCATAGAGACAACTATGTCAAAAACCTGACTAGGAGGCCAACTTTAAACAAGCATATCTTCTGACTTGATTCATTTCATGATATAAGTTTTAGTATAAATCAACTAGGATCATATGATCAATTTATCTTGACACCTTCACATGTGTAAGATATAACATCATCAAAATTCCACTCAGATTTTCTTATCACATGCAAATTTGGTTAAGTATAGAAAAACATAGTCAAGCTTCTTGGGATCCTAACATTACATATGCACATCTTTTAATGTGATTCATTACATGGTATGAGTTTTAGTAAAAATAAACTACACAAAAAAATTAATAAACCCATATGATCATTTTGTACTGACACCTTCATGTGTGTGAATGATGATCCTATCAACATGCTTACTTGGCTCTTTCTATCTACATGCAAATTTGGCTAAGTATGGGAAAACAATGAATTATGACTAAAAAGCCAAATTTTTACCCTCATATATTTGATCACACTTAGATGCATGACTTGATATTTAACACATATAAACTAGGAACAAATGTGATTACAACCATATGACCAACTCCCCTTGACTCATTCCCACATGGCAATGGTGACATCATCAAACTTCATACTCAACTTTTCTACCACTATACCCAAAATGTCTAGATGACAATAGTGATCAATTAGATGAAATCTACTCATGCACATAAGCACTCAAAGCTTATAAAACATCTTAAGGACCTATTTTACATCCTAAAATCACCATACTCATCCTTAAACTTCTTTAACCATGCCAAATCTAAAGATCAATCAATCATACTTCAAGCATACTAGGATAAACACATTGCACACTTTGTCATTATCACATAGACTATCAAGGCACTTCATCTACTTACCAAGACACCTCCATGATATCACCATGACATGATCATGATAACTCTCCAACAACATTATATCTGATAATGGCAGATCATTTGTAAATAAAGATGTAAAATACCTTTGTGTAAAATTCAAAATCAAGCACAAGAAATCCACACCATATAACCTGCAAGGAAATGGACAAGCCAAGGCATAAAACAAAAGAGTTGTATCCATTTTAAAGATTATTATTAATGATGTTGGCCATAATTAGCACTTGCAAATCTTTCTTACCCTTTGGGCTTATCAAACCAGTCATCGAACCCTTACATGAGCCACTCTATAGTCCCTTATTTATAGCATAAAAGCTATTATCCAAATTGAGATCGAGATGCATTAATTTCAAGTATCTTCAGAGCATATTGAAGATGATGAAGAGTATAGAGTCTCATGGATGCAAGAACTAGAACTTCTTGATGATAAGTGCTTGGCTTCTCTAGAAAACTGGTAACACTATTAGAATAGATTATGGAAAAGCTACAACAAGTGCAATCTCCCTTTAGAGTTTGAGATTTGTGATTTGGTCTTGAAAGAGAACTAAAAGAACACAAACATTGAACGTAAGAAAAAAGCTAAGTTTGAACCTAATTGGTTGGGACCATATGTTATCATAACAAATTATGGATCAGGGGCATTTTGATTGGTGAGTTTGAAGGGTGAATAACTTTCAAAGTTCATGAACATTATGCACATTAAGAGGTTTTATGATTGAAAACTTTGAACCATTGTCTATAAGACCCCTTACTTGGGGGAAACTTGTGCTAATGTATTTTATCCCATCATTATATCCTAGACCATCCTCTCATGGACCATATTCATTTTAACCTTTTTTGGATCATTCTTTTTAGATCCATATTCTTTTCTTGACTTTAGACAGTGAAAACTTTGGATTGTTAGCACTGTAAACACATTTTATCCCACCTTGTACCATCCTTTTTAGACCATATTCATTCTAGACCATTGTCTTTAAGAACCACATTCTTTTTATTTTTGGGCCATTGTAATATGAACATCTTTTATCCCTTGACCAATTATGATCTTGATGATGACTCATAGGCATTATGAACACATTTGATGCTAGTTCTAAAATGCAGTTCAATATGAACAACATTTTGAAACTTCTTTTACAAACAAGTGAACATAGACAACTTTTCAATTATCTTTGCCTATTTAGTGGTCCCTTAGAGTTATCTCATGATGAATATTGTTCTATTATTTTATTGTTGTTTAGTAGGCATTATTTCCTTATCAAGATCCTTGCTCTCACCAATTTGTGAGCATGTGCCATTGTAGTTAGATTAACTTTTATTTGAAATTCTACTCTTAGATGAGCATCTCCTTGGTTAGTTAATTCCCCTTTTACATATATATCCCAAAAACATATAAACATTATAAAATAATACACAAAAGAACCAAAAAATCATCTTACACCTTTTGTATATTCTACTCTTCACTCTCTTTCTATTTTGTAAGTAATCATCCCACGCACTTGCCATTTTCCATTGGCTTCCTATTTTTCAAGGCCACTCACATTATCCTATTTCTTCTACAACATCAATCATATTTTTTTGGTTATTATTTTTTCTTTTATCCCATTTTCTAGGATAACTACATTTATCCTAAAGTTCATGTTGGGCCATGCATCCATAGAACTATGTAGGTAGTGTCCACTTATCTTGTACATTTAGAGTCATCTTGACCATCTCTTTCCTTTTAATATCTTCCCCCATTTCTTCTATATTGTTTCCCTTTCATCTAGAATAAACTTTGTGTGCTTGTTCTTATTATGTTTTTGTATAAAGTAATGCATCTATTACACATGCCTAGATAATTATTTTTAAATTGTACTAACACGGTTTTTATTTGTGTGTGTTTATTTGGTTTTTATTGATGTTTTGTTGTGATTTATTATCTCTTCATTTTATTTCTTTTTTTTCCTTTGGTTCTTTCTTCTTTCTTCTTCTTGGTCTTTTGTTTTTCTATTTTGTCTTGTTCTTCTATTTTGATTTTCCAAGAACATCTTGATGGTCTACATAGATCTTGATTATTCATATCTTTATCTCATGTTGTCAATTTGTTCTTCTTTTATTTTTAAACATTCTTGTTCCTACTTAAGTCTTGTTTGTCCATATCTTGATTTTGAGTTAGGTTCACTTATATTTTGTTTTTCTCTTTCTTTTTTGTTTTTTTGTTTATTAAATGTAAATGGTTGTAACTTTGATAGCGGTAATTCTTATCATTATCTTTAGTTATAAAAATTCATATTTAAATAGGATCAGCATAGGTGAAATGACATGCCATTATACATTCCTCATACTTATGATGCTTAATTTCATTTTGATATATCAAACACAATGTACTTTGGTTCTAAGTCTCAACATTGATGCAGCTTGATGAAAAGCTCTCAAGAATGCCAATGAAACTAGGTATCAATGGATTATCTTGAACCTAACTCTATGAAATACGTACATATCTTGGCATATATCATGGGTCTAATCTAATAAGGTCTATTTTTTCATTCCTCATTCCATTCTCTCCTACTTATAGGCAAATTACATTGGCTTGAGGTCCATTTAGACTAGGTAGGTAGTGATTGGATACATGGTGTATCTTAGGTTAGCTTAGCCACTTTCATTATTCTTTTCATATCTTTCATCTCTTTGTGCATTCTCATATGGCTAGTTTTTTATGTCTACATTGGTCATTAGTCAATCAGATATATGTTTCTACCATATCATATTTAATTAATAAAATAGGTTATATCCTTGAGATTTTTCTTTCCAATTTACCCTAATGGGGAAAAACATTTGAACTAGTCATAAATCTAAATTAACCCTATAGGGTCAAACCATTCTTTATCAATGATGACAACCAACCCTACTAGGGTATAATTATTTGTCACATGATCAAATCTTCCTTATAGGAGTACACTATTATTTCCTCTCTTTAGAGATAATGCTTATCCTTTTCTTCTAACTCTAAACTCTATGAAAATTTTCCCTCATTCTATTAATACTTTAGTGTGTAATTTGTCTTGAGATTGATCATTGCATAAGCATGCAACTTATACTCTAGCTTTGGGTGTGTTTAAAGTGTGTCACTTATATTTTTGGATTGTATCCTTCCCATTCCACCCATATTTGGGTCCCATTATAACTCTAATTATATTTTGATCATGGGAAATTTCCTTCTAATTTCTTTATGACAACTCTTTTATTTGAAAAGATGTTTCTTCATATGAATGTCTCACTAAAGCTTCTCAAATAAGGGTAAAATGTAGACATCCAATTCCTAATGTCATTTTTAAAAAATTATCAATCTTACTCAAAATTTGTGAAAATGCATAATTTGGGCCAAAATCACTTAAACATGATAAATGGTTCGAGCTTGTCGTATACAAGTGCCAATTTAGGCTAATGTATCCCTAAATGGAGTGATGCATTTTATGTGATTATTAACTTTGATTAAATCATTTCAAGTTAAAATTATGAAAATGCATTTTGGTGCTTTGGATCACTCTTTTATTCTAATTTGGAGTCACATGACATATACATATGTTATTTTGTGTCAACAACATGATAAATGGGATGATAGTATGTACACAACTAACATCACCTTCTAATTCCTCTCCAATTAAATTATCACCTAGTAATATGACTTTCTAACCAATTCGATTAATTGTGCACCAATTTTTGAAAATTTGCTTAAAAATTTTCTTAAACTTACTTAGGTAAATTAAACCAAATTATGAGATTAAGTAAAAATTCCATGGAAGTAATTGAATATTTATTTATTTGAAATTAATTCATATTAACTACATCATCAAGTGAGGTCATTTTTGAGGTGGTATCCATAAGCCATAAAAGTAAAAAACATTAGGATTATGGCTTCCCATGCACCTTTAATGCCCCTTTCTCCCAAATAATTATGAGGATATTTATGGATTTTATTTACATAATTAGATTAATTCTTGACCACACATCTTGATCTTAAGATGGATAGTCATAGTCAATCTTGATCAATTCCAAAATACTATAAATAGGAGGCATCTCAATCACTTTTTTAAGCTTCATTTGTGTAAAATTATAATGCAAAATTCTCTCTACAATCCATTTGAGTGTAGTTTGATAATGCTTTATTTTCAATAAGATAACTTCGTTGACAGGAATAATATTGATTTCATATCATGAGCCTAGCTTAGTTGGTTTTATTAAGATGGTGGAGGAGCTTGGAATTACACCATTATTTAATACTTGAGCATCAAATCGAGGGGAAAAACACATTTTGAGCCATATATGGATGGTGGGAGGCTCTTGGGAAGGTAACTTGTGTTTGCTTTCTTTCATTTTCTCTTAATTGTCATCTTCACACACCATTCAATAGCTTGTCCTAGATTGTTAGTTCTTCATGAATTTATTTTTATTTTCATGACTAATGCTTGATTTAAAAATCTTTGAAATCGATCTCTATTAGTGTAGGCCTTTTTACCATTGGGTTTTGCCTACACAATTGTACTAGCTTGCTTAGGGCTCTAGAGGTCATTTGGGTTACTTGAGAATATTAGTCCCATATATACTAGAATGTGTGGTATCTTTATCTATCTAACCTATATATGTACCTCTCTCCCTTCATATTTATAATGTAGTACTAATACAATTAAGGCAATACATTGTATTATTTTCAAGCTACTTGCTTATGAGCTATAACAACTTTGAGAGTTTTGAGAATTATGAAACTCATCCCTTTGTTTAAGTAATTTAGGATGATATAGATTATTTTATTTGATCTCATTCCTTTGTAATATTCTTCTATGCATGATTTCATTTACTAGTAGATTTATTGTGATGTGCACTTACTCAACTCATAAGATCACTCCATCATGTGCATTCATTGATCTGATGATCTTGGCTACAACTATTTTATGGTATTAAAGCACTAATCCATATTCACGATTGTCTAGTTGGTTATTTTATGTTTTCTATGAAATCCTAAGATTTGATATTATCTTATCATAATAATTATTGAGACAAATATTTAGATCTATCAGATTTCTCATCTTTGGTGGATTATAAGTTTTAGATCTACACTTTGGAGAAAAGGCATTGGATATTTTAATCTTGGTGCTAAAGGAAAAAAAAAATTCTTTTGATCTAAGCATTTTTTTTTTTTGATATCCTAAAGCTAACAAAAAGAGGCATATTTTTTTGTCATATATATATATATATATATATATATATATATATATATATATATATATATATATATATATATTTTTAGATTTGATAAATCTTTCCAGCTTTGGCATCATCTTGTTGAAAGGAATTCAAATCTACTTCCCTCATCATTGTTTTCTATTTATGGCATCTTATTTTTTATTAATGCATTAAAATCTAGTGTGGCATCCTCATTGTGTAAATCTACTTGGAAGTGATACATTGAAATATGATTATGGCATCCTTTTTTGCATTTTATTTTCACTTACGTGTTAGATTTTCTTCATAGATCTACACTTGGACATTTAACTTATTATTTCTATCATTGGCATTTAGTTGTAGGCTTATATTTTCCCCTTATTTGTAGATTTGCCTTGGCTAGATTTTGATTACCTACAAAGACTTGGCATTGGATTTTACCTTCATGGAATTTGGATCTACTACAGACACTACTGCATTGATTATTTCTCTTCATGTCAGTGGATTTTTTTCTTGTACATCGTTGAGTTTTACCAATATCACTTTTTTTTCTAGATCTAGTTTTACCTTGGCATAACACTATCTTGGTAGGCATTTGAGTAAGAATCATAAGCTTGGAAATTTATACCAAGGAGTTAAAAATTTGTAGAAGTGTCATTAAAATTTTAGAGTTTGGCATTTTGGTGTTGAAACTTTTAGAAATGGCATTGAAAATCTATAGTTCTTTTCTTTGCAAACATGCACTGGAAGTTTGTCATATTCTACTTTGCAAACATGCACTGGAAGTTTGTCATATTCTATCCTTTGCATCATCATTTGGATCTAGGATTTCCTTTATCTAATCTCCTCCTTTTTTAGATCTACTTTAAAGCATTTTTGGCTATGTTGAAATCTACATGAAGATCTCTAAGGTCAATGTATTCTATTGTTTGCATTTGGTGTATTCTATCTTTGAAATCATTTACTTTTTGTTCTCAAACTTGTGTGGAAGGAGAGAGAAACATGTTTTATATTGAAATTTCTATGTTGGAAGTAGAGAGAGGGAGCATTAGACTATTAAAGGTTAAGCATTGAGATCTGAGGTGATTGAAGAGAAGAAAGGAGACCTACATTTCTTTTTTCTCCAAATCTATGCTTGAAAATAAGATAATATTAAAAATTGAAATATATGCTTCCTTTTTTCCTTTATGTTGGCATCATCTGTTGGGGTGTTGGAAGCACATTACCTTGACTTCTGAGTTGGAAAATATCATTTTCTAGCTCTAGGTTAGATTTGAGTGGTTTCAAGTAGCATATCTCACTTAATCATCCACTTGCATAGTGAAAATAATGGAAATCCACCTCTTCCTCTTTCAAAAATAGCTATACATTTCATTATTTTTTTACTAGCTATTTTTTTTGCTTTAAAAGGAGGTCAAACTTGCTTACTCACATCTCAAGATAAATGACAATACTTTTTTTCACATCCATTAAATTTTTTAAATATGTGGTGAAATTTTAGTTTTAATGAGTGATTGGAAGGCATATTTTACTTTGCCCAAGGGTACCTTTTTGAAGTTTGAAGTGAAATGTTTTAGTCAATAGGCCTATTTATGGGAAATTATATTGTTAATATCTTGCAAATGGTAACTTGAAATTGAGTACCATATTTTGAAAAAGTGTTTACATTGGGATAATTTACCTTTTGAAATGCACTCATTTATAAAGTGTTATAATTGGGGCGGGGGGGGGGGGGGGGGGGGGGGGGGGCAGGGGGCGGGGTGGGAGGGTGTTGTTGGTGGGGTGGGCGGTGGGAAGGGGCTACCTGACATAATCTTAGAACTAGTGAAAAAGGGTTGGTTGTCATTGTGTTGGTTCTTGTCTACACATCTTCGCTTTTTTACACATGGTTTTTGTGTCAAGGTTAACACATTTAATGGGGTTAATTATAATCATGAACTAAGATAAAGCTCCATTTTTATGGTTTCATCATGGATATTAGTAATGAATTCCATAAATCTATTGTAAGGCTAACTTCAGAGAACTATTTGTCTTAGAAGAAAGGGATAAATAATCATTGCCTAAAGCAAGATGTACTACCTTATCTCTTAGGAATTATTCTTGAACCAACTACCTATGAACATAAGAATGCATGGTTTAACAATAATGACATGGTATATGTCCTAATGTGTCTAACTATATCTAAGGATATTATGCATCATATTGAGCATATCAAGTGCCCTTTTACTACATAGACTATCATCCAATAGTTGTACGGAGAATTGGATCTTCATATGAAAGTGATGCTTCCTTGGATGACCAAACACCTACTAAGATTCTTGATGCCTCTTCTTACATGGACATGTCTTCAGTAGATTATCATTTTATATGGTTGACATAAATTGACACCCCATCTATTATTGAGGACACTTTTCATCCTCTTTCATATGTTGATACTTCAGAGGTCAAATTTACTTCAATGAGAGCTTTGAATGATTCTTTACAATAGGACATACATAGTCTTTCAATTTCAGAATTAATTGATGATCTATTGATAGGTGTTTTAGAATTGTTTATGGAAAAGTATATTGTAGATGTGAAGGACACATTTGAGGGTTTATATATCTTGTTTGATGAGAAGCTCATCACAATTTTTATCTAATTACCATCATCTCTAGATCTTGTTCATCAATCGCTTCTACATGGTCCTAGTTTTTAACCTAATTATTTGATTAGGCATGTACCTATTTGGATTATGGCATCTTCACCTATGAATATGTTGACATTTGAAATTTTTTGAGAGTCACATTTGATGATATTTATTCCCTCCTATTCCTTTATATAATGGGGATATTATTTGAACTCTTCTACAATTTTATTTCTTCCTAAGGGGAGGAATGTTGTTTGACATAACTATATCATCTTCAATATTCAATGTTAGGCATCTACTATCACTGCAGGAGGATCTCATATTTTGAGAGGGCTTCTTATCTCCTTCATTCCTTCTCTCTTTATTTTTTTTGGGGGGGGCATACTCTCTTTTGTGGGAGATACTTCTCTTTTGGAGGGAATTTTATTGTACATGGGTACCTTATCAGGCTTTATTTTTGGGACCCATTTTTTATATCATCTCCAACCTAAGTTATGCTTATGGGGGGGTTTTAGTGTAGGCCTTTTTCCCACTAGGTTTTTCCTACATGGTTGTATTACCTTGCTTAGGGCTCTAGAGGTCATTTGGGTTACTTGGGAATATTAGTCCCATATTCACTAGAATGTGTGGTATCTTTCTCTCTCCAACCTATATATGCACCTCTCTTCCTTAATATTTTTAATGCAGTACTAATGTAGTTATGGTAGTGCATTGTATATTGTCTGAGTTACATAGTTGTGAGCTATGATAGTTTTGAGAGTTGTGAGAGTTGTGAACTTCATCCCTTTATATAAAAAATTTAGGGTGATATGGAGTATTTTATTTGCTCTCATTAATTTCTAATATTTTTCTATGCATGATTTCATTTACTATAAAATTCATTTTAATGTGCACTTGATTGACTCGTGAGATCACTCCATCATGTGAATTAGTTGATCTAGTGATCTTGGATACAACTCTTTTAATCTCTAAATTTATCACCAATACTACTTGTTTGCTTGGATGGAAAGAAAAAAAATGAAACATGAAAATAACCTATTATAATGATTTGACGCACCAAATTGATATCCAAAAGACTAAATATGTTTTCACTATGAAATATGACTCATAAGACCATCTTCAACATCCTATATTGCTCTAACATAATTGTTTCAAACCTGAAGGTGATATGCATTTCACTTCTCAAGGTGAATGAATAAGAGGTTTGAATGTATACACTTATGTTATTAATTACACTTAGAGATAGAAAAATAAAATAAATACACTTCATTTCACCTGTTAGAGAACATACTACTTGCACCAAACATGAAAGAGTATAGAGAACACAAGTACAAATTATTATAACTTGTCATTCCACTATGAACTACTTCACACACATAGAAAAGAAGTTATGAGCTCAGAAAAATATTTTAAATATTTATTCAAAGATAAATATAGTATTAAAACTATCATGTATTCACCATATGAGGTGGATATTACAAACTTACCAAAAGTGGATGTTCTTATAGTTAATGGTGGAGAGAGAGAGAGAGAGAGAGAGAGAGAGAGAGAGAGAGAGAGAGAGAGAGAGAGAGAGAGAGAGAGAGAGAGAGAGGTGGCAGAAGAAGATTGACAAGTTTCCATCAGAGTTATAAAAATAAGAGGAGTTATGGAACATCCTAAAATACCTCTAAGGCTATGTTTCTCACTCTTGAATTATATCCAACCTTCTAAGTGGCATAGGAGTTACAAACTTTTTTGACACCTTAAATAACTCCTTAAAAACTATCATTCTTTGCATGAAAGGAGTGATAAATGGAATTTAAAATCATGAATTCACCTTAAAATGATCTTAAAAAACTCTTTTAAAATATTTTATGCCTTAGGAAACTCCTCTGACCTACCATTCCATTAGTTATATGCATAGGTGTCTTGTAACTCCTCATTTCCCATAGCTATTTGGGTCCAAGTGGCTTAAAACTCAAGTGAACCTTCTTCAGATAGTAATAACCACATTAAAAATCTTAAAATATGTTATTATTTCTTAAAAAAACATTTTTTTTCTTAGACCAACTCTCAATAACTCATTTTACTCCTTAAGCCTTCCATAGGCCTAGTTTTCTTATATCTTTTTTTTCCTATAAATCTAATTTTATGAGAATTTTATAGATGGTATTGACAAAATAATGGAATATTATAGGACCCTATATGGCACTTATATCTCCATTTCAAATTTCATATTCATAATCTGAGTGGAAGTTTATCTTTTTTTGCCTTTCTCTCTCTTGAATTAGGCCTCAATTAGGCCTCCTTGCTTTAGACCCTATTTTCTTCCTCCAAACTTATATCACACATGTTAAATCACCCAAAATAATTTTATTAAATTTAAATAGTATATTACCAACCTCCATGACAAATTTGGGTTCTTAAGATCCTATGGAAGTATGCAAACCAAGAAATGGCCTTACCACCTAGTCTCAGTTTGAGCCTGTTTAATATTGCCTTGAAAAATGGGCCTAGTTTGATCACTGTTAGAAGCTCCTATGAATTTTTTAGACTTTAATTGATATAAGAGTCTAAATTTACCTCAAAATATGATTTAGAAGCTCTCCTCTTCTTGTAACACCTAAAAACACCAAAAACATGCCAAAATAGTTCATTTTTACAAATCTGTACAAGTGATGTCAGGATAAAAGTTCATGGTGATAACCTAATTAGAGTCCTAAACAACTAAAATAGTTTTTATGAGAAAAATATGTCATCACATTTGATTTTGAGCTCTTTCTCCCATGATTATTCACTATCAGGGTTTAAGAGAGGTTTTAGACCTATTTGGGATCTTAACAATTTTTCATAAAGAATAGATCATTAAATAACATACTTAAACTTGGAAAATATTATAAATATACCCATTAAAATATCACAAAATTATTATAATACCATGTAAAGTGTGGGAAATGGTATGAGCATCTGAAGTTACTCTTTGAATAACTTGTTTAACATTTCTTAAGCCTAAGAGAGGTCTACTTTGAGTTATGGGTCTCAAAAATCATTCCCACTACTATGAGAGGTTAAATAACCTTTTAAATATCTGTATTCATGATTATAAATTATTATTAAATTCTCATTACTCCTCCTGAGGCAAATGGTACACTGGTTAGGGTGTGGGGTTTAAGAGCCTATCTTCTCTTTGCTAGTCCTCAGGGGCCTTAGAGTGAAAACTAAAGTTTTTTTTCACCTAAGAATGTATGAATACCTATGTTAAAAATTTTAAATACCTAATATTCCCTTAATGAGTTTTGTAAACTTTTTTCATGCCCTTTTATCTCAAGTAGACCTTTAGGTCTCATGTATGCCCTTGCCCAAGGAGTGGGTAGGGTCTAAGGCAAAACATTAGATATATCCATTATTATTATATCCTTTAATTAGAAATGGATGTATTTTTTTAATTAATTTACACCATCTCTATCAATTTTAAAACTCTAATCATGTTCTTAAAACTCAAAATCCCTCAAGACTGGGTTGTAGATGATGACTGTGTGCAGGGTTTAGATATGATTGTGCTCTTTGTGATTTAAGACCTCATAATTATCACCAATAAATATCAATAGTTACTTGAACATGTTTTAATTCCTAAAAAAAATTAGATCATCTCTTAACACCTTCTACCTCTTCCTTTTAGTTTGAGAATAGACCAACCCTATGAGTAGTCATGTACATGCTTAGAGAGGGTTTTGATTGTGATCTTTCTCTTTAGGTATATAATTTATGGCATTTAAAATAAATTAAATAATCCATGGACATGTCTGAAATTATTATAGGTTTCAATACATCTTTCAAACACAAATTTTTGTATTTTCATTTCTATACTTAAGACCAATTGTTCCACAAGCCATCTATAGATGTTTTTCTTAGGGTTACTTGATTGTGTTTAAGGTTTTAAACCTACTCACCATTATTTAGCTTTCTATTGTGATATTTTTTGATTTAGTTATAGTAATAAAAATAGTTTCAAATACTTCATTGATCTACGTTTTCATTCTTTGGTCTTGAAACTAGTCTACTTCTCATTGGCCACCTGTAGGTGATAATCAAGGATCATGATTATACGTTGAGGTTTGAAAGCTCTCTTCATTATACTGATCCTTTTATAGACTCTAAGTTAATTTTAAGTTTTAAATAAAGTTCTCATTTATTATTCATAAAGGTTTAGAAACCTCACTCTTATATCATTGAATTCATTACTTGAACATGAACCAACCCTCAAAAGCCTATAGGTGCTTTGAAAAGGTCTTGAATACATATTTTAGTTTTTAGAGCTCATCTACTACCTTGATACCTTATTAAAGTATTTAAACTTGTTTTGGGTCCTAAAATGGCTTAAATCCTCTCTCAAAATCTCTAAAAACCACTTATTAGGCTTAGAATTAGCTTATCTTACTAATATCCTATAGGTGTTCTTAAGACAGTCTTGACTATGTTTGGAATTTGAAGGACTTATCCTTACCTTAGTGACCTTTTAAAAATTCTTGAACTTGGATGAAACTAAATTTGAGTTTAAAAACACCTTTATTAGGTCTTGTATCACACTTATACTTACTCATTTGTATATAGTCCATACAGTTTGTTGTGTGTGGATACTTGATTGACTATGCACTTAGGTTCTTGATTTATTTGACTATCCAATTGGATTAGGTGATATTTCAAGGTATTAAATCCTATTTTAAAATGTTTTAGGATACTTGGAGAAAAATCCATTGTCTTAGACTTATTGGTGTTGCTTTGATATTGATTAGGTCAAAATGAAAACCCAGAGCCTTAGGCCCTGTAGGTCTCATTTGATTGTAAGTGACTACATAATGTCATATTCCCTAAATTATTTGAGTTTAACAAACTTATCAATGCACTAGGTAACTCCTTATTAGTTCATTACTTCTTAATGGTCTTACCAAGTCTCCAACAAAGACTTGTGTTACCTTAAACTTACCTTATAGGTTTGTATGGACCTATAGGTGTCTTAAGATAGTCCATTCATATTATTGATCTTATTAGATGCTTTAAGAATATTTTTGAGAATTTATACCATAACATGCCTCCCTAACACTTCTCAATGTATCACAAAGATCAAGATCATGTATTCTTATCTTTAACTTATATTGACTATCTGTATGGGTTACAGATATCATCATTTGTGCATGTGGTTTGTGTGTAGGAAATTTGAGGTTCTAGTCAGTTGTAATCAATTACATGATATAATTAGGGTATTTATAGGCATAAAAATGTATGAAGATACATATCAATTCTTCATCATAGCTCAAATCATCTCTAACATGTTCATATAGTTCATATAATATGCAATTGAAGGAAACAACTTTGAACTTTGACTAGAATGTGTGTTCTTGATATTTATCATCATGTTTATCATTATTAAAATGGTTTTATAAGGTGTTATAACTTATACCATGATTTATCAATTTTATTTTAACCAAATTGGAATTTCAAACCTCCATTGGACTATGCAATCATAAATGATGTTCCAAAAAACAAGTACACTTGAAGATCATAGATGAAGAGACATATGAGAAAAAATAAAAATTAATCCAAGGAATTGAGTTATTTTACATGAACAAGTAATAATTAAATAACTCTAAGAATCACTACCATGAATATAAAACAAAGACTTGCAGCAAAACCCATTGAAATAGCCTGTACATCAGAATGCTATTATTCTAAGTGATAACACCTCATGGATATGAGTTGGCCAATGAAAACACCATGAAATGAAGATAAAAGACATATATAAACCACCCTAAAAATAATTCCTCTCTATTTTTTCTTGAGCTAGAGAAATAGGTTCAAGAATAGACCCTTCTTAGATTCATAAGCAATAATGACCTACTATCACTGTTAGTGATTGTTCATAAATAATAGGCAACCATTATAAAAAAAATTCCACTAATTTAAACATTACTTGGACCCCTATAAATGGAAAAATTTTGAGCTCATAACTCTCTCTCTCTTGGCCATACCATTCAATGAAAATTTTCCTTCCTAAGATTATGAAGGTAGAAATGGAGGATAAAAAGTGTTTGGAGTGTCAGTTATAATTTAAACCTGGTCCAGAGATGGAAATTTGTCTTATATATCCCAAGGGTCACTTAAAAACTATTTATAACTGAAAATGATCTTTTAAGGTCATACAAGTATGTGAAAAGTGTCCTTTTGACAAGATTATGAGTTGAACTACAAGTTCTATTAGACCCTGACTATTTTCTATCCTTATTTGATTTGTTTCTAACACTAGGGGCATTTATAATATTATTTAAATTTTTTATCCTTGAGGTGGTATGTATAACTCTTCTTTAGGGGCCTAAAGGTGTCCAAATTGACATTTCTTGCATATAGAATCCAAGTAAAGGCTAGAGCATGATAATATGATATAAAAGACTTGTAATTAACCTTTTGAAATTAATTTAGATCATAATAAACCTTTGAACATGTTTGACCATGTACTTAACCATAGGAATTAATAAGTGAACCTAAGACCAAAACTTGGACAATGATGAACAAGGACACACATGACCATATGGGACTATCTAAGACAACTTGGGACCATGACAAGACCCTAAAAAATATTAGACACCCATATGAAAGTTAAAACTATAGGGGGTGAAACAAATCTAAATTGGGATCAATTTGGTCAACATTCTTAGTGATTCACAGGGGTACCCTGCCTATAATGCTAATGGAATAGTAGCCTCCTCCTTCCATTGGATTATGGAGTTAGTCTTCTACTATAATCTAAAACTAATATGCCTTCAAAAGACTTCAAACTCACACAAAACAACACAACAAGAAATAAACACACACTATTCTCAAAGTATTTATGGAAAACACACACAAAGACTCAAATAAACATAACTATCCTAATATATATAGACCTCAAAACATGTTTGAGGTGGTGAAACACATTCTCTTTCTTCAACCAAGATCAAATAGGATATTTATTGAGTCATAGCTACTCCATGAGAGTAAATCACCATATGATGGATGATTATTGAATTTTTTTTTCATGTGAAGATGATTAAAAGACTTACCCTTCATAGGGCCTATGCTAGTTGAAAGTACATCATCTTAACATCTATTGAATGGTCCTCTTAGCTCTTCTTTAGGACTACTTAACAATGTAGCCTTTTTTATCTCCTTTATGCCCATTTGGTGTTCTTAATTTTGATTATTGAGAAACATTAAACCTTGGTCAAGTTTACCTTTCTATATAACATGATGTGTTTGATGTCAAGGACCATAAAACTTGTTTTAATGCTACTCAAACATATATGAAGTTGGTTCAACACCAGACTGAGGTTTGGACTACTCCTCAACCACACACATTTTTTCCTTAGACTTATTAAACTCTTCTAAGGCTACATTTTTCTTGAAAATGATTGGATAATTTTATTCATGTTTAATAGGACACTCTCCTTCACATTCATAAGGTCTATCAATAACCTTAATATTAGTTTCATGCTTCTTAGGAAGGAGAGTTGGCTTACTTGTTCAAACTCTTGAAATATAACATGAAAATGATGCCATAGATCATCTTCTTCTTCATGACTATCACAAACATGGACTCCTTCCTTTTGAAGAGGTAAAATTGTGATATCCTTGATATCTTCATGTTTCATTACACTTTGAAACTCATCATAATACATATGAATGTGGTGGTTACCCTCAAAAACTTGTTGAAAAGGATCATCAAGGCTTACCTTAGAATGTTCATCACCTCCATCATGAATGATGTATGTTCCAAGGTCTGACCATTTAATGAAAGTCTATGGATCAAGCCCATAAGTGTTATTCCCATAGTAATCTAGGAAAATATTAGAGATACCTTCAAGTTTTGAAGATTATCCATCATCTATAACATGTTCTTCTTGATCATTAATGGTACAATTCATATTAGAACTTACTTCCACATATGGATTAATGTGAAACTTGGCCAATGGTTCTATTATAATAGTCAAATTTTCTCCATAACTTATTATAAATGTCAATAAATACCAATCATATGAGAGATATCCTTATATCTTGGCAATGAAGTCCCTTGAAAGGCAAATAGGAATGTGAGTAGGCAGATCTACCACCACTATGTCTTATAGGATTGGAAAGCCTGGATAGTCATACAAGAAAACCTTCAAACCTTTTATGATATATACTAACTTGTATGGATTTTCATAAATTTGAAACACTCCCTTGATATATGCCTCATATTTCAATTCCAACTTGTTTTAAACTATCTTGGGCATAACTAAAGTACTTGCCCCACTATTTATAATGTAATTATGAACAAGTTTATCTCCCACAATGAGGGTGAGATAGAAAGGTGGGGGATTTTAAGATTTGGTTTAGGTTAAAAATTTTAAATAGGATAATTTATGAGGGATAAACCACCATGTCTTGATGGTTGGGGACTAATATGGATTTGGGATATCTACTCTTGAAGTAATTCCTTTTGATTGGGCATGTGGAGCACTTCCCAAAGAGATATACTAGTCTATGTAATCTTTAAAGAGTCAATGATATTAAAATAAAGAAAAATTGCATTTTTTTTAATCATTGTATGAAATGAAGTGTCTTTATCTATAGGTAATGAATTACTTTGATTCACCCTCCCAAGTTATGATTTTTTAAGAGGAATAAGACTTGTAGAGGCTACGACATTTACATTCACACATTGTGGTCTTGAAAGAATATTATTTGAAGTTGTATTCACACCTTGATCATCTACCAAGGATATTCTCTTTTATTTTGTGTTATATTCCACTGTGGTACTCTGATTTAGGAAAAATGTATCTTCCACTTGAAAATTTTCCAAGCTCTCTCCTTGAGGCTGCGTTCTTTCAATTATTTATGACTGCATGAAGTTCTCATCTTCTATTGTTAATTGAGGATTAGGCCCTCCTTGAGCTACCAAATCTTATCCTTCATATAATTATCCTTCATATACTATCCTTGAGGATTATATTCTTATCCTTGAACTAACTTCCTATGCACTAGAACCATGGCTCTTGTGTTGGGAGAAGAATTAAGATTATAGGCATTGGGTGGCCTATTGAAGTTAGGATGACTTTATCCCCTCTCTTGAGCATTATATTGAGTTGGAAATATATTTTATTATCGAGGGTAGGAGTAAGGATTTTTATGAGATCCATATTATAGATTTATTTTCCTAACTTGATATTATAAGGCCTTAGATATTGCTCCCCAATCAATGGTATATTTTGACTTTTTTGGGGAAGCTCTAGACATGTTGTTTGAACTTGGAATTGGAGAAATACTTAGAGGATTAATATACATATTATTAAGAATAGGTGTAGATAATTTTGTAAGGACCTTACTGGATTGGACAAAACCATTCTCATCTCTAATGGATATGTCATAGGCTTTAGGTAAAGTGTACCCACCCATGGAATATAACATGACAACTATATTAGTCCCAATAGCTCTTAGGTATGTTGGGGAAAAAAAAATTCATGGGGCCTCATGGGAGATGATAGCCTATTCCATGTTATTTTAAACCTTTCATTTAATTCATGTATATTTTATTTAGGAACTATTTGAATGACATTTAATTGATGTATTAGTTATGTGTGATCACTTTTATCTTCAAACCTTTGAGTCACCAACTCCCCAAACTCATCCCAAGTAGTGATACATCCTCTTGAAAATGTTCTATACCAATCAAGGGATTTTAATCTAAGAAACATGGTAAGTAATATGACTATAATGTTTAATTTAGTGACACTAGGGAAATTTTAAAATTTGGATATGTCTCTAATATTCTCACTTAGGTGATAGGACCTTCCCCATTGAAGGTTGGAACACTCTTGGTGGTATTGGGAGGGATATCATCATAGACATTGAGGTTTATAGGATTTTTATTATTTAAGTATGTGAAATCATGTTGCCTATCCATGTATACTAAAATTTTTCTTCACTCTTTCTCTTCTTGACTTACAAGTTTTTATTTCTATTCAAATGTCAAGATAGGCTTAGGGTATTGAAATTCAAAAGGAAGTTCAGGTTAAGGGAGTGGATTTATAGGATGATAATCTCTACTAAAAGCTGACATAATAAGGACCATTAAGCATGAATAAAAGGAATAATAAAATTTGGTCTAAAATTATATATTACCTTTCATGGAGTCACCAAATTATAAGTAGAACACACTTATGCAGTTATGATATTGTCAAGACCAACATTCACCTTGACAAAATGTGATTGAGATAATAGTCCCACTAGGCATGCCATATCTATTGTTACTCAAATTTTCACCCTTGGAAGGTTATTAAATCCTCATAAAAATTGAGTGAAAAATTGTATTACCTTTAGGCCTATGGGTTTCCTGTAGTAGAGGTAAACCTCTAGATTGAAGGACTAGTTCCCTAGATTTATTTTTAATAGCTTATCACCTATACTACTTATTTGATTAGATAGAAAGTGATAGAAGGAAACATGAAATTAACTTATTTTAATGAGGTGATTCATGAAATTTATCTTAAAAATATTACCATATACTTTCACTATGTAAGATGACTCACAAGATCAGCTTCAACATCCTATATTTCTCTAACATAAGTCTTTCAAACATAAAGGTGATATGCATTGAATTTTTCAACGTGAATAAAAAAGAGGTATAATTATAGACACTAATGATATTCCTTACATTTATTAATATAAAATTACACTAACTACACTTTATGTGACCTGTTAGAGAGCATACTACTTGCACCAAACATGAAAGAGTAAAGAGAACACAAGGATAAATGATTATCACTTGTCATTCCACTATGTACTGCTTCACACACTTAGACATGAAGTTATGAAATAAAAACTAGATTGGAAATATTTTTTCAAATTAAAATATAATATTCAAAACAATATGTATTTTTCATACCATGTGTGGATCTTAAAAACTTAGCTAAAGGTTGTGGATCTTATAGAGAATGGTGAAGAGAAAGAGAGGTGTGGTAGAATAATATTAACAATTATACATGAGAGTTAGTAAAATAAGAGTTATGGGAAAACAAATAAAACCTCCAATTACATGTTTATCACTCCAAAATAAATTATAACTATCCAAGTGGCATAGGAGTTACAAATTTACTTGACACCTTGACTAGTTCCTTAGAAACTATGCTTCTTTGCATGAAAGGCGTGAAAAATCCACTTTATAATAATTATTTTTCCTTAAATGTATATTAAATAACTCATTAAAAATATTCCATTCCTTAGGAAAATCCTCTGACCTTTCATTCCATTAGTTATATGCACAGGTGTCTTGTAACTCTTCATTTCCCACACCTAGTTTGGTCCAAGTGGCCAAAAACTTAAGTGCACCTTATTAAGATCATAAAAAATAGGTTAAAAGTATTTAATTATGTTATTAGGTGTAAAATAAACCATTTTATTTCCTGTACCAACTCCCAAGAACTCATTTTTCTCCTTAAGCCTTCACTAAGCCTAGTTTTCTTGTAGCCTTTTTTCCTATAAATCTCATTTTATGGGAGTTTTATGAATGATATTTAAAAAATAATTTAATATTATAGTAATATATATGAAATTATATCTCCATGTCAAATTTAATCTTCATACTCTAAGTAGAAGTCTATCTTTTCTACCTTTCTCTCTCTTGAATTAGGCCTTAATTAGGCCTTCTTGCTTTGGACCCTATTTCTTGATCTAGACTTTTCACATAGTTTTAAATCACTCAAAATAATTTTATTAAATCTAAATAGTCCATTACTAAGCTTCATGTTAAATTTGGGGCCTTAATACCTTATGGAAGTATGCAAACTAAGAATAGCCTTACCAGTTAGTCTAATTTTGAGCCTATTTGAGATTGCCTTGAAAAATGGACCTAGTTTGATCACCTCTAAAACTTAATTTTAAAGGCTTTATAATTTAATGGATATAAAAAGTCCAAAATGACATTGTCCCATGATTTATAAGCTTTCCTCTTCTCGTACACCTAAAAACACCAAAAACATGCAAAAATAGGGCATTTGTACCAATCTATATAAGTAACATCAACATCAAAGTTAATTGAGGTAGCATCCCTAGTGTCCTAAAACAACATAAAAGATTTTTTAGGATCAAAATATCTTATTATATTTTATTTTGAGAACTTTTTCCCATGACTGGTTGCTATTAGGGTTTAAGAGAGGTTTTAGACATGTTTGGGGTCTTAACGATTGTTTATAAAATAGATCATTAAATGTCATCATTACACTTGTAAAATATTATTATTATACCCATTAAAATTTCACAAAAATATTATACTACCATTAAAATTTTGGTAAATGGTATGAGGATATGAAGTTGCTCTTTGAATGGCTTGATTAACATTTCTTAAGCCCAAGAGAGGCAAACTTTGAGTTATGGGTCTCAAAAATTATTCCCACTATTGTGAGAGGTTAAATAACCTATGAAATATATCTCCATCATTATAAATTCTGATTAAGTTTTCATTACTCCTCTGTAGGCAATTGGTACACTAGTTAGGGTGTGGGGTTTAAGAGCCTATCTTCTCTTTGATAGCCCTCAAGGCCTTGGAGTGAAAACTAAAGTTTTTTTCAAATTAATAATGTATGGATACCTATATTATATTTTTTAATTACCTAATATTACCTTCATGAGGTTTTTAAACTTGTTTCATGCCATTTTAGATCAATTAAATCTCTAGGTCTCATGGCTACCCTTACCCAAGGAGTGGGCAAGGTCTGAGATAAAACATTGGATATGTCCACTATTATTATAACCTTTAATTGGAGTTGGATGTATTTTTTATTCCTAACCACCATCTCTACCAATTTTCAAACTCTAATCATGTTTCTATACCCCTTAAAACTTAAAATCCCTCAAGATTGGACTGTAGTTGATGATTGTGTGCAGGGTTTGGATATGACTGGTTTATTTATGATTTAAGACATCATAATTCTCACCAATAATTTTCAGTGGTTACTTGAAAAAAATTTATGTACAAAAATAATTTTATATCATCTCTCAACACCTTATGTCTCTTCCTTTTATTTGACAATAGGCCAACCCTCTAAGTAGGACTATAGGTGCTTAGAGAGGGTTTTGACTATGATCTTGTTTTTTAGGTCTCTCCTTTATGGATTTTTAAAACAACTTAAATGATCCATGGAAATTTATATAGTTATAATAGGGTTTAAAACAACTTTCAAACACACATCTATCCACTTTTGTTTCTATAATTAGGACCAACTAATCTATAAGCTACATGCAAATGCTTTTCTTAGGGCTACTTAACCATGTTTAAGGTTTTGAACCTACTCACAATTATTCATCTTAATATCTTGGTTTTGGATTTATTTTTAGTATCAAAAATAGCTTAAAATTCTTCATTTCTCTACCATTTCATTTTTTGGTCTTGAAACCAATCTACTTCTCATTAACCACATGTAGGTGACAATCAAGTCTCGTGATAGTATGTTGGGGTTTGAAATCTCTCTCATGCTAGTGATCCTTTTATAGACTCTAAGTTTGGTTTAAGTTTTTATTAATAATATCATTTATTATTCATAAAGGTTTAGAAACATCACTATTATCTCATTGAACTCATTGCTAGAACATGAACTAACCCTCAAAAGGCTTGTAGGTGCTTTAAAAAGGTTTTGACTACATATTTCGGTTTTGAGACCTCATCTTCTACCTTGATATCTTATAAAATTCTTTAACTTTTTTGGGGTCCCAAAATGGTTTTAATCCTCTCTCAACACCTCTACAAACCACCTACCAGGCTTAGAACTAGTTAATCCTACTAGCAACATGTAGGTGTACTTAAGATAATCTTGACTATGTTTGGAGTCTTAAGGACTTAACCTTATATTAGTGACATTTTAGAAACTATTAAACTTATATGAATATCTATTTTATTTTAAAAACACCCTTCAAACATGATCAACACCTTTTTTAGTTCCTATATCACACTTATCCTCACTTATTTGTATATAGTCTATACAATCTATTGTATGTGGATACTTGACTGACTATGCACTTAGATTTTTGAATCCTTTGAATATATAATTGTATTATGTGATATTTCAAGGTATTTTATACTATTTTTAATTATTTTAGGAGACTTGGATAAGACTCCATTGTCTTAGCCTTATTGGTGTTGCTTTTATATTGATTAGGTCAAAATGAGGACCTATAAGCTTGTAGGTCTCATTTGACTGCAAGTGATTGTAGAAGGTCATATTACATAAATTATTTGAGTTTTTAAAACTTATAAACTCACTTCATACCTCTTTTTTACTTCATTACTTCTTAATGGTGTTACCAAGTCTCTAATAAAGACTTATGTTACCTTCAACTTACCATTGAGGTCTGTATAGACTTGTAGGTGTCTTAAGACTATCCACTTATCTTATTAATGTTATTATATTATATAATAATATTTTTTAACCTATATACCATGACACGCCCCCTAACATTTCTCAATTTATCATAGAGCTCAAGACCATACATTCTCATCTTCAACTTACATTTGCTATCTGTACAAACTATAGGTATTGTCATTTTTTTATGTGGTCTATGTGTATGAAATTTGAGGTTTTAGTCAATTATAATCGACTAGATGATATAATTAAGGAATTAAAATTCATATTAATTCATGAAGATACATATCAAGTCTTCATCATATCTCTGATCATCTCCAACCTATTCATACAGTTCATACAATGTGCAATTGAAGGAAGCAACTATGAACTCTCATTAGAATGTATGTTTGGGATATTTATCATCATATTTATCATGATTCCAATGTTTTTATAAGGTCTTAGAACTTATACCATGATGTATCAATTTTATTTTAACCAAATTAGAATTTTAGATCTCCATTGGACTGTGTAATTATAGAGCATGTTCCCAAAATCAAGTACATTTGAAGATCATAGATAAAGAGACATATAAGACAAAATAACAATTAATACATGGAACTAAGAGATTTTAAATAAAAAATTAAGTATTATAAACCTCTAATAATCAATATCATGAAGATAAAACAAAGACTTACTATAAAACCCATTAAAACAACCTGTATACCAAGACATTTTTCTTCCAAGTGAAAACACCTCATGGAGATGCATTTGTAAATTAAAAAAAAATGAAAGGGAGATAAAATAATTGTATAAAAAACCCTCAAAATCATTTATCTCCATTTATTTTTTTATCTTGATAAACATGTGCAAGAATACACCCCTCTTGGATGCATAAGTGATAGTGAACTATTGTCACTGTTAGCAATTGTTCATAAAGAATAGGCCACCATTATACAAATAAATACCAAAAATTTCAATATTACTTAGACCCTTAACAATAGACAAAATTTTAGGTCCTAACTCCCTCTCTCTCTTGGTTATACCATTTAATGCAATTTTGCCTTCTTGAGCTTATGAAGGCAACGATGGAGGAGAAAAATTGTTTGGAGTGTTAGTTTGAATTGAAACTTGGTCAAAGATGTAAAATGGTTTGAAGGAGACCAAGGGTAACTTAAAAACCATTTTTAAAGGGAAAATGATCTTGGAAGTCCATACAAGTTCTTGAAAAGTGTCATTTTACCAAGATTATGAGTTGAACTACATGTTATGTCAGACCTTGACTTTTAATTATCCTTATATAATATTTTTTGACAGTAGGGTTGTTTTTAATATTCTTGAAATGTTATCTCCTTGAGGTAGCATGTCCAAATTTTCTTCATGGGCCTAAAAGTGGTCGAATTGACATTTTTTGCATATGGATGCCAAATAAAGGTTTGAGCATGATAATATGATATAAATGATGTATAATTAACCTTTTGAAATGACTTTATAACATATTAGATCTTTGCCAATATATGACCATGTACTTGATCATAGGAATATACAAATAAACCTAATACTAGAACTTGGACAATGATGAACAAGGACACACATGACCATATGAGACTATCTAAGACAACTTAGGACCATGACAAGACAATGACAAATATTATACACTTATATGAAAGTTAAAACTATAGGGGGTGACCCAAATTTAAATTGGGGTCAAATTTGGTCAATAGGGACCCCATAAACCTCATTACCAAGTAAAAAAATGGGTTATACCTAAAAAATCATAGGTTTACTTTAAATAATTGATTTAGTGAAATAATAATGTGGTGGTTACAAATCCAATTCCATGAATCAAAATCAAGTATTATTAGCAGGAATTAAAAATATATATTAATTGGAATGTTTGTTTTTATCAAATATTAATGATATATGGTGGTAAAGTGAGTAAAATTAGAACATGGTATCATACATTTATTGACTACTATAATGTATCAATAATACTTCATGGTATCAAACATATTTACAAGAGATAAAAATATTGGTACTTTGAATGTATATATTTTATTTTTTTATGATATATGTTTGGAGGTTAATGGGCCCCTCTTGTGTAGAAAAAAATATAGAGTATCATAAAAATGTCAGAAAACACTAAAAATTTCATAATCCACACCCATACCATATCTTAACCAATTAGAACACACAACATTCTCACTTGTAATATGATTAGGGACACTTGGCACACATGTTGAAGCTTGTACATACAACTCCTTATTCCACATAGCTCTATTTATTGAGCTCTTCTCCTCCTCTCTTCTTGCCTTTTGATAGTGGTATAGTCTACACTCTTGATCTTGCTCATGCATCCTTGTGATGATCTATTGGATTAATTAAATTATTTCTCTTTCCTAGTTTCTTATTGATATGTACTTATAAATTCATTATTGTAATACTTCTAGTATATTGTGTGGTTTTTCTCTATTAAATAATTTCTCCACTTTTCAAATATCTTGTCTCACATTTTGTGTGGTTGATTCACTCTTGAGGTAAATTTGTAAATTTATGCATTATTTTTAATGAATTTATTGTTGTTTCTATTTTGACATTGGAAAAAAATATAATATGGTATCGAATCCATGGTTTTTTTAAAATTTAAATTTGATTCCTTTTTGTATGTCATTTGATGCAAAAGAAGCTTGTTTCTAATTTTTTATTTCTTATCAATCTATGTAGTCCTTGGAAAGAATTTTTTCTATGGTTTATTTGATATTTCTAAATACTAACGTCTATTTTTAGGTTTCACTCTATTTTTTTCATATTTATGCTCTCATTCTAGTTTATTCTAATTTTGGTTTTATATTGTAAGCTTTCAAGTTCTATTATTTGAGCACAATTGTAATAGAAAACTATATATGTGTGTGTGTGTGTGTTTATATTATGCTCCTTTCAACTCAGTATATTTTTTCTTGACCCTATTTAACCTTTGTTGCTTAGTCTTACATTCATCATACATATCATATCTCATGATTTTTAATTCTTATGGTGTTATACATTGCAATTTTTGTGTTTTTGGCATATAATATCTTGCTTTAGTTAAGTGCATATTTTTTTTAGAACTCTCATTTAATTTATTATATTATATTTTTAAATATTTTTTCACCTTGAAATAAGGTGTCTTATCTACCTTCTAATTATCTTTCACGTCATTCTATATATTGCATTTCATTTTTCATTTTATGTGATGTGTTTCTGTCCCATGCTGTGATGTTCTTTCCTACTATTTTTTTACACTTTCTATCCTTGCAGTGTATTGATATTAACTCACCATTTTATTTTCCTTTCCTTTCATTTTTCTTTATCTTCAAGCCATTTTTTAGCATGTTAAAATTTAAATATTTTTTTGGGTTATTTTATTTTCTACATTTTAATCTCAACCTTTTTTTATACTAAATTTAAGTCAATTCACCCTTTTTTTGGGTATGCATAGTTATTTAAACAAATACATATCAACATATTTAGATGAGGTGGAAGTTAGTTGGTGTATCCTTTCCACCTTTTCTTAAAAATATTTTTTGTGTCCTTTGGTGTAATGTGTTACATTGGTCCACATAATTCCTTTTATTTTGTTTGAACATGTCTTTCATTCATAGTGTCGAGCATTTCACTTTTTTTGGTCTTTTTTCTATAAAGTTTCTTTCCTAAGTGCACTGTTATTCCCTCTATTTTTCTTTTCAATAGCAACCAAAAAAAAAAGAAAACTTGTCATGTGGCATGTTAAGGCATGTTAATTTGGGTTTATTTTTAAACAAGTAGTGATTAATTTATTTTAAATGCTTGGTTAATATTTTTAAATTCACAAAAGACAAATGAGTTTAGTTTTGTAATTCCATTTCAAATCCATTCTCATGTGGAAGTGGGATAATTGTTTTTTATCTCATTCACTTTCCTTATATCATGATGATTTTTTTTACTCCATTTTTTTAATATATAAATCAAAATAAATCTATTATGGTATTAAAAGAAAGATTTGATTTTGATTTAGTCAAAATTTATAAAGTTCTTTTTATCTTTAATTTATAATTAAAGTTTGTTTAGATCTTGATTTGTTTTCTTACAAGTTTTAAATATTTAATTTCAAGGCTTTTATAATAACACTAAATAATTATAAGTTTTTTTGGGCAAGTCAATTTGATGTTAACTTTATTGGCATAATGTATTTTATATATTTTTAACTTATAAATTACTTTATCAATTTTTTTGTGGATATGATGTCATTTCGTAAGTCTCATTTTATGTAAATTAATGATCTCAAGACACAATTTTTTATAAAACATGACTAAATTATTATTTTAAATTATCAACTTGATTGCAAAACTTAATCATTAATTTTTTTCAAAATTCACATAATGAAACATTAATCAAAATGCAAGTAATTGTTGACTCTTTAACTACTTAATTAACATCTTTTGAAAATGCACAAATATCTAATGTTGTTTTTTTTCCTTATAAAGAATGTATTAATCTACAATATGATGTTTCTAACCCTACTTTAAAAACAATGCACTCCATGGGGTATGCTTGTGGTGGTCTTGGTAAACATGAAATTGGCTTTCTTGAATCTATTTTACTTAAATCTAATGCAAAATCTATAAGTCTTGGTTTTAATTATTCAATTGCTTCTAAGGAAAATTTGATATCTTATTATCCTCCACATACAAAGACTTATAATGTGCCTTATTTTGATTATAATGATTGAAATGGTCATTATTTAGTTAAAATGTTAAATCTGGCATGCATTTTAGAAAATACAGGTATCATATCTTTAAATATTAGAAATTACACCCATACAAATCTTGTGGTAAATATACTCATGACACTTTAGATTATTGGAGAATGACTAAATCTCCTAATTATAAGGATAAAACTATTTGGATTCCTAAATAAAATATATCTTTTAGAGACTTTGATATGTCTTCTTACGATAATTTTTTCTATTTCTTCATTCAAAATATCTTTTGCAAGTGACACATCTTATTTTTATTCATTTTGATTAAACTTGATATCTTATTTTACATTCCTTACTTTATTGCAAATGGAATATGCTTTATTTAGAGTTGTTTTTTACTAACTTATTTTCATGCAAGTTTCACATTTTATTATGGAATTTGTCTTTTATCTCAAATTTGCCTAGTTGAACATATATTTTTATCACATCATGTACGTATATTGTATTTTTTTGTAAATTTGTTATTTAACTTGAAAGATTGGTGTTATCTTGTTTGTATTACAATTTTTGTGGATCGTTACTCCTTGTTGGTCTTTATTGCATTGCAAATTGACCATATTATTTGAAGAGGATTCTTGAAGTAGATTCTTGGTGATCACACTTCCATCTTTATGAATTTTGGAAACAATTTTCCTTCTTTCTTCTCTAAATTATTGTATTTCTTCTTGAAGGAAGTTTCTATTAAGGGAGATTATTACATAATATCAACTCCCTTCCTCATTTGTAAAAGGTTTTTTCCACTTTTTAACCCCAAATTGGGCTTAAGGGGGAGTGTTAGAGAATTAATATTATTTAAGTCATTTATTATAATTATAGGTTTATCCTAAGTCTAGTTTATGTGTGCATTTATTATAATTATATATACATTTATCTCAAATTTATGAGGTGGTTATCACCTATCTAGGCTACTTGTTAGATTTGGAGTTACTTGTATGTAACTCCTCTCCCACACATGACACACACATTCTTATTTTTAAGGGGATTAGGGACACTTAACACACATTAAATCTTGCACATGTAACTCATTATTCCTACTAATTATTATTATTGAGCTCCTATCCTCCTCTCTTCTTGTCTTTTGTTAGTGGTATAATATACACTCTTGATATTTCTCTTCCATCCTTGTGATGCTCTATTAGGTTTAGGACATTCTCTCTTTCCTATTTTATTCTTTCTATGTACTTTGATATTCATTATTTAAATAATTATAATAGATTGTGGGTTTTTTTTGTTCAGTTGTTTCCCCACTTGTCAAATCTCCTCTCTCTTATTTTATGTGGTTGATTCAATCTTTAGCTAACTTTGTCAATTTATTCATTGTTTTAATTAATTAAACATTATTATTTTTTAAATATAGGTAATAAATAAAGTGATAAAAATAATAACATAATATCATACATATATAGACATTTTATGTGGTATTGATAATGATTCATGACATCATACATCTTCATGGTATCTTCAAAATGTAAATATATATTTTTAAAAGATAGATGTTAGGGGTTGAGAGGGTCTCAACCATAGAAACACCATATATCATAAAATAGAGGGAAAACGTAAAAACATTCATGATACACACCCATTCCAACTCTTCTCTAATTAAATGGAAGTTGAAGAGGGGTGTTAGGTTGTGGAGCTAAAAGCTTCACCAGGATGCAAACAAGAGGAGTTACAGAGGTTGTGAAGGTTGTGGAGAGTTACAGAACGAGTTGCAGGGCAACCGACATCAATCTAATCAACTGACGTCAATCATAGTGCAGTGCAAAAGCAACTGATGTTGGTTATGAGTCAGTCGACATCAGTCAGGAAGGAGTCGACGTCGGCAACCTATGTGAGCATGCAGTTTGCATGCAGATTTTGAAGAGTCTATTTTTGGACTGTCAGTTTGCATGTTAAAGACTTATTTTAGTCTTAGAGTTGCGAGTCTAATTATTGTAATTAAGATAGTCTAGTTATTGTAAGCATGAGATCTATATAATAGACTCATGGGCTGTATTGTAAACTAGTGCTAGAGAGTAAGAGAGCAAAATAAGCTCCTTTAGAGAGAAGAGAGCAATGGTGTGTTCCTCCTAGTGCCACAGTACCAAGGTGGGTGCTGCTTTGGAGAATCAGAAGGGTTCTTTGTGTATGTATGATCTTGGTCAGTAGGTGTGTAGGACCACATTTGGAGATCTACAATGGTGAGTAAGGTTTGGTGATTTGTAGGTGGCAGCAAAGAGCAGGGAGATCTACTTGGAGTACGGTTGTGTGCTTGGTGTATTGGTAGCATTGTTACTAACTGGTAGAGGTGAACAACAACTCTATATTTGAGTTGTGTGTTGGGACCGTAAGAGAGAGAGGGAAAAAGTCCTTAAGGTGTGGCAAGCCTTTGAGGTGGAAGAAGAAGTGGCATCTTCTTTATTGTATTTTCTTTTGAGTGATTATTAATACAATTGTGTATTGTCTCTCATATCTTGTGTTGTTTCATATTTCTAGTTACTTATCATTCTGGTTAAATTTTGTGTTTAGTTGCTAATACAAGAGGTAATCATATATACTCTTATTATGGAGAGTAGGATCCTATTAGTTGGTATCAGAGCTTTTGGTTGGGTTGACTAACAGGTGGTTTAGATCTGGTTAGTGTTTGTTGATTACAGGTCACTCACAGGGGTTTTAGATTGAGTGGGAGTATAGCAATGGTAGAAGAAATTAAGCTACGAATGGAGAAACTGAATAGCACAAATGGTCTGATTGATGGAAAGAAAGAGCACGTAAAGGAAGATTGTTGATCGGTAGAAGATCAGCATGTAGAAGTAGATGTTGTAGGTGATGTTGCACAGGTTGCTCTGGGTAAAGTTGAATCTTTGTTTATAGATTCTTTTGCCTCTTTCCATGTAGCCCGAAATAGAGCATCTTTTCATGGGTATGTCTTTGGAGACTTTGTAGAGATTTATTTAGTGGTTGGTGAGCCTTGTCAGATTGTTGGTAAAGGGGAAGTGAAGCTGAAATTGCAGATGGGTAACACACAGGTGTTGAAGAAGGTCATGTAGGTTCCAGTCTTGGAGATGAGTCTAATTTCTTTAAGAAATTTGGGTGATGGGAGATGCACAATAACTCTCACAGTAGATGCACTTGAGTTAGATGGTGGTAAGAAAGTAGGTAACCTTTATCTATCTACATATATTACTGATTCACCTTCTGTTGTAGAGATGTGGCTTTGTAGGCTTGGTCACATATGTAGGAGGGGAATCCAAGTTTTTAAGTGGAGGTCAGATGTCTTTGACAAACTTAAGAACTAGAAAGCCTTGGTTTTCATGGAGGAGATGGTAGATAGAGATTAGTTGAGGGGACTAAATTATTTTGAGTAGGGATGTGTTAATTTGAATAGGGTTTTGACCCAAAAGGAGCTCACGGGTAAAAATTCATCACTCACAGGTGAACATAGGTACCAGCATCGGTCAGACAGTAACTGACATTGGCAACAGGAAGACCAACATTGGTTAAATAAGAACTGATGTTGGTAGAAGGGATACTAGTGTCGGCCAGGAAAATGACGTCGACAGTCAGGGTCAGTGTAGGGAACTGACATCAGTCGGGTGCAGACTAGAAGATGGCCGAGATCGGTCACTCAAATAGATGGTGGGCAAATAACAAGCTGTCAAGAAGTCTCAAATGCCCATATGGAGGACTGAAATGGTAAGTGGGCATCATATTTTTTATTCACCTTCTTACTAGTTGCTTATTGATGGTTGAGAACTAGGAAGATGTGAAGAGGCAATGCAGGTAGAATCTAGAAATAGTGGGAGCTTGGCATGGATGAGGAGTGTGAGTCCTTGGAGAAGAACCAAATAGGAGTTTATTGGTGGAGTTGTCAGCTGGAAGAAAGTACTGAGAGATGAATGGATTCCCAAGTTAAAGAAGAGAGTGGATGGATACATGAGACGGAAGGCCAAGGTATATGGTCTTGAAGAAGCTGTAGGACAGTGGTATAGGGTTTGACAGGTGGATGACAAAGTAGGGATTCAGTCAATGTCAGTGTAACCATTGTGTTTGTCTTTACTATGTGGATGATGAGTCGTGACATTATCCAGTTACTGTATGTGGATGGTATGCTTGTAGCAGGTTCGTACATGTAAGGATTTGCTGAGCTAAGGGTAAGGTTAGTTTAGAGGTATGTCATGAAGAATTTGGAGTAGCAAAATTCTTTGGCATAAGAGAATGGAGATTTTGTCTCCAGTGGGAGCTGATGTGAAGAAGGTGTTGGCGAGGTTCAAGATGCAGGATGCAGAATTGGTAAGCACACCAAGGGCTAGATAGTTCAAGTAGAGCTTAGAACATTTGAAATCACATGAGGTCTAGGGTAGACCTGAGTTTTCCCAAGCAGTGGGAGTTGTCAAAATGTTTGGAGCCAATTTGGGGAAGGAGTACTGGAAGGCAGTTCAGTGGATTCTCAGGTATCTAAGAGGGACTAGCAGCAAGTTAACATGTTATGCAGGGTCAAGGTCTTCACTACATGGAGTTGTAGGTTCAGATGTGGTAGGTTACTTGGTTGACAAGAAAGGCATCACAGAGTGTGTGGTGGTTGGTCTTCAGGATTGAGCTTGAAGAGGGATACAAGCTAGGGAATAAATTAGATGGTGTACAGGTATAGGTACGGGTGCAGCTATTTATCTCCAAGTGGGAGATTATTAGGTTGTGGAGCTAAAAGCTTCACCAGGATGGAAATAGGAGGAGTTACAGAGGTTTCAAAGAGTTGATGAATGAGTTATAGGGCAACTGACATTAGTCTGATCAACTGACGTTGGTCATAGTGTAATGCAAAAGCAATTGACGTCGGTTATGAGTCGACCGACATCGGTCAGGAAGGAGTCGATGTTGGCAACCTATGTGAGCATGCAGTTTGCATGCGGATTCTAGAGAGTCTATTTTTGGACTATTAGTTTGCATGTTAAAGACTTATTTTAGTCTTAGAGTTGTGAGTCTAATTATTGTAATTAAGATAGTCTAATTATTGTAAGCATGAGATCTATATAATAGACTCATGGGCCATATTGTAAACTAGTGCTAGAGAGTAAGAGAGCAAAATAAGCTCCTTAAAAGAGAAGAGAGCAATGGTGTTTTCATCTTAGTGCCACAGTACCAAGGTGGGTGCTAGTTTGGAGAATCAGAAGGGTTCTTCGTGTATGTATGATCTTGGTCAGCAGGTGTGTAGGACCACGTTTGGAGATCTACAATGGTGAGTAAGGTCTAGTGATTTGTAGGTGGTAGCAAAGAGTAGGGAGATCTACTTGGAGTACGGTTGTGTGCTTGTTGTACTAGCAGCATTGTTACTAACTAGTGGAGGTGAACAACAACTCTATATTTGAGTTGTGTGTTGGGACCGTAAGAGAGAGAGGGAAGAAGTCCTTGAGGTGTGGCAAGCCTTTGAGGTGGAAGAAGAAGTGGCATCTTCTTTATTGTATTTTCTTCTGAGTGATTATTAATACAATTGTGTATTGTCTCTCATATCCTGTGTTGTTTCATATTTCTAGTTACTTATCATTCTAGTTAAATTCCGTGTTTAGTTGCTAATACAAGAGGTAATCATATATACTCTTATTGTGGAGAGCAGGATCCTGTCAAGGGCCTCAATAAAAAACAAGTGACAAAACCCAAACATATAATACAACAGATCAAAATGAAATATTTTATTTAGTTTTAACCATGAATTGAAGATAGAAAGATAGATAAATGTTTTAATAATTTCTAAAAGATAAGCAAAAATCTATCCATACCATATGTGGAACACTCCATCCATATTCATATCACATCATCAAACACAGTTGTTTTTTTAATTTATTATATTAGATAGGAAAATAGTGCTTATAACTAAATTAGAATATTATTTGATTAAAATAAATGTAACATGATACTTACATATCATGGTTTTGAAAATAAAAAAATTTGAAAATAGGTCATTGAATATACACTAGTAATTCTATATTTCAGTGATCCATATTCAAATTTAGATGCTAGCATAATTTTTTGAGCTTTAAATATGTGGTTCCATTTAGAATATTCATAGGCTTGACAAATATTATTACATTTAGAGGCCACTTACATAGAATGTGAATATTTTTAATATCCAAAGGAATCTTATGACTTGATTTAGATTCTATCAAATGGAAAAATAATTATACTCATTGATATTATTAAAATCATGGAGAAAGTTTGAACATCAAAATAGACTAGTGAGAATACTATTTTTACATAGAGCTTGATTTAAAACAATGAAGATGATAATGGTCAAATGAAATGATAAACCACCAATGCCTAATTCCCTATGACATGTATTAATTTATAGATTATCTAGGTAGATATAATTCATTTAATGATAACTCATAATTTTGGGTAATTAAGTTTATAAAATTATACTAATTTTTGATAAATATTAAAAAAACCAAATAATTAATTGAAAAAATATTATCATTAGAATTATTTGAATCACATTATGAATAAATTTACATGTATATCCTACTACACACTTCCTAACACATAAGTGCTTACATTATGTATTTCACACTAATGTGTGAGTAACCAAAATTGGATTAGGTCACTTCATATTCTTAACTTGGGGTAAACATGATTAGAGGTTTCTATAAGGAAGAGAATGTTTACACTACATATGTATAGTTTAGGGTACATCAGCATGTGGGTCTACCCTGATATACTTAAAAGTCTACCCACATGGATGCCTTCCTGATAGGATCATATAATGGTATTTAACCATAAGTAATAATCATGTTCCCTTCGTGCATCTGATTAATAGTTCGTGGAAATAGTTATTTTAACCATAGTTATGGGACTAATCAAGTAACAAGAAACAACCTCAATTAGACCACATAGATAACATTAAAATGTGGAAGAGTAACTCATAATATCCAATATAGCTAACATGAAAATCTAAAACTATCAACATGCAATGGTTGAGTCTAAGGATATAAAATTTCAATATAAGAACAATCATACTAAGGTATGCCTTGATAAAGAGTTAAAAATGTTCTAAAAATAACAAGTAGGAGTTATAGGACTATTTAAAAAATCAATAGAATAAAACTTTGAAAACACTTTAACTCTTTTAAGTTTTGTGCAATAGGAGCCATATTTTCTATTATCCCCTTTTGGCCACTAGACCATGATGAAAAATTTAGGAATCACTATATCATGCTTAATTAATTTTATCATGTTAACCAAAAATCATATTTTCATTTGATTTAGCATCTATATGTTACATAAATCCTAATGGTTCATAGTGCAAATGAATGGCACCCCATAAGAGGTCATCACATTAGCTCTTATATAATCAACAAAGGTAAATTTTAATACACACCTTAAATATTATTAACCATCCCACAAATTAACAAATAGAGTTCATACCTCTACTTTTTAGCTACTAGTCCCTTGGTCATATTTATTAAGTAGAACATATTGGGTTTAATTAAAATGACATCAGACATCTCAATAATCATGATTATATTTCATATTTTTTGATAGTTACTAGTTTTGGTGGGATCCTTACCCTATATGCTTTTGACTAGAGCTCTAACTAGTCTGCAAAACAATCAAGGGTCTAGATCCCCAAGTGATCATCTATGACAAGTACTTTAACTAACAACAATGGTTAATTCTAACAAACAACCATAACCAACCCTATAATACAATCAAAGGTGATAACCAACCCAAGAATACCAATGATTGGCCATAATAGGCTTCTTATATTGTCATGTCCCCTCTTTCATGGACATTGACAGATTTGATGATTAGTCTATTATACGACCTTCGTAGGCTAATAGGATGGATAGAGGGTCATAATGGAGCTTGGATTGACTTTGATTCACAGAATTTATACATTTGGTTTTCATTCAGGTTATTTCAGACACATTGGACTTGAGCTCCTACTTTTTAGGGATATTTGACATGCAGCGGAGCGGCCTTATTTTGGTATGGCCATGTGCATAATCACTCCCTGATTCACCTGCTTCGATCGGTTCGAGGATCTGACATGTATTGAGGGAGATATTAATATTTGATTGATTTAATCAAATATTAATTATTTAGCCTATTTTTAATTAGGAACCCTAATTCTAATTTAAGAAACCCTAATTAGGGCAAGCATATCTTTTTGAGGGTATAAGGGTTTCTCATGGAGGCCATTATTGAGTATGATTTGATTATTGATTTTGATATTGAAGAATTCTTCTATGAAGACTGAGCCAAGGGTTCCAGGATTCCATTTGCAGTGGAGAACGTCAACTCTTCATTGTGTGCGATTCAGAGGCTGTGAAATATCAGCTGATCTATTGCCGATTTGAGAGATAGCTTCATACAAAAGTTATCACAGAGGTTTACAGATTTGAGAGGTAACTTCATATAGAAGTTGTCATAGAGCTTTTAACGGATTCATTTCATTATGTTTTTTATTCAGATATTGCATAGATCAAGATCTTCTCTATTAGAGCCGTCCCAGATTTGCAAAAGATTAGATTTTGAGATGATATTTGTATTCGTTTATACACGTGCCAGAGATTCATTATTGTAATCATTCTGAAGAATAATAAGAGCATTGATTTCCCAGTTAAGTGATTTACTGTGGTTTATTTATTATTTGAATTTATCTTGCAAAATTGTATCTTATTCCATGCAAAAGTAAAATATAGTGAAATAGTCAGAAAAATAGCAGGTTTCAGAATTGAAGAGAAATGGGGATATTACAGTGGTATCAGAGCATTTGTAGGAAAAAAGAAGCCCCTAAGTAAGGGACATCACAGTGGTATCAGAGCCAAATTCCTGCCATCCTGTTGGATAGTTTGGGCAAATCAGAGCTAATGTCCTGCCATCCTGTTGGGTAGAGTGGGAAGATTGAATCAGTGAAGTCACCATGAGTGACAGACATAATGGTGATCAGGACACCAAAGAATTCTACAGAGCTATGGTTACAGGCCAGCAACATATGAATCAGACACTACAGGTACTTATGACTATGGTAAAGAGGATGAACACACCTGTTTGGCAGAATGGGGAGCAAAGAGATAACAGGAGTGCTACTGTTAATCAGAGACCACAGTTGGCCCATTCTAGGACAGCTGATAGGCCTACACGGCTTACATTTGTTAAGAATGATTCAAAGGCCAACCCATCAACATCACCTTTGGATCAAGAGGCTCTTAATGGTCTATGCAGGAGAAAGCTTTACTTATACTGCAAAGATCCATATAATGCCAATCACAATTGTCAATTGAGGCCTAAGGGCAAGGCATATCGTATAATATGGGAGTATTATGAGGATTCAAAATCAGAAGATTTTGAACAACATGATAATCCTAAAGAGTCAGAGGCAGAGGCTTCAGAGGCCAAGATAGAGGCAATGAAGGTGGCTCACCAGGATTCTGATAGACATGTGGTCAAGCTTAGTCATGAGGAGTTAGACTCTCAGTTAGTTGCAGAGGATGAGGGAGCGGGAGATTGTGATGATGAGATAGTTTCAGCAGCAGTCTCATCAGAGTTAGATGAGGATGAGTCCAATGCTTGCACTCAGAGTGTACAGGTGTGCTCAAATGTTAGTGCACTGAGGGTTGATGATCTCTCAGTTGTGATAGAGATTGTAGAAGAGTCCCAGGATCTGATTATTGTAGAAGATACTCAGGAGGATGCAGTGGACAGTTTTGAGGACTTAGTTTCACCAGCCATTTCTCTCAGTATGGAGGAGTTAGACAGTGATGCTACAGTTGTTGATACTCTGTATGTTGATATGAGCTATGGAGTTGATTCATAGAGTATGGATGATAGTACTCCAGAGATCAATGATTCTGAGGCTACTCTTTTGGACCATGCATCAGAGGAGGATTGTAGGAGACAGTCTACCCAGTGCCACCATGTGTCTAGTCAGCTGAGAGTTAGTGAGCGAGACATTGCTATCGCTTGCAAGCATTTCGATGATGCTCGTCATTTGTTAGCAGTATATGGATGGGGTTCTCTTACTAGCATCGAGCAGGGAGGTAGTTATTTGTCCTTGACAGAGATCCACTCTTTATGGGAGGCTATCCAGATTTTGAGACAAGATTATATGTAGTTGGTAGCCGATAGAGATTATCTTATGGAGTGGGGTAGCACAGCATATGATGCATTGTTGGTCGAGGAAGATAAGGTGAGTGAGCTTACTCAGCAACTAGAGGTGACTTCTGAGATTATTGAGAGTACGCAGTTGGCTTATGAGGAGTCACAGTTTCATTTGGCTAAGGTGACCATGGAGCTAGAGAATTTGAGGTCTTCACCAGCTCTAGACCCAGATCATTCATATATTGAGGTGGTTGGTGATGAGTATGTTCCTACAGTTGTTGCTGAGGAACATGTTGTTGAGGCTAACACACATGTTTAGGATTTGGGAGTACCTGGTCCTGATGAGTTTGGGATGCCAGTGGAGTTGAGTCTCCAGATTGATTCTTCTCACGTAGATGACAGTGTGGTACAGTTGGTTGTGCCGCCTTTACAGAGGGATCAGTTGTGGTGTGTGGGGGAGTATGTTGATGCTTCCACATATAATTTTTACTGCACTGAACCATTCATGGAGTATTTGCTAGATAGTGCAGGTGTTCGTCTGGACTCACATAAGATGACAGAAGGTGTTCTTGTTCGAGGTACTAGTGCTATTAGCAGATTGGGTGAGGAGATTTTACGAACCCTTTCTACTATGTTACCTTACAGGGATGTTGAGGTGATGTTTGTTGAGCCGAGATTGGAGCCATCCATTGAGTCCCAGTTTGGCAATAGTGAGCTAGTAGCAGAGTTTGGGGGTTCTTACCAGCATCATACGATGAGGTATGCTCCTTATTTTTCTTTGCATCTAGAGATTAGTTTTGGTGTCAGTGACTCAAGGACCAATGATTGTCATATCCACGGTCCAGTTGGGTGTGAGTATCAGTTAGATAGGGACTTGAATTTTGATAGGGTGGATGTTTTAGCTGGCTTGAGTTCCATAGAGTGGTTTCTTCTACTGGCATCTATCGTTGGTCTTCAGATAGTTGTTTGGGTGTCGAGTGCAGTTTTTCAGTTGCTGATTTTGATACTGTTAATGCTGTTGATGTTGATGATTTATTCACATGGGTTGATTGGTGACATGATGGATGTTACACGACTTTTTCCTTGGGATCCAGGTGGATGGAGTGGTCCCTTGCTCTGACATTGCTTGGGGACAAGCAATTTTTGGAGGGGCAGATTCTCATGTCCCCTCTTTCATGGACATTAACAAATTTGATGATTAGCCTATTATACGACCTTCGTAGGCTAATAGGATGGATAGAGGGTCATAATGGAGCTTGGATTGACTTTGATTCACAAAATTTCTACATTTGGTTTTCATTCAGGTTATTTTAGACACATTGGACTTGAGCTCCTACTTTTTAGGGATATTTGACATGCAGCAGAGCGGCCTTATTTTGGTATGGTCATGTGCAGAATCACTCCCTGATTCACCTACTTCGATCGGTTCGAGGATCTGACATGTATTGAGGGAGATATTAATATTTGATTGATTTAATCAAATATTAATTATTTAGCCTATTTTTAATTACGAACCCTAATTCTAATTTAAGAAACCCTAATTAGGGCAAGCATATCTTTTTGAGGGTATAAGGGTTTCTCATGGAGGCCATTATTGAGTATGATTTGATTATTGATTTTGATATTGAAGAATTCTTCTGTGAAGACTGAGCCAAGGGTTCTAGGATTCCATTTGCAGTGGAGAACGTCAACTCTTCATTGTGTGTGATTCAGAGGCTGTGAAATATCAGTTGATCTATTGCCGATTTGAGAGATAGCTTCATACAAAAGTTATCACAGAGGTTTACAGATTTGAGAGGTAACTTCATACAGAAGTTGTCACAGAGCTTTTCACGGATTCATTTCATTATTATTTTATTCAGATATTGCACAGATGAAGATCTTCTCTATTAGAGCCGTCCCAGATTTGCAAAAGATCAAATTTTGAGATGATATTTGTATTCATTTATATGCGTGCTAGAGATTCATTATTGTAATCATTTTGAAGAATAATAAGAGCACTGATTTCCCAGTTAAGTGATTTACTGTGGTTTATTTATTATTTGAATTTATCTTGCAAAATCGTATCTTATTCCATGCAAAAGTAAAATATAGTGAAACAGTCAGAAAAATATCAGGTTTCAGAATTGAAGAGAAACGGGGATATTACATATACCATACTAAGATTTGAAAATGGGTAGTACTTGTAATAACCAAGTCACTTTACCAACTCACTCACATCTCATCTGTATGCTTATATTTCATATTAGAATGTTTAGTATTTTCCTTTTCTTTGCTATCTTAACTTATCAAAATATCATCCTAGTTGTATAATATCTTTTTAATGATTTTATACCAAAAATTGATTAAACCATCAGTTACTTAATTGATGTTCCCAAGGGACCATTATACTCTCTTTACAATCCTCAACCCATATGGTTACTAAATAACTTCACAAAGTTAGAATTTAGAAATAACCTTTCAATCAAATAATACAAACTTGGAAAAAATTACAACCTACATTCACTTATTAAAATATTTTAAGTCATAACAATGCAAACATATTATCATACATTAGAAAAAGAGACCCATTTACAATATTTTCATGTAAACTCCAATTTAAACATATCATCAATTAATAGAGGCACCTACCCACCTTTTGCATTTACAATTCATTGCAATGCTAATTCTAATGTAATAAGTTCAATGAAATGTCAATTACCAATTTTTTTTAGTTGTATTTAAACAAAACAAAACTATTATATCTCATTCAAATTCAATTTCAATCCAACAAACCAAAAATGCCACACATCAATATCTAAAACCTACTACTACCATATAAAATTAATTTGGGAAAGAAATTAAGAACCAAATAGAACTTTTAATGATATCTTAATTGATTTCCTAATGTTACAGTTTCATAGTATGATTGTAACCTTAACACACCCATAACCAAAATAACAACTGATGATAGAACCCAAAAAGCTGCATGTAATTAAAATCATTAATCAATATCAAAGTTAGATCCATAATATTGATAATAAACATTATGCTAATAGTTGTAACTTCTTTTAGTTGGGTTAGATTTATAATAATTGGTTGTAAAACACTCTAACAAATTACTTTTAATAATAACACTTAGGGTTGATACCAAATATTATTTGAAGCTATTGAGAGAGAGATACAGGTTAAAATATCCATTTAATATTGAAAATCCATGAAAACATATATTATTTACATCGTTCACATCCCTATGTTTCTCAAAACAATCAAGACATGATATTTAAGCTTGAAGATAATTTAAAATAAGAATAATACATTATACTAAAATAGCATGCTCTATGAATATCTAGAACTTAGTTCTACCATATATTTTTATATATGGAATCAAAATCTATTTAAAATGAAAACCTATTTACATTTTATGCATTACTAAAGATAATTAATCAAACATCATAAATCCTTTAAACTAAACAACATAAAATGATACTAACCTTCATCATAACTGAACATACTCATAATGTATGCATGCAATGAGAGAATATAAATAAAATGATTGAATGAGATCTTATATAATGATTTGGTGAATAGAATACTATTCATGCTAATACTATTCACTAATGAGGTGTCATAACAACTATTCATATTGACTCATCAACACTATTCAAGTAAAAAATTCATCTACTTCTCTACTTATACAAGAAAAAGAACACAAGAACAAATAAAAATAAAATAATTTTTATTTTTAAATAAAAAATAAAAATAAAAATATTTATTTATTTTAATTTTAATTTTTAAGTTAATTTTTATTTTCATCTATTGTGTTGGTGTTGGCACATCAACATCAATGTGGTCGTGTCGTGTAGTTATAGTTGTAACATGTCAAAGCATAATAGTGTGCCCCACATTTTGGCATAAATAGGCCATATACACTTTCATATTTTCCTCAAAATATCTTGAGTTTGTGTCATTGAAAATAATTAAAAAATATGTTTTAGACTATATATAAATATGCAGTGCATATACATTTTTCCAATCTTTAAAAAATCATTAAGTATTTTTTAGGATTTTTTTAAATTTTTTTGGACAGCTAATGGGACACAGTATGAAATGAAGATAAAACATCAACATCAACATGGATAATCCTATAAAGCACATGGGATGCTTGTATTATATACATGGGTTGATGTGTGGGATGAATTTCTAGTGGGGACACCACGATTTTGAATTTTTGTCATTTGTCAAAAGGAGATTCCTACCCTTTTGATTCTTTTACATAAATAAAATAAAGGAGCTACTATATGATACTATTCACCCATGTGAAATGAGGTGCCATGTTTTAGAGTCACATAATAATGGAGAGTTAGCCAAAGGCACATGGTGGAGACAATTTTTAATATTGAAGAATAGTTCTTCCATGTGAAGGATGGCATAGTTTTCTTGGAAGATGCTTTGTCTTCTAAATTTGGTCTTTTTTCTTCATTCCCTCCATGTGGAAAAAGCTTTTGTCCCTTGTCTTTTATGCCTCCAAGTGGAGGGGGGTGAATTTTTTGGCTTCCCTTATGGTTTTTCTCTCGTAATATTCATTCTTTTAATTCTCTATAAAAAGGATTAAGTTCCTTTGTGTTTATAGTCGAGGCTAATTTGAGAAGAAGTTTTGTTGAAAGACCGTAAATCCTCCTTAGCATTGTGTGTAGCCAAATTTTGTGTGATGTGGAGATTTAAGCTTGTTTAATCTATATAAAACAAGTATATATTTTTTGATTGTTAAAAACAAGTCTATTGTTATGGTTCATTGAATTTAATGAGGAAGGTGAGAGATTTGTGAAGAATTTGGAATTTTATTCTCATCATTTGGTATGAAATAAATTTCAAGTCCTATGGAGAGTTTTTTTGTAGGTGAAAGATATGGAAAATAATAAAAGAGGAGCACAACCAAGTGAATACTTGGAGAATATGTTGAATAAAATCCAAGAACAATTTAAGATGATGATGGAAGATGCACAAGATGCAGATTTTGCAAGTGTAAAATTGTGGGAGTTGTTAATTTCCATACAAGAAAATGTGGATTTATTGAAGAGAGAACTAGCCATAGAGAATAAGAGACTATAAAATTTCAAGGATAGAAATAAAACCGCTATAAATAATATATTTTTATGTGGTAAATATATCCCAAGTGAGCTCATGCAATGTGTATTGGAGTTGGAAACTTCATTTGAAGAGGAGAATGTTGAAGACCCTATGAGGGTGAAGGTTATAAGTAAGAGGTTGTGTGGAATTGTAGCCATGTATTGTAAATATATCCAAGTGAGGAGAAAAAGTAAAATAAAGGACAACATGAAGAGTTGGAAACATATAGTTTCCAAATTGATGGGCTAATTTGAGCATCCAAGAATGCAAGCAAAGTGGTTGAAGAAAATTCATGTGATTAGGATTGATAGAGGAAGAGAAGAAGAAGATTACCATGAGAGGTAATATGAGAGAGGAACTATAACTTAAGCATCTGATAAATGATTAAAACCTTGTGATAGATGATGTATATGTGAGTGAGGAGAAGAAGGTTGTCATAGAGGACAACAAGAGAGCAGGGTTCTCATGTGAAGAACCAAAATCTGATTTTAAAATTTGCAAAGAAGAAGAAGTTTGTGGGAAACCCATAGATGAAGAAATACTCATGAAAGAGGACATGGAAGTTATTTTTATTGAAGAATATTATGTAGACTCATTGTGTCATGATGGGTAAGTGGATGAGAAGACCCATGAGTGGATAAATGTTTATATGAACAAAATAATTGATGTGAGTGAATATGGCAACCATGTAGAGTTACATGTGAAGGAGGATTCAGCCTTGTAGAGTTGAAGGTGGATGAAAGTGTCAGCCATATAGAGATGCATACTAGTGAATAATGCATCCATGAAGATATGTAGATGGAGGAGGAAGGAATCCAAAAATATTTTCAAGTTTATTTGAAATAAACTTTGGATGAAGAGGTTGTGCAAGCTAGTGCACATGAAGTGATGATAAGATGATGTTGCAACCATGAGGAAGAATCTAAAAATAGTGATGTGTGATGTGGAATATGATCCAAAAATAATTTTGATAATAAGTGAAGAAATACAAATGATATTTATGTAGAGGTGGTTAATTTGTGGTGGGTTTAAGCCCATAAGTGAGGAGATTGAGATATGGTTAAGCCTTTAATAAAGGAAGACAGTCTATGGTGGGTGTAATCTCACAAAGGACAAATTTCATGATGGATGTGATCCCATAAAGAGAGAGAGAGAGAGAGAGGAGGATAGGAGTAAAACCAAAAAGTACAATATTGAAGTGGAGGAGGAAGAAAGACAAGCTCTTGGAGTACTTGGTATGGTGGAAGGGGATATCACAGTCATTTCACTCCATTACCAAAAGTGTGGTTCTACCACTCACCCCATCCATTTGATTAGTAAATCACATTTCAAAACATTGGGTGTTTTATGTAGGATCATCCAAGGGTTAATGAAATCTTACATCAACCTAAAATAGAGTGTTGTGTTTGTGTGTTCATGTGCTCATCTATTCATGTGTATAAGCCTACAATATTGGGAGAGCAATTAGGGAAACTCATAAGAGTTGAGTTTTTTCAACTAGAGGAGTGATTTGGTGAATAAAATAATATTCCTCATGGCATTATTCACTAATGAGGTATAATAACCATTATTCATGTTGACTCATCAACACTATTCATTGTTTAGGTGGCATGGGGTGCCATAATCCAACAAGGCACATGGGATGTTTGTATTTTTCACATGGGTTGATGTGTGGGACTAATTTATAGTGGGGACTCCATCATTTTCAAGTTTTGTCATTTACCAAAAGGAGATTCCTACCCCTTTGAATCTTGTACATAAATAAGACAAAGGAGATACTTTATGCTATTATTCACCCATGTGAAGTGGGGCACCATGTTTTGGAATCACATGAAAACTGAGAGTTATTTAAAGGTAGATTCTATGCTTGGGTCCCTTGGCATATGGTGGATACAAGTTTTAATATTTAATAATAGTTCTTCCATGTGAAGGATGACATAGTATTCTTGGAAAATACTTTGTATTTTGTCTTTAGTATTTTGTCTTCATTCCCTCCATATGGAAAAAGATTTTGTCCATTATATTTTATGCCTCCAAGTGGAAAGGGATTATTTTTTTGGATTCCATTATGGTTTCTCTATCTTTTTCTTCATGCTTGTAATTCTCTATAAAAAGGATTAAGCTCCTTTTCATTTGTAGTCTAGGCTAGTTTGAGAAGAAACTTTTTGGAAAGTTTGTAGAACCTCTTTGGCATTGTGTGTAGCCAGATTTTGTGTAATGTGGAGTGTTAAGCTTGTTAAAGATCTATATAATAAGTCTATTATTATTTCATGTTGAAAATAACTCTATTATTATGGATTTCTAAAATTAATGAGTAATGTGAGTGATTTATGAAGAATTTGGAATTTTGTTCTCATCATATTAGTTAAACCACTTTATAAATATAAATTAAAGTATAAAATATACCTGTATCCAAAATGAGACCATACTATTGAATTAATTCAAATATAACATGAAAAAAATTATAATTTAGTATAGGTCAACAATATGATTAAATACAATTCTTCACTTGATCAAACAACTCACAAAAAAGTAATGTAGACATAAGTACATTCATAACCAACTAGAATATATCACCATTGTGAATCCAACAATGAATACCTCCTGAAGATCAAATCATCATGCCCAATCCTATAATTCCAACCATTGCTGGCCTTGACCACCCCAACCATCAACTTAATGGTCGAAATTAACATTTGGGCTTGGGAAAAGGTCATGAGCATAAGATTTAGATTGAATCTAAGGAGTAAAATAGAAAAACAATCACACACCAAGGAGTAACATCAAACAATCAACCCTCCATGATGCATTTCACAAATAGATTACAAATAATAGTCCCAACATTTGAAAAATGTATTCAAGTAGTGAAAAAAACTTAGACTCTTATAGGAAATAACTAACACCCAAACATTTAAATTAAATCCATAATTTATACAATGCCTCCTTTAAAGAGATCATGGACATATAGATTTAAACAATAACTTATAAATGAAAGAAGTTAAAAATTAAACAAAACCAAACAATCTTATATTTGGCCTACAACCATTCAAGTACCTTGTCCCTAAAAATACCCTAAAATAACCAAGAAAAGATTAAAACCACATAGTTTTCACATTCTAATTTGCTTAACCAAAAATACCAAAAATTCACTTACAACCATGTAAGTTCCAACTAGAAGTATGAAATATCAAAATATACACCTAATAAATAACCATCCATATTGAACACACCATTTCCCATTAAAAACATACCTCGTACTAATGAATGAAACAAAAATAATAACCCTACCAAAGGAATCATTCATAGACCAAGTTCAAGTCTCGAATGGTTGTCAAGACCCAACAAGATTCTACATATAATGACCCAAATGAAACACAACCATCCATACTAAATAAAATAACATAGATTCTACATAACCATGCCTAGTTTCAAAGAATTTAACCAAAAATCTCATATTAATTCCTAAGACCCAAACATCCCAAGAAAATAATAATAGGAAAACAAGATGGCAAGTTCCCTTGAATTCTAGTAACTATTTTAAACCTATATGTCCTTACTTTACTCATATGTGGTTATAAATTTAATATAGGTTCACTATGAAGTCATATGAATTCATCGCAAACCTAAAGACATTTGGTGTCATAAGCAATTTCACCTTTGAAGCACAAATTGAACTAGTAGTCCAATCAATATAACAAAAATTCATAATACACCACTTACTTAGAGATAGTTTTGTTCTTACAAATAAGTAAAATGGTAAATGTCTCATTTGTAATCTCGTTTATGGTAATAAAAACCAACCATACTTCCTTCTCTACATGAACCTCATTTTCTCCTTATTGTTATTAATGGATTATATGATGAAAACTACCATATCTCACTCCACCACTATTATTTTTTCCTTAAGGTCTTGGCCCCCCAAAAGAGCTAGTTTAAGCTAGAGCCTAAAAATTCTCTAACACATTATGTCTATCTTGAGAGTAAATTTGAGCAAAAAAACCAATGAAAATAATGATCACCATCAAAACCTAATCACATCAATCTAGATCCACCATAATGCCAAAGGGATAAGTCAAAATGACCCCACAAATCCCCTAACTATCATGATCAACATGCCAACCTAGTGAGACAATATCATGGTCCCCCCTTAGGTTAAAACATGAATCTATTCACATGATCCCCAAAGGGGTCAAACAATAATTAAACTACCCATCACTTAACAAGCCTCTCAATAATCGTAAGTCAAGAATGCCAACATCACTATAACAATTGAAATGACACCAAACCCCACAATAACATAGCTTCAATAAAGAAACAAAGACAAAATAAATGATTACAATTAACATATAAGAGATAAGATAATAATTTACCAATCAATCCTAAGACCAACACACAAAAAATGCAGAGATACCATAATAATAACACTCACAACTCAAGACATCCAAGTGAAGTGAAGCTAGGAATCAAAATATAAGATAGTAATAGAATAGGATAAGTAATCAATGGTTCAAAATCTCATTTTCATTATTCTAAATTTTGGTATCGACCATCTACTAATTTCCCTCTCCATAAGATCCAAGATATTGAGGTCTACCACTAAGCCTATCTCATACAAACTGTTCATGTAGTTAAGAAAATGAACATTAGTATTATCTATACATGGTATAATTTAAATAACATAATATGAGTTGTATAAAAAAATAAACATGATATAAGAAATAATTATAATCATCTACTATGGCATCATTCAACAATATAATAGTAAGTTAAAAATCAAACATAATGTTAGAATTAAAATCACATTTTAAATTCTTAGTCTAAATAAACCTCTATATCAAAAAATATATGCTATAAAATGTATCATAATTGGGAATCATTGTATCAAAGGATTGGGTCATGACATCATCCCCCTCTTAAATATGATCTATCTCAATGAATATTCAAAATAGCTAAGGATAATGCTACCTAAATAATTATGCATCTTCCCAAGTGGTGATTATTTCACTCAGTTGATCCCATTGTATCAAAAACTTGTTGAATGTCCTTATTCATCAACTCAATTTTATGATGGTTAAAAAACTTTAATGGTTCTAGCTATATCTTTTCCTCTTGTGTAGCCTAGATATTTTTCCAATACAAGACATGAGAGGGATCATATATATATATATATATATATATATATATTATTAATAAAGTAACATGGAAATACCATTGATTCTGGAAATAGAAGGAGGAAATCAATCTAGTAGCAATAGAGCTAATATTATTCATAATGTCAAAAGGTCAAACAAATCATGGAGATATCTTTGATGTTTTTATAAATTTAATTAAACTTTTCGAAGGTCTAACACATAGGAAAACCATGTCACCAATGGTAAATTAATGAGGTGTTATTTTCTAATAAGCATAACTCTTTTATTAATATAAGGATTCTTTCAAATTCTGACTTATTAATGCCATTTAATTATCATATTATTTTAGTATCTTAGCGCCAATAATGGATCTATTTTTTAGACTATCCCATCCAAATGGGGTTCTACATTTTTATCCATATAAATATTCAAAAGGAGCCATTTTCACCACATAATGATAATAATAATTATAAACAAACTTAATTAAATGTATATAATCTTCCCATTTGGTTTGATAATCCATAACATACATTCATAACATGTCATTAACCACATGGTTGAGTCTCTCAATTTGACCATCATTTTTTATAAGGTATGAAGAATTAAAATTTAATTGAGTGTCGAATGTTTTAGTTAAGGTTTTCCAAAACTTTGACTTGAATAATTTGTCTCAAATATAAATGACCACTCTAGGAATCTCATTTAATTGAACTACCAATTAGATTAAATGATCTGCAAACATAGAAACATCATCCATTAGAATTCTAATAATTAAGTGACCAGCCTTTGTGGCTTTATCAATTACCACTAAAATAATGTCATGTTTTCTATGAGACATAGGTAGCCCAATAATAAAATCAAGGGATATTATATCCCACATATCAATTGGTATATTATGAGGATATAACAAACCACTAGTGTGATGATGTTCAACCTTGAAACACTAACATTCTAAGCATCTTGCCATAAAATTGGTGACATCGTGTCTCATACTAGGATAGAAATAATGCATTTTCAACTCATGTGTCATTTTGGTAACACTTAGATATTCAAAATGAGGAGTTATATGTGCTTATTGTAGCACAAGATTGTTCAAGTCACCTAAATTGGGCAAAAAACATTTATTTTTATGCCTCAAAAGGTCATCTACCTCAACAAAAAAAATCAGCAAACACTTTTGCTAAAGGCTCATCAACTATTACTACACTTAATTCTTGGTGGTATTTATCAATAAGTTATTTTAGTGAAATAGTTATGAAATTTCCCTATAGTACAAACAATGCAACAAGGTGCATGTATTAATTGAGTGCATCAACAAAATGATTTTATTTTCCTTTGATATAATATATGTCCATGTCAAAATTAATGATAAATTCCATCCATATTCACTAGCATGCGTTCAAATAATCTTGGAAAAATAAGTGTTCCATGCTATGGTGATTAGACTTCACCTTAAAATGCTTTCCAAATAGGAAAAGCTTCCATTATTTTAGAGTGTGCACTATGGCAAAAAACTCTAAATCATGTAATATATAATTCTTTTCATGATCCTTGAGATTACATGACTTGTAATCCAGACCTTACCATATTGAGTCAATATGCCATTGAAGCCTTCCTTAGAAACATAAACCTAAATATAAAAGTTACCATTTGGGTTAGGAATAATAATAATTGGAGTTGTTATCAACAAATCTTTAAGCTTTTGGAAAGCCTCTTTACATCAAGGTGTCAATTTAAATTGTTTGCCCTTGCACTGTAAGGAAGTGATAGGGTTATCTAGGTTAGTGAAATCTTCCATAAACTTATGATAATACCCAACCAACACCATAAAACTATACACCTCATGCACATTATAGGGAGTAGGTCATTATTGAATATCTCAAATTTTATCCAAATCTATAGAAACGCCTTTCTTATATTTAATTTGTCCCAAATAATGTATTTTATATTGTTAAAAGACACATTTAGACAACATTCTAGATAATTTTTATTGTCTTAACCTTTGTATAACTAGCATTAAAGGTTGATCATGTTCAACCTCATCCATTGAATAAATTAAGATGCCATCTAAGAATATAATCACAAATTTATCTATAAATTTTTTGAATATGTTGTTCATTATGTTCATAAATGTAACTGGTGTATTTGGTAAGCTAAAAGGTAAAACAATTAACTTTTAGTGACTATACCAAGTTGATAAGGCTATTTTATGAATATATTCTTCCTTAATTCTCAATTTATGATAGCCTAATCTTAAATAAATTTTGGAAAAGATAGTTGTGTATTTCATTTGATCAGACAAATCATCAATCCTTGTAAATAGACATCAATTTTTTATCATTACCTTGTTAATCATTGTAATTAATACATAGCCTTAGTGTTCTATCTTTATTCTTCCAAAAGATCACTAGAGTAACTCAAGGAGACACACTTGGCCTAATTATCATTGTTTAGCTCTTTCAAATTTTCCACATTCATTTGGTATGGGGCATTTGATGTAGGGTCAACCCTTGGCACAATATCTATAGATAAGTCAAATGCATGTGTGGTTGGAAGACAAGATAATTATTTAAGGAAAAACATACACAAATTCCCTTAAAACTAGAAAATATTGATAACACCGATCTTTTTATTTGGGCAACTCTTGAGGCTAAACTACATAGTGCATGCAACCCTTTTTCACAACCCTTTTTAACTACAAAGTTGAAAGTGCCTTTTTTTTGTTTTTGGTGCTTGGATACCTTGTATTTCAAAATTATTTCCCAAGTAATTAATGCATTAAATTATTTTTATAGAATAATCAAGTGTCGCTTGGTGTTTTTTTAACCATTACATACCCAATATGACATCATAGGACCTTAAGGGTGTTAAAAATAGATTAAAATTGGTTTTTAAAATATATAATTCAATTTGAACTTATTTTAAATATTATTGAATAGGCACCTCTTATGAGTAACAAAATCAACATTCCATCCTTATATTATACAAATAGGTTTTAATTTTCATTGATTTGCCATAAATGGTGAAATAAAACTACCTGTTTCACTTGAATCAATCAGAATAGATATATAAACACCATCTATAATACTTTTGCTTTGATTGTGGTATCCTAAAATTCATCTTTATTATTATTTATAGTTTCATACACCGGATGGTCTACTACTAGTCCTAATTTCAACTTAGGGAAGTCCTTATGGTCATGGTTGTCACTACATTCCAAACATATAATAGTCCTTTTTGGAGCTATAGGGAGAGTATTTTACCTTATGGATAGTTCACATTGGTTATTCCAATGTTGATCCTTGCTATAGGACTCAGTTTTATGTAGCTTTGGGATATACAATTTACATTTTTCCCCTAAAAACTATCAATTTTTTGGTTTTTTCCTTGAAATCTATGATTTTATTATGATATTTTGAAATTCTTGGGTATAAGAGAGATATTTTGGCCCTAGGATTCTTCTTATTCATTTTGAAATATTTTCTTACCCTTTGTCAATAATTTTCTTTCTCTTCTTCCCTATGAGCAAATTCAATGGTTGTTTCCAAAGTCCTTGGCTTTTTCATAGTAACATCATGCATTAATACTTCCTTCACTCCCAGATTGAACTTAGTCACTTTGGTCTCTATTTCATACATATATCCCACATGACATAATAAGTTTAGAAACATATTTTCATATTCAATAATAGTTATGTTTTCCTATTTTAACATCTATAAATCAAAAAAAATCTACTACTTAAAATTAACACTCAAGTACCTTTTTTGAAATTGAATTTCAAAGGTTTTCAAATTAAAATTCATAGGTTGATATCCCTTTCAATAATATAGGTGATTCAACCATAATGTAGTAAGATTGAAAATTTGGTAGGCTACCACCCTAGATTTTACATTAGATGACATGTTGTGTATATTAAAATACTTATGTAGATTTAAAATCCATGCATCAGTTACATCTACAAATTATTCTCCTAAATAGGTCAGTGGGGAAATATTTTTGAGTTTTTTGATGACTGGGGTTGACCATGGCCAAGGGTACCTCTTAGAGTACCTATGCTTATTCTTGACCATTTCCCAAATGGGGCATTTCTTCATTAGAAACACCTTCTAGATTATTTAATTTGTATTCATGATTCTCCAACTTGTCTTAAAAGGAATTAAATGTTGTTAGGATCCCATTGAGGATTTATCCCTACTTATTGTTGTTCCTAAAATTTGTCACTTATTTTTGGGACAACATATCAACTATTTTGGTCTTGCAAGCCAAAATTCTATCTTCCCTTCTCAAAAAATGTTCTGAGTGCTCCAATTCTTCAATTATTCAAGCTTGTTTAGTCAAGGGACTCACAAGTTCAACGGGTTCAACAATTTTAACAAGCGAGCCCTCATAAAAGAATAAGTTCTAAACACTTAGGCAATTTCAAGGTTGGTTCAAAGTTGAGGTTCAACCAAAAGGTCCATTGGTAGGATTCAAACAAACAGAATGAACCATTGAACCTCACCTCCAAAGTTTCAAAGGTTGAATGGGTTCAAAAGTTCAATGACATTGGTAGATTTAAAGAGTTAAGTGCTTCAGAAAGTTCAAAGTTCAACCACTTTAGAAAGTTTAATGGCTTCGAAGGACTTAACAAAAAGAAGGCTTTGAATAGTGAAGGTTGAACCATTGAACTATTGAACCTTGAACCAAAATGGTTCAAATATTTCAAAGGTTCAATGAGTTCAATAAGATCAAAAGACTTAAACAAAAGAAGACTTCAAAGGAGAAAGATTGAACTGTTGAACCATTGAACCTTGAACAAAAAGAGTTCAAAGTTCAAAGGTTCAATGAGTTCAATTAAGTTTGAAAGACTTATAAGAACAAAGGATTTAAAGATAAAATAAAGAAACATTGAATTGTTGAACCTTAAACCAAAAGAGTTCTAAATTCAAAGGTTCAATGAGTTCAACAAAAAAGAAAAGGATCCAAAAACTTCAAAGGACCAAAGGATTTTGAGAAAGAGAATGAACCATTGAACTTTGAACCAAAAATTGTTCAAAGGTTAAAAGGTTCAAGGAATTTCAAAGTTTGAAGGGAAACTTTGAGTGAAGGAAGGAAGCTTAAGATTCTAGAGATAAGTTTGAAGAGATGGTTCAACCGATTAAACCAAAGAGCCAATTGAACCAAGGGACCACCTGGACCGCCCAAACCATTGAACCATTGAACTAATAAACTCTCATGGTTCAAAGGTTCAAGGTTCAATGTGGTTCAAGTGAATAATGATGTCCACGTGGACATCAAATTCAAGGTAATAAAATGCCCATTTATTTTCAAATATGGTGTAGAACCTGAAGACAAAACTTAGTGAACAGCTGAAGAAAGAAGCTGAAAGAGCCTATTAAAGGTAAGAAGATGGCCTGAGAGCTCAAATTGCAATAGGAAAGAGGGAAATCCATAGGGAAAGACTAGAAATATATACGCAGGAGTTATTTCTAGTTGGTGAAATGGTCCACTAGGTGGACATCAGAGAGCTCGAGCACTCAAGGACGTGACCTATTTTTCTTCGTCGAGTAAAGGTGAAGTGGATAGATGCACAAATATCAAGAAGAGGACTAGGCAACCAATACTTTAGAGGAGACATTTGAGATGAATTGACATGCCCCAATTAAGGTTGATGCCATGTTTTAGCATGGCCCCTTGATAGAACTAGAAATGCATTCAAGGCATTGAATGCAGCATGGGCCATTCCATGAAATAAAGCACCAAGTTTTTTTTGGCTTCTATATATTGTAAACTCTTATTTTATGCAAAGGAGATCTCTTTGTTATAGAACTAAAACTCTACCCAAATTGAAAGGCATTTCCTGAGACTTTGAGCTCAGATTGTAAATCATATTTCTTTATTTGAATGAGAAAACAAGTGACCTTTCAGACTTTGTTCTAGAATAGCTTGTGTTGTTGAGGAAATTGTTCTTATGTCTATTTCCTGAATTCTTTCTTGTCCATTTAATTTAACAAGTAGAACTAGTGGAAGTAATCAAGAAGGTGTCCAAAAGCCGACTGTGGAGATAATTTGTGCTACCACAATTGTCTTTAGTGTGTGTGTTTTTAGTTTGTTTCTATGTAAAGGATCTTGGGCTGAATTTACACCCCCATTGTCCTTCATATTTCACTCTTTGGTAGTTGAGGTGGAGACTTTGTGCTACACCTCATTCTACTAGTTATTACACCCTATTACAGTTACTTTTACTACTCAGGAAGGAATCTGGCTCTTGACTGAGTATTACTTCTGAAAAAAGAGAAGTACCTCCAACAATCACCCAAGATTTCTCCTTTGTCTGTGAACATCATCTCTTAAAAAAGAGAGATGGACGGTGTTGTCCTACCCCTGAGTGTTATTTTCTACTTATATATAGTATATAACACCTAATAGTTATATGTAACCTCCTATTAATGAGTGGAGAGATTTATCCCCTTTTGATGTGGTAAACCTACACATTTAGCTGATCAGTATCCCTATGTTATGGTTGAAACAACCAATTTTACCCATTAGTTAGCTGGTGACAAAATATTCACCCAACAATTTTTAGCAACTCCACTAGGGAATGTTTTGTGCAGTTTGAAGCCTCAAGCTTCAAATTGAAGCAGTCCCTATCCTTATCCATTTCAGTTTTACACTCTGCTAGATCCATGATATATAAGAAGCTAGAGATCTAAAGGTATTGTTGATGTTGTATTTGAGTTGGTACAACAAAGTAATTTTGATATGTTTCTTTCACCATCTCGCCTCCAATGAACTAGGAGTTTTCCTCCTACAAAATAAAGTCTCCATTACCAGGCAAAGTATCCATTTGTACTGTTAGCAGAGCTTTGTCAATACATTCCCCTTAGACATTTGTTATTTCTCACTTTAGTAGTCAAATCATGGCAGTTCAAGGCCTCTGGGGTAACTCTTTTGGTCCACTCAACCTTACTCCACCTCTACATAAACTACCTCACATTCTAAAAAGAATTTCCCCAAGTTCTATGGTGATGGGAGAATTCATTTTGATGAACATATTGTATCCTTCAGCATAGCCTACAGTGTGATAGGCATGGAGTATGAGGATGTATCAGTCAGGCTATTTGTGGAGACATTACAAGGTACTATTACAGACTAGTTCTACCATCTGTAGCCTCAATCAATGATTGACTAGAACACTCTCAAAGCCAAATTTGAAGCCAAGTTCAAGTCTACAAAAGATGTGCATACCTTGCTAGCCTAGCTCACACAAATTAAGAAAGAGCCTCATGAACCAATGAGGGATTTCATTACCAAGTTTGACAAGCTGAGGAATAAGATTCCTACCATTGCTCAGTCAGCAGCTGAGAATCTCAAATGCTTCTTCATCAACTCTCAACTACCTAAAGTGAGTTTTTTACTAAGATAGGCTGGCCACATAGACATTACTGCTACTCAAAATTTGGCTACTAAGGTGGAAGATGATCTCATCTTGGCAGGGAAGATAAGAAGAGATCCTAATAGAGGCAAATCTTCTTCATCTTCTAAATATTCATCTACAAGCACCACTAATCTAATGGTGCAAAAGCTAGTAAATGAGTTGCTAGCTCTCAGAAAACAAATGGTGCAAGGGATGTCTTCTACTCCTTTGTACCAAGATATACTAAGGAGGACATTCTCCAATCATTCATATCAAGGCAATGCTACCAAGAATCAAGGGTAACCAAATTGTCTTTCTCCCCCATAGGGGAAACTTGCCATTGAAGAATCTCCAACCAATTTAGTAGTTGGATATCTTGAAATAGAATTTGATTTCTTTTTCTAGCCTGAGTTGAACCTTGAAGATGATGCTAATCTCTTCATAGAAAACCAAGAAGAATTAGCTAGTGACTCCAACATTAGTTTCCTAAATTACTAGGACAAACTCAGAAGTAAAGGTGAAGTGTTTGATGGATCATACATTGTATTCACCTAATCTAAGAACCAGTTAGCCTAATAGGCTGATAAAGAAAAAATAGAGGATCGACCTCAACCAAAAATTTCAATTGTTAAGTGGGGAACCACTCTGACTTTTCAATCAAAGGACCTGGTGATCCCTAAAAAAGTAAGTAGCTCAAGTATGCCTTCACCTTCAACTTTAATTTCATAGATCAGTAGCCCCTCTTAAAAACCAAAAGGATGAACTACCTTCCCCTGTTCCTAATTCATTTTAGACATTTTATATAATCGACCATGTCAAGAAAACTAAAATTCAAATGTCTGAATTTGAATTCCTGCAATCCAACACTGAGTAGTTGGATAAGTTGGTTCAGTGTGAAAAGAATAAAACCATCCCTGTAGGACCAACTATTCCAAAGGTGACTCCCACATCCACCTAGAATAACCTTGTCATTGCTCCTCTTGTTTCTCTCAAGAAGACAAAACCATTTTATGTCTCCCTATTGATAAAAGGACATTAGCTAAACAACTGCATAATAGACTCAGGTGCATCTGACAACATCATACCCACTAAAGTAGCTAAATCCCTTGGTCTCACACTGACCAAGACATTTGGGAGATGTTTCTCCATGGGGAAAAAATAAGTGCCACTACTAGGACAAAATAAGGATTCCCAATTCACATTTGTGGCATTCTCAAATAAGAGAATTAAGATGACAATCCTAGTGGCTGATGTCCCAGGTTCTTACGGCATCCATCTTGGTCAAAATTTTTGCAAGGATGTTGGTGGTGAGTTGAGCATGGACCTATCTAAAGTGAGAATCTTGGTCAAAGGTGTCATGCAAAGATTCCTCCCTGAGAAGGAAGGAAAATATGTTGTCACTCAAACATCAATGCCTGAAGCTCAAATTCTATTTCAGTCTTCAAGCATGGGTAATTACTGCCTAACTACAAAGGATGGTCCTGTCACAGTAGATGAAATTCCTGTAGGTGGTGATCCAAAAATTGATTCAAGAAAGACATCAAAAGAATTTATAGGATGCAGTGCAAGTGTAGAAGAATCCCCCCCTCCAATTAAAGAAAAATCTAAGGAAAAATTAGTTTTTGATGATGTCTAGATTCTGGAATTTGATGGCAGCTATTCTTCTACTAGTTCAGGAGCTGAGATTGTGTTGATATCTCCTTAAGGAGATATTTTCCCCTTTTATTAGAAATTATAGTTTAGTAATACCAACAATACTACTGAATATGAATCACTGCTCCTCAAATTAAAGGCCACTCAAGACAGGGGCATCAAACTCCTTCACACCAAAGGAGATGTTGAGCTGGTGGTTTGTCAGGTCTAAAACCTATACCAAACCAAAAATGAGATATTTTGCCATTAACACAATTTATTTTGGGATCAAATTGAAAGCTTTGATGCTTTCAGTATCTTTGCAGTACTTAGGGAATTTAATGACTGAGCTGATGCATTAGCTATTTCTACAACTCTTTTGCTTCCTCACCTAGATTTTAAGGGAGATAGGTACACTATCAAACTGGTCTTTCAACCAAGTGTGCTTGAAAATGCCAATCATTAGCAAGTGTTCAATGGCGATAACCAAATCATCACCTTTTTATAATAAAAAGATAGGTTTAAATAGCTTCACTTCGAAGGCAGTGAACCTCAAAAACTTGAATCAACCCCTAAAACAATTTTAGACACATGTGAAGAATTCCTATAGCTCAAAGGGAATAAAATCCCAAAAGGACTGGTTTCCCTTGAGAAACTATTTGATAAGCACGACAGGTTCATTAAGTAGCAACAAATGGATTCAAGCTCCTTCCAAGAGTTTGATCAAATAAATTTGGGCACTAAGAAAAATCCCAAGATGGTTAACATTGGGAAGTGCTACAATCCTGAGGAGAAGCTCAAATTTACTGCCCTACTTCACCATTACATGGATGTTTTAGCATACTCCTTTGATGATCTGAAGTTACTCAGGCCTAAATAAATTCACCATGAAATTCCTCTCAAGAGTGATTTGGTGCCTTACAAGTAGAAATCCCAGTAGTATAATCTAATGATATCATGTACTATTCTGTCTGAAATATAGAAAATGCTGAATGCTAGAATAATTTGCCCAATCCATCATTCCACATGGATTGCAAACATATTCCCTATGAGAAAAAAGAATGGCAAAATTTGCCTCTGCATAGATTTTAGGAATTTGAATCAATCCTTCCTAAAGGATAATTACCCTCTACCCATCATAGATCAAGTCATTCAAATCTTCACTAGTTCAGAGATGTTATCAATGCTAGATAGCTTCTTAGAGTATAACTAAGTTGAAGTTGGTGAAGCAGACCAACATAAGACTACCTTCACCATGCCTTGGGGCACCTTTGCATACCAAAGAATGCCATTTAGCCTGATAAATACTAGTGCCACTTTCCAGAGATCAATGGACCTTACTTTCAAAGATGAAATGGGTAAGTTCATTATAGTGTACCTTGATGATTTAATAGTATTTTCTAAGCATCATCCTGATCATGTGCACCATCCGCAACAAGTGGTAGAATGATGTTGCCAGAATGGGATTTCTCTAAATCCTAAGAAGTCCATTTTTGGCATAACAAAAGGGAAACTTCTTAGACACATTGTATCCTAAGAAGGCATAAAGATTGAATTAGAAAGAGTCAAATCCATCCAAGAGCTTACTCTACCCATAAGTAAGACTATAGATCACTCTTTCTTTAGAAAGGTGAATTTTTTATGAAGGTTCATTCCTAGGTTTGCAGAGAAGACTCACCACATTGTGAACATGATGAAGGGAAAGCCCACTTTTAGTTGGATTGAAGAAGGAAAATTGGTATTTTGAGACATCAAGATAGTGATTGCCCATGCCCCAATTCTAGTTTGTCCAGATTATACCAAAGATTTCATGATGTATAGTTATGATTTTGAGCACACGCTTTTATCAATTCTGGTTTAACAAAATAAAGGTGTGGAGTCTCTCATATCCTTCATGAGCTATCCTCTTAAAGCTCATGAAATAAAATATTCAAATCTAGAGAAGCATGCTTATGCAGTGGTAAAGGCAATAAAACACTTCCATTTTTACATCTTGAATTCACACATTATTGCCCTAGTTCCTGATACCACACTCAAATCCATATTAACTTAGCAGGAGTTTGGAACCAAAAGGGGAAATTGGATTGTTAAAATCTAGGAGTTTGATCTTGTTATCAAACTAACACATCTTGTGTAGGGAAGGGGTCTCTGTCAATTGATTGTTGATAACAGAATAGACAAAATAGGGCATGAAGAATTAGAAATTGAAGACACGCTAATAGTCCTCTTTGTCTCCACCATGAATGAGTGGTATTTAAATATTATTCATTTCCTCTCCTATGGTGAATGTCTTGCTCACCTGTCTCATAAAGAAAAGAGGACTATTAAGTTAAAAGCTACCAATTTTGTCCTATGGGAAAATGGTTTGTATAAGAGGAACCTCGATGGGGTGTTCCTTTGCTATGTGGATAAAGAGCAGTAGAACCAACTTTTGGAGTCCTTCAATAATTTGGCCTGTGGAAGACATTTTTATGCACCTGTAACTGCCCATAAGATTTTTTGAGCCAGGTATTACTAGCCTACTCTATTTCAAGATGCATACAAATGGTTATGAAGATGTGAACTATGCCAATAGTTCATTGGAAGACCCAAGTTAGCTGCTCTACCTCTTAAGCCAGTGGTAATAGAAGAGCCATTTTAGCAATGGGGAATTGATTTCATTGGTGCTGTAAACCCATCTTCAAGCACTGGACATGATTATGTCCTCATAGCCATAGATTACTTCACCAAATGGGTGGAAGCTATTCCATCCAAGCATGCTACTTTAAAAGTAGTATGTAATTTCCTCAAAGAAAACATCATTTCCAAGTTTGGGGTCCCAACCAAGATTGTGATAGATAACGCAACCTATTTCTCTTCCCATGAGATTACTCAATTATATTTTTACTATGGGATTACCCTCTCCCACTCCTCTGATTATTTTTCACAAGGGAATGGCCAAGTAGAATCGAGCAACAAGAACCTAGTAACCATCATTAGGAAGCTGGTGGATGACAACCAATGAACATGGCATAAAGCATTGGTTGATGCTTTATGGGTAGACATAATTACACCCAAGAGGGAAATATGTATGTCACCATTCCAACTTTTGTATGGTCTCAATGCAGAGATACCAATCACCCTAGAATTGCCAACACTAAAACTGGTAAATGTGATCGAAGATCAGACATATGAAGGCTCCATCGACAAAAGGATCATGTGCTTGATTGAGCTAAATGAGTAGATAACTATAGTGGTGGACCAAATTTTTGTGCATCAAAGTTTGGTGAAGAAACTCTTTGACCATAAAGTAAAAACCCATGATTTTTAGATTGGTGATCAAGTTTTGTTATGGGACAAGAGAAGAGAACCAAAGGGAATGCATGGGAAATTTGATTCCTTATGAAGAGGCCCATTTGCTATTCATTAGATTAATGGTGAAAATATTTTCATGTTAAAGTATCAAGATGGCATGCCCTTTTCACTGCCTCATAATGGGTAGCATCTGAATCTCTTCAATCTTTGAAGTATCAAGTGACATAGTTGTACATATGTATATTTGTATAGTCTTTAATTATGTTTTGTGTTGTTCATTTTCATTTCTTTTTAGCACCTTTATTTTTTGGGTAGCATGACTCGGTAGCCCAATGGAATACTTAAAGGCACTAGAGATTCTAGATTATACTCCCTTTGATTATTTTTACAATCGATGGAAGTTCCCCAACTGGAGCTAACTATTGTTCCCAAAATTTGTCACTTGTTTTTGGGACAACATATCAACTATTTTGGTCCTGCAGGCCAAAATTCTATCTTCCCTTCTCAAAAAATGTTTTGAGTGCACCAATTATTCAATTATTCAAGTTTGTTCAGTCAAGGGACTTGCAAGTTCAATGGGTTCAACAACTTCAATAGGCGAGCCCTCACAAAAGAATAGTTCCAAACACTTAGGTAATTTCAAGGTTGGTTCAATTTCCAGGTTTAACCAAAGGTCCATCAGCAAGCTTCAAACAAATGAAATGAACCATTAAACCATTGAACCCTACCTCCAAAGGTTCAAAGATTTAATGGGTTCAAAGTTTTAATGACATCAACAGATTTAAAGAGTTAAGCGCTTCATCAAGTTCAAAGTTCAACCGCTTCAAAAAGTTCAACCACTTCGAATAGTGAAGGTTGAACTATTGAACCATTAAACCTTGAACCAAAATGGTTCAATGAGTTCAAAGGTTCAATGAGTTCAATAATATTAAAAGATTTAAACAAAAGAAGACTTCGAAGGAGAAAGATTGAACCATTGAATCGTTAAACCTTGAACCAAAAGAGTTCAAAGTTCAAAGGTTTAATGAGTTCAATAAAGTTTGAAAGACTTAGAAGAATAAAGGATTCAAAGAGGAAAGAAATAACCATTGAAGCATTGAACCTTGAACCAAAATAGTTCAAAGTTTAAAGGTTCAATGAGTTCAATAGAAAAGAAAAGGATCCAGAAACTTTGAAGGACCAAAGAATTATGAGAAAGAGAATGAACCATTGAACTTTGAGCCAAAATGATTCAAAGTTCAAAGGTTCAAAGGTTCAAGGAATTTCAAAGTTTGAAGGGAAGCTTTGAGTGAAGGAAGGAAGTGGAATATTCCAGAGACAAGTTTGAAGAGATGGTTCAACCGATTAAACCAAAGAGCCGATTGAACTAAGGGACTGCTCAGACCACCCAAACCATTGAACCATTGAACTAATGAACTCTCATGGTTCAAAGGTTCAAGGTTAAACATGGTTCAAGTGACCAAGTGACCAATGATGTCCCCATTGATGTTAAATTCAAGGTAATAAAATGCCCATTTATTTTCAAATATGGCATGGAACCTGAAGACAAAACTCAGTGAACAATTCAAGAAAGAAGCTAAAAGAGCCTGCTGAAGGTAAGAAGATGGCCCTAGAGCTCAAATTTCAATAGGAAAGAGGGAAAGCTATAGGGAAAGACTATAAATATCTATGTAGGAGTTATTTCTAGTTGGTGAAACAGTCCACTAGGTGGACATCAGAGAGCTTGAACACTCAAGGACACAGCCTATTTTTCTCTATTAAGTAAAGGTGAAATGGACAGCTATGCAAATATCAAGAAGAGGACCAAGTAGCCTATACCTTTGAGGGGACATTCGAGATGAATTGACATGCCATAGTTAAGGTTGATGCCCTATTCCATCATGGCCCCTTGACATAACTAGAAATGCATTCAAGGCATTGAATGCAGCATGGGCCATTCCATGAAACAAAGTGCCAAGTCTTTCTTGGTTGTTATATATTGTAATCTCTTATTTTATGCAAAGAAGATCTCTCTATTATAGAAGTAAAACTCTACCTAAATTGAAAGGCATTTCTTGAGACTTTGAGCTCAGATTGTTAATCATATTTCTTTATTTGAATGAGAAAACAAGTGACCTTTCAGACTTTGTGCTAGAATAACTTGTATTGTTGAGGAAATTGTTCTTATGTCTATTTCCTAAATTCATTCTTGTCCATTTAATTTAACAAGTAGAACTAGTCAAAGTAATCAGGAAGGTGTCCTGAAGCTGACTGTGGAGAGACTTTGTGCTCCCACAATTGTCTTTAGTGTGTGTGTTATTATTTTGTTTCTATGTAAAGGATCTTAGGATGAATTTGTGCCCCCATTGTCCTTTGTATTTCACTCTTTGGTAGTTGAGGTGGAGACTTTGTGTTACACCTCATTCTACTAGTTATTGTACCCTGTTATAGTTACTTTTACTACTTGGGAAGGAATCTGGATATTGACTGAGTATTACTTCTAAAAAAAGAAAAGTACCTCCAGTAGTCACCCAAGATTTCTCCTTTTTCTATGAACATCATCTCTAAAAAAAGAGATATGGATGGTGATGTCCTACCCTTGAGTGTTATTTTCTGCTTATATATATAGTATATGCACCTCATAGTAATAGGGAACCTCCCCTTGATGAGAGGAGAGATTTGTCCCCTTTTGATGTGGTAAACCTGCACATTTGGCTGATCAATCTCCCTATGCTATGGTTGAAACAACTTATTTTGCCCATCAGTTAGCTGGTGACAAAATATTCACCCAACACTTATCAATAGGGTTATCCTTAGCTACATTAAGATTAAGTTATTTATTAATGTTTTCAACATTATTTAGAGGAGGTTCATCCCTATTCAGATTCAAATTTTAGGCACCATGGCCCCTACCTCTTCTTTGACCCTTTCCTCTTAATGGTATATACTTAATGTGTGGAATAAATTTAGAAGTGCTAAGAAAATGAACTAATTTTAATCTAAGATAAATTCAACCTAAAGATAGAACAATAAATGAAGAAAATATAAAACACAAAATTTATGCTTCAAATATGAAAGCTTTCTCTATTCTTATGTAAATTTGATTTACTCTTTCAAAATGTGGTGCTCACTCTTCCAATGCAAAGGAGAACAGGCAGAGTTTTTATTTATGCAAAAGGAGTCTTTGATTTGCTTTAATTAACTTGGATTTGATTATGATTAGAACTTTGTTAGCATAAGTCTAGATTCTCCAACATTTTATTTTAGGACCTAGGATTCAATTTTAGGACACTTTAAAATGAAGGTTTATGTGTTTATTAATAGATTTGTGGAGGAATATCCAATGGTGGAGGATTATTTGGATTTATTAAATGATCCAAATAATCAACAATGGATAATGAGTCCTAACCCATGAAGATGAATACCATTTAAAATGATTGAGAGAAGCATTGGATTGGTTATCTTATTCAAAAGGAATAATTCAAACTTTTTGACAACTCATGGGATGAATCATAGGAGTTTGAGAAAGATGTGAGTTTGGTTGGGATGAGGGAGAAAAGGGTGGAAGATGTTTTGATGAGGTGTAAAATCTAGATTCTATATTTAAAATAACTATTTAAAGTGTGCATAGTTGACTAATTTAACATATTCAGTTATTTGAATTTGGATGGAGATGTGATGAATTATTTTAAGAAGAATTATTAAATAGATTTAAGTGCATTTTGACACTAAATGAAATTTAGTTGTCTAAATTTTCCCTTCTTTTAAATAGTGTTGTGAAGCAATATTGTTTCGAAGAATAGTAGAAGTAGAGTATTGATGATTAATAAGTAAAAATTTACCCCAAATGAATGAGATTGAGTTTGATGATGCCCCCTCAAGGGTTTGTGTGAGAAAATGGACAAATGCTCAAAATTATTGAAAAGAGGAAATTAACAAAGAGATGTGGAGAAATGATAAATCAACTTGTGTCAGAATCGATGTCAAATGTACAAAATTTTGGTTGTGTAAAAAGGTTGGCCCTATATAATGAAAACTAGAGTATGGATTTGAAAAACAAATTTTAACCATTCAGAGATTGTATGCTTAATATTTCACTAATGACATAGGGGTCAATTGAGTGGTTATGGGAATGATATATACCAATAATAATAAGCTAAAGATCTAAAAATATAAAAAATATATTGAATTGAAAATGATTGTGTTTCTTTTACATAGATAGGTGATTGTAATATTTTGAAAACAAATTTGAAACAAATTGACTTAATTCATCCCATATATTTGAAAAATGGATGAAGAATGAGTTAGATGAGGGGATGGGGGAGGGGAATATTAGGTAGGGGAGAATAATATAAGTATAAAAATTGGGGTATTAAAAATCATTTGTGCAAGTTGAGTTTCAAGGTTGTTTGCTAAGAATATTGATTAAAGAATTTTTCTCTAAGACTTGTGAGGAAATATGGATCATATTCCATACCACAAGTATCGAGCTGAGTGAGTGAGGAGATTACAAATACCTAAGAGGAGTGGGACTCTAGTAAGTGAGTTTAAATTTGAAAGTTTTTACATTTATTATCATTAATTAGGGATAAAATTTAGATGAAACAAATTTATTGTTGGAAAAACAATGATTTGGATTCAAAATTAGTGATTTTATTGGGGTAAATAGTTATTCACTAAATAGTGTAGTGAATTTTTAAACAGAGATGTGAAATTGATTTGGGTAAAAAGAGTGATTTCATTGTTAAACTTTAGCAAGCAACAAAATTATCAGTTAGAGAAGTAATTTTTCTTGAAGTAGTAATGAGTCTATGGGAAAGGGTTAAAGGATAACTAGTAGAGATTAATAGTGAATTTACAAAAAAATGTAGGAGCAAAACTAATGTGTGAAGAATGAAAGAAAAATGATAAACATGTGAAAAAGAATTGTTTGATTTTTTGTTATTTTTGTTGAGCATTTGAAATATAGTGATAATTTTGAATTTAATGCTGGGTTAAATTAATTAAATGCTAACATTTGTGATTTATACGAGGTATTACTAGTGATTGTGAAATGAGAAAGAAGATATGCATCTATGGAATAGATGGTAAGATTCATAGAGTATGAGTTTGTCATGTTAGAGGCCAATGGACTATCATATATTACACAAATGCCAAAGGTTTAAACTGATAGAGCTCTATTGATAGAACTTACAGAGAGGATGCAAAGTGACACAATCACATTTCATTTATTGATAGGGGAGATGACAATTACACTAGAGGACATGTATTAGATTAAAGGTATTCTGAGATGATGGAGATGTGTATACTAGGGATAGGGTCTGCGAGAGATTAAACTATATTAAATTTTTGGTGATGGGTTGATTTTTGTTATTAGAGGTAGGATTGATGTAGACTACTATACTAGTCTAGATATGGATTCTTTGACTATCATACTCATGGCTATTGTTAGTGGAATTTTACTACCTAAAAAGAGAGGAAGGATATGTCATATACATGATGGAAATGGGTGAGATATTTTCATGGGGTCCATGTGTGTTATCACATTTATACTGTTAGGGTGTGGAGCTAAAAGCTTCACCAAGGAGCATTCATTAGCAGTTTTGGGTCTACACAGACACCGGCATCGGTCAGGAGCGATCGACGTCAGTCAAGAGCAGTTGCAGAGACACCGACGTTGGCAGAGGGTCAGCCAACAGCGGTCACAGACAAACAGCAGGAATCGATGTCGGTTACCTGCGTGTCTAAAAAGCTATTTCCATGGACAGAAGCAAGTGTTTGCATGATGAGTTTGAGTTGTAGTCTCAAGCTCGTGTCTCTATTATTGGCAATACTATTTTTAGAGCCCTTGTTCAAGTGGCTTAACTGCTTGTTGGAAGTGCATGCTCAAGTCTCCTAATTCTATATGTAGAATTAGATCTTCCTAGCTTATTGTGTGGATTATTGTAGTTGGGTGAATTATTGTTGTAATTCATTGTATGAGAAGAACAGTACAGAATTGAATCAATCTAAGCTTGTTGGAGTTGATTGTTCTTGAGAGAGAGAGAGAGCTCTTGAGGAATAGAGATCTAGTGAGAGATCTATACATCTAGGAGAGGTGTGGAAGAAACAAGTTTCTTCAATTGTATTCCTTTTGTAAAGAGTTTGTTAATACAAGTTTTCAGGGTGGTTTCTTGTATCTCTTGTTCTTGTTATTATCTCATTCTAATTACTTGTTAATCTGATTTAATTCCGTGTTTATTGCTTTCACAATTGTAATCTATTGTTGGATTGATCCCCCAACAAGTGGTATCAGAGCCAGGTTACAAGTTCAGAGCTTGATATCCAACAATCGATATCAAAGTTCAGGTTCACTAACAGGTGGCTCAGATCTGTGTAGTGTGTATTGATTACAGGTTCTCACAGGAGTTTTTGCAGGGATTTTTGTTTGAGTGGGAGAAGCAATGGCAGATGAAAGTAAATTGAGAATGGAAAAGTTCAATGGCAAAAATTACCAACACTAGAGAATATAGATAGAGGATTATCTATATCAGAAAGATCTCTACCTACCATTAGGTGGGGTTGCAAAGAAGCCCAAAGACATGGAGGATGAAGAATGGGAAGTTCTTGACAGAAAGGCTCTGGGGTATATAAGACTGAGTCTAGCATCCACTGTGATATCCAATTTATCACAAGCAAAGTCTACGGTAGAGTTGATGACTATGTTAGCAAATTTGTATGAAAAACCCTCAGCTTCCAATAAGGTATATCTTATGAAGTAGTTATTTAATTTGCATATGAATGAAGGTGGATCTATTTCTACTCATCTGAATGATTTCAATGGAATTGTGAATCAATTAAGTTTAGTGAATATAGTGTTTGATGATGAAATAAAAGCTCTTTTAATATTATGTTCTTTGCCTGAAAGCTGGCATGGCTTAGTAATGGCAGTAAGTAATACTGCGTCTGCATCAAATATTTTGAAAGTAGAAGATGTTGTTAGTGTTATCTTGAATGAAGAAATACGTAGGAAAAGCACAGAAGAGGCATCTGAGAATGCTTTAAGTTTTGAGAGCAGGGGAAGGCAGAAAGAGAAGAGCAAGAAAGGTAGATCAAGATCCAAATCTAAGGGAAAAGGCAAATCTAAATCCAGAAATGGCAGAAGGCCACAATGCTGGAATTGTGGAAAGATGGGGCACATAAGCAGAGATTGTTGGTCAAAACCTAAGGAGGACAATCAGCATGAAGGAAAGGAAGAAGCCAAGATTGCAGGTATTGCACAAGATGCTTTAATTTTCTCTCTGCATAATAATATAGAATCTTGGGTATTAGATTTTGGTGCATCTTTTCATGCTACCCCTAATAGGGAATATTTTAGTGACTATATCCATGGAGATTTTGGAATAGTGTATCTAGGGGATGATGAGCCCTGTAAAATAATTGGCAAAGGTAAAGTGTAGCTGAAGATGCAAAATAACAACACATGGGTGTTGAGAGACGTGATGCATGTTCCTAGCTTGAAGAGAAATTTGATTTCTACAAGAAAGTTAGGGGATGAGGGTTGTACAGTAACTCTCATAGTAGAATCTTGGAAGGTGACCAAGGGTGCACTTGTTATGGCCAGAGGTAAGAGAGAAGGTACTCTCTATTTGTGTAATTGTGTTACTAACAAATCTCCTTCTATATTATCTACTTCAGATGTGGACGCTAAATTGTGGCACTCAAGGCTTGGCCACATGAGTGAGAAGGGGATGTCAATTCTTAAGTCTAAAGGTATGCTTTCAGATTTAAAAGGCATAGATCTAGAGTTTTGTGAGCACTGTGTATTTGGAAAATAGAAAAGGGTTAGTTTTCTCAAGACTGGGTCTACTAAGAAGAGGCACAAGTTGGAGCTTATTCACATAGATGTGTGGGGACCGGCTCAGGTTGCTTCCATTGGAGGATCACAGTACTATGTATCTTTCATAGATGATGCCACAAGGAAGGTATGGATCTATTGTATTAGAAGAAAATCTGATGTATTTGAGAATTTTAAAGTTTGGAAAGCTATGGTTGAGAATGAAACAGGTAAAAGATTAAAGTGCCTGAGATCAGATAATGGTGGTGAGTTCTGCAGTCATAAGTTCAGAGATTATTGTTACATGCATGGAATCTGTAGGCAAAGGATGGTTCTAAGGACACCTCAGCAGAATGGTATTGCTAAAAGGATGAATAGGACAATAATGGAGCATGCAAGATGTATGAGATTGCATGCCGGTTTGCCCTTACAGTTTTGGGCACAAGCTGTTGACACTGCAGTATACTTGATTAACAAAGGACCCTCTACAGCTCTGGATGGTGGTATTCCAGAAGAGGCATGGATAGATAAAAAGGTTGATCTCTCATATCTCAAAGTTTTTGGTTGTGAAGCCTTTGTGCACATAGATGAGGAAAATAGAAAGAAGCTTGATGCTAAGTCTATGAGGTGCACGTTTATTGGCTATGGCTCAGATGATTTTGGTTACAGATTATGGAATCTAGAAACTAACAAGGTAATCAGGAGTTGTGATGTTGTTTTCAATGAAAGAGTGATGTATTGTGATTAGCTAAGGAAGCTGAATCAATTTGAGTAGAGTAATGGTGAATTGGATGAAGTAAAAGTACAAGATGAGCTCACGGGAAAAAGAAATAATCACTTGCAGGAAAACACAGAGACCAACATTGGCAGGGCAGGAACCGGCATCGATAGGACAGAAATCAGAGTCGGCCATATAGAGATCGACGTCAGCCGTACAGGTACCGAGGTCCGTCAGGTAGAACCAACATCGGCTAGTAATAGGTCTGTAGGTGACCGAGGTCGGTCACTGTTAGAGAATTTGGGTGGACAGCGTGTTGTGGATGAGTCTTAGACACCCATCAGGAGGTCAAAAAGGGTGAGTAAGCCTCCAATTAGATATTCTCCTTCTTTATTTTATTTATTGCTAACTGATGGTGGAGAACTAGAGAGTTTTGAAGAAGCAATACAGGTGGAGTCCAAGAGTCAGTGGGAGCATGGCATGGTTGAGGAGTTGGAGTCCTTAAGAGAGAACCAAACATGGGATTTGGTTGAATTGCCAGCTGGTAAGAGAACACTAAAGAATAGATGGACCTATAGGTTGAAGGAAGGTGAGAATGGACAAATGGGATATAAGGCCAGATTGGTGGTAAAAGGATTTGCACAAAAGCTAGGTATCGACTTTGGTGAGATTTTCTCTCTTGTTGTTAAAATGACTTCTATAAGGGTTGTATTGTCTTTGGTTGCTTTTGAGGATTTGCATCTTGAGCAACTAGATGTTAAGACATCATTTCTTCATGGAGACTTGGATGAGGAAATATATATGGAATAGCCAGAAGGATTCGAGGTCAAGGGTAAGGAGAAGTTTGTGTGCAGATTAAAGAAAAGCTTGTATGGCCTCAAGCAAGCTCCTAGGCAATGGTACTTAAAATTTGACAGGTTTATGACTAAGCATGGCTACAGTAGGTGTCAATCAGACCATTGTGTGTATTTCAAGAGATTTGATAACGGTAGATATATTATTCTATTGTTGTATGTAGATGATATGTTAGTTGCAGGATCTCACATGCAGGATATCTCAGAGCTTAAGGTGAAATTAGCTCAAACGTTTGCTATGAAGGATTTGGGAGCAGCAAAGAAAATCCTTGGTATGACCATTAAGAGAGACAGGAAAAATCATAGGTTGATATTGTCTCAAGAAGATTATGTGGACAAGGTGTTGAAATGGTTCAATATGCAGGATGCTAAACCGGTAAGCACACCTTTGGCTGGACATTTTAAGTTGAGTAAAGAACAATGTCCTAATTCATATGATGAGGTAGAGTACATGAGCAAGGTTCCATATTCTTCCGCAATAGGGAGTTTGATGTATGCAATGGTGTGTACTAGATCGGATATTGCCCAAGCAGTGGGAGTTGTAAGTAAGTATATGGCCAATCCAAGTAAGGAACATTGGAAAGCAGTTCAGTGGATCCTTAGATATCTGAGAGGAACCAGCAGTAGGCACTTGTGCTATGGAGGTTCAGATACTTATCTACATGGTTATGTAGATTCAGATATGGCAGGTGATTTGGATGGCAGGAGGAGCACTACAGGTTATGTTTTCACTATAGGTGGAATGGCGGTTAGCTGGATATCTAAGTTGCAGAAGGTTGTTGCCTTGTCAACTACAGAAGCAGAGTATATTGCAACCACATAAGCTAGCAAGGAGATGATATGGATGACACGGTTCATGGATGAGCTTGGTAGGGAGCATGAGAGTTGCAGATTGTATAGTGACAGTCAGAGTGCAATCCATTTGGCTAAGAATTCAGCCTTTCATTCAAGAACAAAGCACATATAGCTAAGGTATCACTTCATACCACAGGTATTGGAAGATGATGAGTTGAAGCTGGAGAAGATCCATACAGATAGGAATCCTACTGATATGTTAACCAAGCTGGTTACAAAAGAGAAGTTGAATCTTCATTCAACTTCTGTTGGTCTTCATGATTGAGTTGAAGATGTAGGAGTTAGAAGATGTTGCTGTACAAGTACTGGTGTAGCTGTTTATCTCCAAGTGGGAGATTGTTAGGGTGTGGAGCTAAAAGCTTCACCAAGGAGCATTCATTAGCAGTTTTGGGTCTACACAGACACCGGCATCAGTCAGGAGTGATCGACGTCGGTCAAGAGTAGTTGCAGAGACACTGACGTCGGCAAAGGGTTGGCCAACGGTGGTCACAGACAAATAGTAGGAACTGACGTCGGTTACCTGCATGTCCAGAAAGCTATTTTCGTGGACAGAAGCGAGTGTTTGCATGATGAGTTTGAGTTGTAGTCTCAAGCTTGCATCTCTATTATTGGCAATACTATTTTTAGAGCCCTTGTTCAAGTGGCTTAACTGCTTGTTGGAAGTTCATGCTCAAGTCTCCTAATTCTATATGTAGAATTAGATCTTCTTAGCTTATTGTGTGGATTATTGTAGTTGGGTGAATTATTGTTGTAATTCATTATATGAGAAGAATAGTACAGAATTGAATCAATCCAGGCTTGTTGGAGTTGATTGTTCTTGAGAGAGAGAGAGCTCTTGAGGAATAGAGATCTAGTGAGAGATCTATACATCTAGGAGAGGTGTGGAAGAAACAAGTTTCTTCAATTGTATTCCTTTTGTAAAGATTTTGTTAATACAAGTTTTCAGGGTGGTTTCTTGTATCTGTTGTTCTTGCTATTATCTCATTCTAATTACTTGTCAATCTGATTTAATTCTATGTTTATTGATTTCACAATTTTAATCTATTGTTGGATTCATCCCCCAACATATACCATGATTTACATCATTTAGAATATTTAGGTCAGATAGAGATTGGCCTATCCACATTACTAAAGGTTTGGTATTGGGAGCACATTACTATAGAGAGGTCAGTCAAACATATGACCACTTAAGATGATGATGAGCAATTAAAATATGGATATCACATGATTATTAAGACATGCATACCACACTTGGGTGATTTGGAGTTTTATAAAAGGGATATCAATGAGTTAGGTGATGACTAGATCACTTGGAAACCTCATAAGGAGATTATGTTTCAGTGGCCATAAGAGGATATTAACATAGAATATATGATAACCCATTGTTACATAATTGGGAGGCATGATTATAGCATAAAGAGATATCTCCCTAATAGGATGATGAGATAGTTTAGAGTGAGATAACATATACTAGCTGGGATACATTTTTTTACATGGTTAATGAGGGATATATCATAGTGGGGTATGATCACTAATCCAACCATAACCAATCATAGCTAGAAAAAGTTACAGACCATTATATGGAGTGATAAAAAAGATGTCATGAATGCTAGAGTTATTAATGGGTATTAATACTGGTAAGATCAATAGAGAGCAATGAGGTTACATATTGCATATACACCATCACAAATGTAGAGGTAGAGGTTAGTGGCTAGCTTGAGTAGATATATATGACGTATAAGTTTAGGATCATAGATTAAGAGGTTAGTGATATTAAATAGAGGATGAGCATGATCATGAGGTAAAGGATGTGATGTGGAGGCTACTTAGTTGCATGATGTGTAGATCATAGATATGGAAGATATTGAGATTTTTCATGAGGTAGGAATTGATATTGATGTTGATATAGGGATGGACCTAGATATAGAGTATAGGGTTGGAAGGGAGACTCTAATGATAGAGGTAGATAGCGAGGATGATAGACAGTGATGATGGAATAGGATATGATGTGACTATGAGAGCAACACATGATACTTAGATAGATAGAGGGGATGTAGCTAGTTCTTCACATGATTCAAGATTTGGGGAGGAGGATGCACTTATTAATATAATCTAAGAAGATATTAGGTATTGAGATAGAGAGATTAATTGATTTCACTAGGAGGTTATTATATTATAGGGTGTAGTGAATGGTAGAGAGGACTAGAAAACAAAGAATAAATGATAACAATTTGAGGTTGATAGATTATAGGTAGTTATAGATGAGATGGATATGGATGGTATGGATACATCATTGGTTACACATGATGTAGAGACCCAAATGTCAGACCATACATCATTGACATAGTGTTATAGGTAGGAGAGAGACACAAATCAAACTAATATAGTAGAGTTGAGGTTACTACTATCTAGAGAGGGTTAGATAACCACATTGGATAGAGTGATGAGAGCCATGGAATATGCCACATATTATAGGAGTTTATATGAAGAGGTTGTACCACATGCTCATAAGGTAGCATCTTTTAAGGAGTACTCTATGAGTCAATCAACACATATGAGATTTTTTTAGCTGGTGGAGTTAGAGAGGTTAGTGGGATAGGTATAATGTGTGATGGGTCCTCCACAAGGCACACCATGAAATGAGGAGCTATTCCTAAGACTAGACACTCTATTTGAGGGATAGGATGAGACATAGATATAGGGAATTTTTGATAGATGGATTCATTGATGTATACATATTTTCAGGTGTAGCTTTTATTAAAAAACACATTATATATATATATATATATATATGATGATTAATGAGACTTTATAATATGGGTTTTGGAAATTTATGTACTATTTATTGGTTTACATGGAATTTATGGATATATGGTAGCACTGGTTATATTTCCTTCATTTTGAGTTACACTAGCATGTTTTAATTCTATCAGTATGTTTATTATGGATGTATGACTTATGCAATGATTGGGTGAAGTGTATGGATGTAGAATGTGATATAACTACATTTCTTTGTTTTTATTCTTTATATTATATTTCTAATGGTATTTGGGCTTTGAGAAACCTGATTTTTAATATTTCATAAAACATATTACCACCAATGATATTAAATAATAATGATGAATGTTGATGTCTTAAGCATATGAACAAAAAGAAAGAATTAATTGTGTAACAACAAAGTATGTCATGATATATAAAAACCATAACCATACTATAAATGACTTTCACAAAATAATCTTTGTTAAACACATAGAAAATAATAACTAATAGCAATATGTGAAAACAAAATTAATCTAAATAATTGTAACATACACAAAATGATAATTTAAACAAATGTATTCTAAATGATTGTAACATATAAAAAATTATAATGTAAATAAATGTAATCTAAATGATTGTATCATATACAAAATGAAAATTACATGAGTTTTTAAGCAAGAATGACACACATAATTAAATAAAGAGTAACACAACAAAAATTGACCATAGTTGAAAAAATAAAGGAAAATAACCATTTGAATGGATACAGCTAAAATGAAGTAAAAATAAATAACTTAATGGATAAGGATAAAGAAATGGATAAAAATAACCAAGTGAATGGTTAAATATAAATAATAAAATGATGAAAACAAATAAAGGATGTACAAATAAAAGTTTTAAACAAAGGCAATTCAAGCAAGGACTAGACAATTATAGCCAAGAGTGAGGTTATATACTAAATAATCAAGGGAGAAGTTTAAGAATATGATAATCCATGTTGGGGAAATGGATGATGGGGAAGATGGTGGCAGAGATGGCCCTAGAAACCCCATGTCTCTAAACATTACCTACATAATCCACCTTATACAAAGTCTACGTGGGGATATCAGGCTCAATGTAGTTCTCCCAATATGAGAAGTGATGAGAAAGTGGATTATTGATGAGGAGTTTTGAATGAGGATGTGTCACCCAAAAATGAGTTAATGATGTAAAAGATAAATTAGAATGGCAGATATGTTGAGATTGATATTTTTGTGTTTATTTTTGACATTTTTTGTTTTGTATATTTTTATATTTTTGGGATTTTTGAAATAAGGAATATAACATACATTTTTTCACTATCATGTGTTAAGCACGAGATATACTGAGAGGTGGGGGTGAATCAGTATATCATATATCTAATAAAAATGTTCCTTTAACCAAAATCCACTTAATTAAACATTCAAGATATGTAATAAAACTCAAAAAATAAACACCACACAAGATAGAGAGATACCAGATATAACCTGGAAACCCAATGTGGGAAAAACCACAGAGAATAATCTCAAGTATATGAATGAGCACCAACCTAAACAATATTTGCAAGCACAAACTTGTAAGAGCACCAAACCCCTTTACCAAGCACCAATCCAGCTACTATTCATGAGCACGAACCCACAAGAGCACCCAACCCCTTTGTCGAGCACCAACTTAGCTACTATTTGTGAGCACCAACCCATAAGAGCACCAACCCCTTTGTGTATACCACACACTTATCTCTCAATGTTGCTATCTCAACAAATGATAGTTCAATACAACATATCTTTCCTTTCTCTCACCTTTGCTCTTCTAAGCTAGATACAAATCATATTCATCTCTCACAATTGCTCTTCTAAGCTAGATATTACAATATCAAATCAACCTCTATTTCTCATATATACAAATGGCTTCTCAAGCCTTTATTTATAGCTTTTCAAATGACCTTTGGTATTCCCCCTTTGTGACCCTTCAATCCTCATGGAAAATGGTGCCAAACTTGTATGACCCTTCATATTCAAACCTTTGAAAAGTTATGCGGTGACCATTCATGATCAAAAATGTCCTTCCCTCTTTGGTCCTCATCTTGGTGACTTTTAGTATTCCTTAATGTGTCCCTTCATGAGACATTGTGCCCTCCCTCTTTTGTCTTCACTTGGTGACTCTTGGAATTCCCCAAGATGACTCTTCATGGGGAAATGTGTCCCATCCTTCTTTTGTCTTTATCCTGTGGCTCTTTGACTTCTCCATGGGCCCTTCTTTTGTCTCATATGCAACCAAAAATATATTCATTAATATTAAATAATTATTAAATCATATTAGCCAAGATATATTTATTAAAAAAAACATTAAATGCAATGGGGCCTTTATCACCAATAATGATAAACCTTTGACATCAATTAAAAAATTTCCAACAATCTTCCCCTTTGTCATTGATGGCAATGTCAATCCTTAAACTACCACATCTTATCACCTGCACATACTATCATCATAAAACATACATTAACTCCCCCATACTATAGCAACCTATACCTATTCCCTATACCTATTTTTTGCACCTATACTTGTACCTATTATTCTTCCCCTTTGACATCAATGGCAAAGGGCCTACCTGGAGCTAACATTTATTTCCCCCTCAACTGATGCTAAACCTCAATGGAAAGAAGTAAAGGAAATTACTCCCAACTTCTTTTGTAGATACTCAAATGTGTCTTTTGGTAGTACCTTTGTGAAAATATCTGCAATCTACTTTATAGTACTAACATATTCCATCTTAACCTATTGATCTACAACCTGCTCTCTCAAGAAGTGATATCTAATGGGAATATGTTTTGTTCTTGAATGCATTACTAGATTTTTTGAAATATTTATATCACTTGTGTTATCACAAAAAATAGAAATAGGTTCATCATACTTTACCTTGATATCTTCTAAAGTTTGCTTCATCCAAAGCACCTGAGTACAACACAATACTGCTACAATATATTTTTCTTCAACTATAGAAAGTGATACTGAGTTTTGCTTCTTGCTTAGCCATGATACTAAGCTATTACCAAGGAAGAAAGCTCCTCTACTTGTACTCTTTCTATCATCTAAGCACCCTACCCAATATAATTTTGTATAAGCAACTAAAGTGAAATCTTTACCTATGGGATACCATAATCCATAATCCAATGTCCCCTTGACTATCTCTTGGAGATGAATGATATCTTGCAACCATACCTACTACATGCATGATGTCTGGTCTCGATGCTGTCAAATATAAAAGACTACCAATCATAGATCTATATAAAGATTGATCTGTAACAGGTGAATCTACATCCTTGCTCACCTTATTTCCTATACACATAGGTGTGCCAACTAGTACACAATCCTCAAAACCAAATTTCTTCAACATTTCCTTGGCATATTTACTTTGAGATATACAAATTCCTTTATTTGATTTAAATATTTGTAATCCTTAAAAAAATGATAATTCTCCAAGCATAGACATCTCAAATTATTTTTGCATTCTATCAAAAAATTCTTTTGACATCTTTTCAATATTTCCTCCAAAAATGATATCATCAACATAGACCACAACAATAAATTGATGCTCACCTTCTATTTTGATGTAAAGATTATTATCAGCAAATCCTCTCTTGAATCCTTGATCTTGTAGGTACTTATCAACTCTTGCATACCAAGCTCTGGGAGCTTGTTTTAATCCACACAATGCTTTCTTCAATTTGTATACATGATTACTAATATTCGAGAGAATAAACCCCTCAGGCTGCTCAATGTAGAACTCTTCTTCAAGATTCCCATTTAGGAAGGCAAATTTGACATCCATTTGAAACACTTTGAAATTTTTAAATACTGCATATACAAGAAACATTCTAATAGCCTCTAACCTTGCTACTAGTGCAAAAGTTTCTTCAAGATCTATTCCCTCAATCTGAGCATATCCTTTAAATACTAATCTTGCTTTATTTATGGTTAATTCTCCATTTGCATTCAACTTATTTCTATAAACCCATTTTGTTCCTATCACATTGTGATCTTTTGGTTTAGGCACTAATTCCCAAGTATCATTCTTTTCTATCTGATCTAATTCTTCATCCATAGCCTTAACCCAATGCTCATCATGTCTAGCTTCTGAAAAATTTCTAGGCTCAATTTTAGATAACAAAGAGAAATTAACTTGTTTAGATTCACTTACCATCATTCTTCTGGTGCTAATTCCTTCTTTTATGTCCCTGATGATGTCACTTTCATTATGATTTTTATAAACATATTTGGATGGAGTCTTGGTGCCCTTTTTATCCTTATCCTTTTACTCATCTTCATCTAATTCTTCAAAGCCTTCCTCTTTAATGATTTTAGGAATGTCTACTGGATCATTGATCTTTTGTGTTCCATCTTCTTCTATCCTGACACTTGTACTTTCAAAAAAATTCTTAGTTTTTTTTTTATAACATTTATAAGCTTTAATTTTCTAAGAATAACCAAGAAACATACCTTCATCTACTCTGGATTTAAACTTATCAAGTTTTTCATCAGTTCTCTTTATGAAGCATTTGCTACTGAAAACTCTGAAATAATCAATTGTTGCTGGTTTGTCTTTCCATAGCTCATAAGGAGTCTTGTCGTTGTTGACTCTTAATAAATCTCTATTCTAAATATGCACTACTATACCAACTACGTCTCTCCAATATTTATTTGCTATCTTGGATTCATTTAGCATTGTCCTCACCATCTCTTGAACTATTCTATTTTTCTATTCAACTACTCCATTTTGTTGTGGAGTTTTGGCTGCTGAATACTGTCTCTTTATTACATGATCTTCAAAAAACTCAATAAATTGATCTGACATGAATCCTCCTCCTCAATCTAATCTTAGACACTTAATATTCAGATTAGTTTCATTCTCAACTAATGTTTTGAATGCTTTGAATTATCTAAAAGCTTCTATTTTTTTCTTTAAAAACATTATCCAAGTCGAAAAATCATCAATAAGCAATATGAAATATTTATCACCTTGAGTACTTTGAGTCCTCATAGGTCCACATATATTAGTGTGAACAAGCTCTAGCATTTGAGTCGTCGAGTACTCTTTTGTTTTGAACCACCTTCTAGCATGCTTCCATGGTGACAAGATCCATAAAGCATGTTAGACGGCTTTGTGATCTTTGTAAGATTCTTGACTGCTTGATTTTTACAAATTTTGACAAGATTATCAAAATTTATGTGCCCCATTCTCTTGTGCCATAACCAACTTTCTTCAATCTGACTCAAACAACATTTTTGACCTTTGATGTTTGATAGCATATATAAGTTATTACCTATTCTCTTAGCATCTATAATCAATACATCTAAATCTTTTCTTCTAACTTCACAACCTTCTACATAAAACTTTAGTGCATGGTCTTGATCACACATTTGACTTACACTCAAAATATTATGCTTCAGACCTTCTACATATAAAACATTTTCAGTTTTAGTTTTACCATTATCTAAACTTAGTGTACCTTTTTTAGCAATTTTGGCAGTAGTATTGTCCCCAAATTTCATTATGACACCATTGATCTTTTTTAAGGTTATGAACTTGCTCTTGTCTCTTATCATGTGCCTCAAACATCTACTATCAATAAACCATGGCTTTTCTTCATTTCTTGCATGTAAAGCTATCTGGACCAACATAGAACCTTCAAATTGTTTCTTCTACCATATCTGAACCTTTTTCTTGATGAATGGAGCCCTAAAACTCTAGTCCTTCTTGACTGACTCGAGCATGCTTCTACAATATCGAGCTATGTGCCTAAAGTTGTTACACTTGTAACAAATTATGGTCTCTTCATCGACGCTTGATAGAGGAGCAAAAGAGTTATAGCTTCTGTTTGACTCTACATGTCCTTCCTTTTCCTTATTTTTGAGATTGTTAGCTCTTTTTCTACATTCTAATTTATTATGGCCATATCCATTACATTAAAAATAGTAACCATAAAAATAGGACTTGATTGTGAATCTTTGACCTGATTGCCTTTTATAGCTTTGTTCCTTCTAGCCTTCTTTGTCCTTTGTATTCTTCACTTCTTTCCTTCTTGTTTCTTTATTTTTAAGAGCTTCAACATAGCTCTTCTTCTTTTCAAAATTGACACCTATCTTATCTGATATTGCCTTTTGGCTTTCTAATATCTTATTCAGCATATTAGTGTTATTCTCAAATTTTGAGTCATTGACTACTTTCTCAATCTCTTTTTTTAAAGAGGCAATTTTAGTAACATACCTTTCACATTCTTTTCTTGATATTTCCAACTGTGCCGTTAGATCTTCAATTATCTCCTTTGACTCCTTTTCATTTTTCTCGATTTGATGCTTCAATATTCAATTTTTCTTTTCAACAACTTTCAACTCTTCTAAGGCACACATGAGTTCTCCTTCCATATTCACTTCGGCTTCATCCTCTTCTTCTTCTTGATCAACTATTCTTTTGCTTGCAGAGGCACCTTTATGTATTTCCATCTTGTGCTTTCTTGATCTACCTTCAAGCTGTAAAACTTTTCAAAAAGGAACCTGCTCTGATACCAATTGTTAAGCATAGGATATAATGAGAGGGGGGGTGAATCAGTATATCATATATATAATAAAAAATTTCCTTTAACCAAAATCCACTTAATCAAACATTCAATATATGCAATAAAACTCAAACAATAAACACCACACAAGATAGAGAGAGACATCATATATAATGTGGAAAGCCAGTGTGAGAAAAACCATAGAGAATATTCTCAAGTATATGAATGAGCACCAACCTAAACAATATTTGCAAGCACAAACTTGTAGGAGCACCAAACCCCTTTATCAAGCACCAACCTAGCTACTATTCATGAGCACCAACCCATAGGAGCACCAAACCCCTTTTCTAAGCACCAACCCATAGGAGCACCAACCCCTTTGTGTATACCACACACCTATCTCTCAATGTTTCTATCTCAATAAATGATAGTTCAATACAACATCTCTTTCCTCTCTCTCACCTTTGCTCTTCTAAGCTAGATACAAATCATATTCATCTCTCACAATTGCTCTTCTAAGCTACATATTAAAATATCATATCAAACTCTATTTCTCATATATACAAATGGCTTCTCAAGCCTTTATTTATAGATTTCCAAATGACCTTTGATCTTCCCCCTTTATGACCCTTCAATCCTCATGGAAAATGGCACCAAACTTATATGACCCTTCATATTTAAGCCTTTGAAAAGTTATGTGGTGACCCTTCATGATCAAAAACGTCCTTCCCTCTTTTGCCCTCATCTTGGTGACTTTTCGTATTCCTTAAGTGTCCCTTCATGAGAAATTGCACCCTTCCTCTTTTGTCTTCACTTGGTACTTGGGAAAATGTGTCCCATCCTTCTTTTGTCTTTATCTCATGGCTCTTTGACTTCTCCATGGGCCCTTCTTTTGTCTCATATGCAACCAAAAATATATTCATTAATATTAAATAAATATTAACTCATATTAGCCAAGATATATTTATTACAAACAACATTATATGCAATGGGGCCTTTATCACCAATAATGCTAAACCTTTGAATCAATGACAATATTTACAACATCATGAAAAAAAATGTAGGTTCACATATAGGAATAACAACACTAAACTTTACCATATTATAGGATAAATGACTAACAAATAACAAAATGACAAACTTGGAATATATAATGGATTACTAAAAGGTGATGCCTCGAAGTAACTATGGTAATTAAAGACAATGGTGTACAGATGGTGATAGAAGCTTGGTACTTACCATGATATTATCTAAAAGGGTCAATAAATTAGTTTTCACATTTGAATGATCTATGTAAAAGATTTTACTTTTTGAATTTTTTATTTATTTTGATTTATATATTTTATTTGACCTTGGATATACTAATAAAAACATATAAAACACATTAAGCCATATAATATTTTAAGGTGCATGATGTTTATAGGTTCATTAAGCTCCTCTCCATCTTTTATGACTAGTTTCTAAGCTCTTGATCCATATTTGGAAATAACAACATATGGACCTAACCAGTTAGGCTCAAAATTTCCCTTATTCTCTCTCTCAAAATTAGTGTTTCATTGTCTCCCTTTGAGAACAAGATCCCTGATTGTAAATTCCCTTGTCTTAATCCACTTATTATAGTAATGATGAAGGTAATTATGGTAAACTTGTAGATGGTTTAAAGCATTGAGTTTTTTCTCATCCAAGAGGTCGAGTTCACTCAAGCATGAAATTTGGTATGATTATTCATCTATTATTTTTTGTAATGATATCCACAAAGATGGAATCTCGACCTCAATGGGAATAATAAACCAACTATAATAAATAAGGGAATAAGGGGTTCCCCCTGTAGGTGGGCAGATACTAGTGCGGTATGTCTAAAGGGTGGGATAATATCTTGGTCATGACCAAATTCATTGACAACTCTCTTAAGAATATGAAAAAAAAATTTGGTTACCTCATCTTGGCCATTATCTTGTGGGTAGTAAGGAGTGGACCATTTGTGTTTGCTATGATAGGTTTGGAAAAGAGTCTTAACATCTTTATTTTTTAAGGATTTAACATTATTATAAATTAGTGTGGAAGGAATACTGAAGTGGCAAATAATGTGGTTGAGGATAAACTTGGAAATTTATTTTCTAGTGACATAGGTAAGTGGCATTACCTCGACCCACTAGGTAAAATATTTAGTTGTGGTTATAATATGCTTATGTCCATCAGAATATCTAGGATTTATTTTCCTAATGAGGTCTAACCCCTATGTGGAAAATGGACAAGATGTTGTGATAGTTGAAAAGTTTGTGAGGGAATATGGATAAGATCTCCATGTTTTTGACAAGGTACACACTTTTTGACATAGGTAAATGAATCAAATTCCATTATTGGACAATAATAACTTACTTAGAGAAGCTTTTTCTTAAGGACCATACCAATTGAATGTGCTCCACAAATTCCCTCATGAACTTCTCTAGTTCCCAAAGTAGACTCTTTATAATTTAAAAAATTTATAAGGGTTCCATCATAGCCTTGATGATATAGAGTGTTACCAAGGATTGTATATTGAGATGTGAATTAAATAAAGGATTAGTGTTGATTAGAGGATAAATTAGATGTGATGGTATGGTTATGAAGGTATGTATAGATATTAGAGTACCATGGAGAAGTGGGAAAAACCACCTCACAAACCATCTCTTAATTGAGTGTATCATAAGTGGGTATACTTAAGTACTCAAACATAAATTTTTTATGTTTTGTACTCAAATCTAGTATGGATCCAATTTTTTCCATACCATCTACTAATTGATTGTTTATTCTTGGCACTTTTTTGAATTAGATGTACTTAAAGGATGATTTCAAGTTATCCACCATTCTTTTGTAAGGGATTAGTTTATAATCATGGGCTTGGAACTCATTAGTGATTTGATTGATGATAATATTGGAATCATCAAATGTAAGAAGACGTTGGATTCCCCATTAAATTTCCATCTTGAGGCCTACTATGAGACCTTCATGCTATGATATGTTATTTTTACAAGGGAATTCAATCTAGAATGCTTTAGAAATGCAATCACCATCAGGTGTTACCAATAATATACATTACCTTGAGATAAGATTGATAAAGGAACCATCAAAGAAAATTTTCCATACTAGGGATTCATCTTTATACATGATTGTATCATCTAGGAAATTTGCAATGAGAGGTGCTTTGCCATTGAGATTGCTTCTGCCAATACATCTGCTAGAACTTATCCTCTGATTACTTTTTTGTTAACATACTCTAAATCAAACTCACTAAGAATCATAACCCACTTAGAAATCCTACTTGTTAGAGTGATTTTGGATAGAAGGTATTTAAGAGGGTCAATTTTGGAAATAATCTTTATTTGATTGTTAAGCATGTAATGATGCAGCTTTTGGGAAGCAAAAATAACTACAAGACAAGCTTTTTTATTTGAGATCAATTTAGCTCATAGGATATCAATGTTCTACTCAAGTAGTATACTACTTTTTCTTTGCCATTTTCATCATGTTGTGCTAATAATGATCCAAGTGCATATTGAGTAGCTAAGATGTACAAATAAAAAGGTTTACCTGCAACCTGTGGTGTTGACACTGGTGGGTTTGAAAGATATTGTTAAATTCCTTTTCACAATTTTTGGTCCATGTAAAAGTAGTATCATTTTTCAACAAAAAGGTGAATGGGTGATAGATTTATACAAGATTGGATATGAATCTTCTGATTTCCCATGTTTTCCTTGTAGACTTCTAAGTTGTTTAATATTTTTAGGTGGAGGTATATCTATGATAGCTAAAATATTTGAAGGATCAACCTTAATGTCATGCTTTGAAATAATGAAACATAATAACGTTTTGGATGTTACACCAAACACACATTTATTTGGATTTAACCTCATTTTGTATTCACTCATACACTCAAAAATATGGTGAAGCATATGAGGGTGATCTATCTTAGATTTAGACTTAGTTAGAATATCATCTACATAGTCTTCCATAATAATCATTAAACATGTCATGAAAAATAATAGGCATTTTCGTTTGATATGTAGCCCCAACATTTTTTACACCAAAAGGCATCACCTAATAATAAAATGTTCCTCATGGATTTATAAATGTTATTTTATGTTGATCTTTGATGGAAATTTTTATCTAATTGTAGCCTAAAAATTCATCCATTAAAGATAGCATCCCATGGCCTATAGTTAAATCAATAATCCTATCTATTTTAGGTAATGGAAAATCATCCTTTGGGCATGCTTTATTTATATCACAAAATTTTGTACATACTCTGATTCCTTTAGATTTCTTAGACATTGGTACAATGTTTGATATATAGTCTAAGTAGTTAATGGGATGTATAAAAATAACAACCAAATTTTTCTTTAGTTCTTCCTTTACAAGTAGTGCAATCTTGGGATGCATCTTACAGAGTTTCTATTTTACTAGTTTTGCATCTAGATGCAACACAAGGTGGTGAATTATCAACTCTTGATCTAATCCTGTCATATCCACATAATACCATGTGAATATGTTAGAAAACTCATGAAGTGGTAGTGTGATATATCCCTTTCCTATAGATTAGGGAATGGGTGTTGGTATATCCCTAATTTCTAGTTAGATTGTTTTTATAATGGGTTTTCAATTTTTATGTCACCTATATCAATGAGGTCTTGATCATAGTGTTTTAGGTGCATACATTGATTTGTTTAATGCCATTTAATTTAATGGTATTCATAGTATTCATTTCTTTGTACCAATCAGGTTTGGAAACATTTTATTTAAAGGGTTTTATGTTTGGCCATATAATCATGTTCACATGAGATAAATTTCATAAAAAATTCTCTTGTCACCCAATTGAGTGAACTTACATTTAGGTATCCCTAATTTTAGTTTCCCACAAATAATTTTAATGTTATGAGTTGATTGGTTGTATGTTTGTGTTTGTGGGTTCTGAATTTATTTTACATCAATTAGACTATCTCCAACAAGTTTTTTATTTTTGGAAAAGAACTTTGGTTTTTTATTGATTTCAAGGAATTGCAATTATCTAGTTTAAATATTTGATTACACCTCTATTAATCAAAGTTATTTCCACTTGAATTTCATTTTCAATAATCTCATCAATAGATCTTGGGCAAAGAAGTAACAAGTAATGTCTTAAATCTGAGTTTAAGTTGTTCATAAAAATGTCTAGTAGCTCTATTTTTGGAAATGACTATGTAAAATGACTCACCATTGCTCACCATATTTGTAAGAAGAAGGTAAAAGTTTTTATTTTATTTTTTATTTTTATTTTTTTTTAGTTTTGTAAAAATATAGAGTGGTCAAGTCTTTTTCAATATTGTAAGAGAAGTATCACACAAAATTTTCAGATAAGTCTTCAAAAGTGAAGATAGACCCTTTCAAAAGTCATGAGAACAACTCAAGGTCTTGGCCCCCAAGGCTTCATAGAAATAAATCCAACATGAATGTTACTATAAGAAACATATACAAATGCATGATAGAAAGAAGTTAGATGTTCCCTAGGACCTCCTTTACCTTTATACTAATCAAATTTTGGGAGTTCAAAGTATTTAGGAAAAGGTCTAGTCATTTTATACACATAATATGGATATGAGAAAATTTCCTTGAACTTAAATTTTATTTACCTATTATAATATCTATCTTGAAAGAATTGAAATCTATACTTTATATTTTGAAATTCTTGCATGAGATAAGGGGATAGTTGGTCCATTTGACTTAATGAATTAGGTGGTTGATTTGTGAATTGGTTCATGTTTTGGGGAGTGTGTGAATTAAAATTATTTGGAGTTTGATTATTGATGTTGATGTTTTGAGGATGTGAAAAGGTATTGGGTTTATAACCAAGGTTTTGACTTGTATTGGTACAAAAATTTGTTTGGTTTGAATTTAGGTTAAAACAAAAATTAGTTTGATTTGGGTTTTGATTAGAACTAAGGTTGGGGCTTTGTGTAATGTTTGAACTAGTTTGATTTATATTTAGGTTGAAACTTGAATTGTTTGATGTGTTAGTGTTAAGATTCATCAGATTAGGACTAGTGTTTTGACCAAAACCTATTTGGTTAAATAATCTTGCATTATTTATTTGTGGAAGAATGTTGGAGTTTGGATTAAATTGATTAAAACCTAGGTTTGAATTAGTTTGGCTTTGATTTTGATTGGGTTATTTGGTTTTGGTTAAAGTTTAAAGCTAGAATTTGTGATGGGATTGTTGAAGTTAAGTATGGCATTGGATTGAATTTGCTTTTGGTTTGATTTGAAGTTAAGTTTGGCATTGGATTATGTTTGGTTCTGGTTTGAGTTAGTATTGGGATTTGGGGTAAGATTAAGAAAAATATTTGGATTAGAGTTGAATTGATTTGGAGTTAGATTGGGATTTTGATTGGATGGAACCAATCTAAGTAACAACTAATTTGGTAAAGTATGATTTAAATTTAAATTGTTAAATATGAGAGAAACATCATTGAAACTAGGATTTGATGATTGATTAGGCAAGCTAGAATAGGTATTTAAGATTTTATTTTAATTGGATACGATTGTTGAGCTTTGGAATTTTTTATTGGTATTGATTAACAAGTTTGAATGAAGATTTGAACCTAGATTGATTTGATTATAACCTTGTGAATTTGTGTGCATCCTCAAATTTAGTGTAATTAAATTTTGATCAATTAAACTTGAATTAGATGGGAGACCCATATTCAAGTTTGGATGATTTTATTACATAATGGGTAAACTTGAAGTAGGATTCAAGTTTTGATTAGTGGGGTGCATGACTAATGAGTTTGAAGGTATGTTCTAACTCAGATTGACTGGATGGTGTTTTGAAGGTAAATTCATATCTACATTAATAGTGGGATTAATACAAATATTGATTTAATTATTAGGTTGAAAGTTTATAATCTCTTTATTTGCTTGAGTTGTATGGATTTTTATGGAAAAACCATGGCTAGTTTGGATGACTCCTCACATGAAATAGTTTTCCCTTTGTCTTGAGAGACTTGGGGATGAGATTGTGAGGAAGGAATGAGAGTTTTGATACCCTATAAATAAATTTGTGAGATATTTTGATTGGGATTGGAAGATGAAGGCTATTTGCTTGAAATTAGATACTGTAAATTATGTATGTCAAAATTGAATGGGAACTTTGCTCTAAATCCCAAAATTCAAAGTAATACTTCTTTTTTTTAACATGATATAATAATAGAGGGAAGGTGGTGGTTGGATAAATTTGGGGATACTCTCATCCTAGTAATCCACTCATTCATCTTCTTCGTGTTTGATTATTTCATGTATCTCTGCATGATGCTCTTAACTAGGGAATTGAAAGGGGTCATTACCAAAAGGATCTTCCCTTATATTCAGAGGATTTAACATGGACATTTTCAAATTAATAGGCATGATTAATAAAATGAAAAAAAAAGGTCTATGAGGAAAAAGATTTTTTAAATTGACAATACTAACCAAAAAGTTGAGTGAAAAACTTAAATTCTTGAACCAATTATTTTAAGTTTTTGATATGAAGGCTTGATTTTAGGATATGATTTTGAAATTAAAAGAATTAATTTTGAAATAAGGATTTTTTAGCATGTGGTAGACACAAGGGAAAAACAATCAAAATTTATATTCTTAATAGTCAATAAATTAAACATAAAAGGTGAAAAACTAGGATGAGGACGTGAATAATTGTTGTGCCTTTCAATGTCACTAATTCATCTGTACTCTCAAATATGACCTAATATTTTAAGGTACTAACCATGGAGGATCCTACCATTCCCATGGCCCACTGAGTCCTAATTTTAAGGATCTATGGAAGGTATCTTCTCGATGCTAACCACTAAATGATACACTAAATTTGAATGAAAAAAAAGGTTATCCTAAGCTTAAGGTTTAAACAAGATTATTTAAGGGGGAAGCTACATAATAAATAGATAAAGAAAATGCACACTATTGGGTCTTGTCCTAAAGTTCCCAATAGAACCATATGGATCTTAATGTGTTAATAATTAGTGATATTATATTTTGAGGCAACTATTGAAACCCTAGGTATTAGAGCATAAAATCTCCTCACATCATGGTGTGATTTAAACACATAATTGGTTAGGTAATTGAAACATTTGGATCTTGATTTATATACCACATAAATAAATTGGGTTTAGCCTATGGTGTGTTGGTGAAATCCACGGTTAATAGATTCCCTAAAAAATAAAATAAAAAGTAAGTATGCATTTTTGATTCTCGAGTATCGTTACCAATGTAATGTCAAGGAAAAAGCATATGCAAATATTACTTGGGTAAAAAAAAATTATGGAAATGTTTTTGATTATTGAGTATAATCACCAATATGAAACCAAGGGAAGAGAATATGTAATTTCCAAAATCATAAACATAATGATGAAATGAAATGTGATCTAATTACTAAAAAAACAAAGCTTTAAAAGTAAGATTAAAAATGACTTTATCTTATCTTTTTTGCTAATTATCTTTGACAAGCATAATTCAAAAAAGTTATTATAATTTTAATTATTCTTGGAGAAAGGTAAATTGTAATATAAAAAGTAAAAACCATGAAAACAAAGAGAAAAACACCTCTCTATAATGAAATTGTAGTTACACCCAAAAAGGAAAGAAAAATTATGATAAAATAAACACAAGAAAAAGATAATATGAATAGTAGAGAACAGAAAAACTCATGTTTACAAAATGATTTTGCTACCCAAAATAATGAATTCACTACTAAACATGATGATTTAACTATCAAAAAGGTCTATTTCACTGCCAAAAAGGATAAATTCACTACCAATAATGATGAATTTACTTCTAAGAATGATGATTTTAATGCCAAGAATGATGAATTCACTATTTTAGAATGAATTCATTATTAACCCTAAAGACACAAAATAGAAAACATAGAAAGATACTAATAGAACAATTTCACTATGTAATTGAATAAATGCATTGTTAAGGTCTACAATTTTTCTATTGATGCTTCTTAATTCATTGTTATGCAATGAGGTATATACAACTGAACAAAAAATGTCTAATAATAACCTATAGCTTATACTAGCACTCAAAAAAATGAGATTAAGTGCATATGAAAACACAAAAAATCAAAATCAAATAAGAAAATGCTTCCAAATTCAAATACGATGATCAAAATATAAGAAGGATAAGGGAATGTTCCACTAGGCATGCCATAAATGCATGAACTAAATTTAGAAGTGCTAATAAAATTAACTAATCTTAATATAAGCTAAATTAAACCTAAGATAGAGTAACAAAAAAAGAAAACATAAAATACAAACTTTACGCTTAAAATGTACAAGATTTCTCCATTGTGATGTAAACTTGATTTTCTCTTTGAAAATGTGGTGCTCACTCTTCTAATATAAAGAAGAACATGAAACATTTTGGTGAAAAAGGAGTATTTGATTTTCTTTGATTCACTTGGATTCACTTGTGAATATAAATTCATTATCATAAGCTTGGAATCTCCAAGATTTTATTTTAGGACCTAAGATTTAATTTTAGGACCCTTAAAAATGAAGGTTTCCAAGTTTATTTATATATTTGAGGTGTAAGATCCAATGGTGGAGGATTATTTGGATTTATTATATGATACAAATAATCAATAATGGATAATTAGTCCTCACCCATGAGGATGAATACCATTTCAAATGGTTAGGAGAAGCATGGGATTGGTTCGCTGAGTTAGAAGGAATAAGTCAAACTTCTTAACAGCTTAGGGAATGAGTCATAGGAGGTTGAGAAAGTTGTGTGTTTGGTTGTGATGAGGGATAAAAGGGTGTAAGATGTTTAGATGAGATCTAAAATCGGGTTTTTATACTTAAAATAAATATTTAAAGTGTGAATAACTTAATAATTTAACTTATTCAATTATTTGATTTTTAAGGGAGATGTGATTAATTATTTCAAGAAGAATTATTGAATAGATTTAGGTGCATTTCAACACTAAATGAAATTTAGATGTCTACAATTAACTTTTTCATTACAATTATTAACATCACTAGACCTGGTTCTAACCATATTCCTAAGAAGGCATAAAACTATAGTTTAGGTAGAATACAAATTTAGGAAACCATCTCCCAAAGTTCCTTTAGAGTGGTAGCGTTGCTCTAATACCACATGAAACAACCCAAAATAATGAATAAAAATTTATATTAATTGGAATTATTTGAATAAAAGTATGAATGGAGTTACATGTATGGATCTATATACACTTCTTGATGCATAAATACATACATTCTATTTTTCACACCAATGTGTGAGTAACCAAAATTAGATCAGGTCACTGCAAATTCTTAACTAGGGGTAAGCATCATTATAGGGTTATATAAAGAAGAGGATGTTTCTAATAGATTCATACAATTTAGGCTACATCAGTGTTCAAGTCCACCCTAATATACTTATAAATCTACCCACCTAAATACCATCTTGATAAAATCATCTAAGGGTCTTTAACCCTAAGGAAGCATCTTGTTCCCTTGGTGCCTCTAATTAATGGTTGGTGGAAATAGTTAGTTTATCAACATTTTCAAGGTTGATCAAGTAACAAAAAATAACCTTAATTAAACCACATATATAACATTGAAATATGAAAGAGTAACTCATAACATCCAATACTAACTAGCTAATTATCTAGCTAACATACATATTTGAAACTAGCAACTTGAAACAATTGAGTATAAGGACCTAAAATTTAAACAAATGAATCATCATACTAAGCTATTCTTAGATAAGGAGTTATAAAATTTTTGAAAAAAATAAGTAGGAGTTATAGGAATATTTAAAAAATCAATACAATAAATATTTTAATACACTTTAAATCCTTTAAGCTTTGTGAAATGGGAGCCATGTTTCTATGTTATCCCCTTTTGGCCACTAAACTATGGCCATAACTTTAGGAATCACTACACAATAGTTAATTGATTTTATCAATTCAACAAAGAAGTCATATTTTCATTTTATTTAACATTCAAATGTTACATAAGTGTTAATGGTTCATAATGCATACAAATGTCCATCACATCATCTCTTATACAATAAATAAAGGTAAATTTTAATGCACACCTTCAATATTATTAACCATCCCATAGATCATTAAATAGAGGTCTTACCTCTATTTTCTTATTTCAACTCCCTTGGTTATACTTATTAATACATGTTTATTAAGAATAACATATTGGGGTTAATTTAAATGACAACAAAATTATCAATATCATACTTATATTCCATATTATAATGTTTAGAATTTACCTTTTCTTTGTTATCTTAACTTATCTAAATATCATCCTAGTTGCATAATATCTTATTTATGATTTTATACCAAAAAGGGATTAATCTGTCATTTACTTAGTTCATGTTCCTAAGGTAAAACTATACTCTTTTTACAATCCTCAACCTATATGGTTATTCAATAACTTTATAAAGATATAATTTAACAATAACCTTTTAATCAAATAATATAAGCAAAGAAAAACTTACAACCTGCATTCATTTATTAAAATATTTTATGGCCTAACAATGCAAACATATTATCATATATTTGAATGAGAGACCTATTTACATTATTTTTGTGTAATCTCTGTTTTCCCCATGCACCCCATTTTTTTTCAATTACCATTCATTGTAATGTTAATGCCAACATAATGATTTTGATGAAATGTAAATTATCATATTGATTTAGATGTATTGCATTAGAACACAACTGTTATTGTTAAGTATTTTTTTCATTTGTTCCTTTATAAAATTGTCTACTAAAAACTCAAATATAAATATAGGTTTTAAATGTGTACCTATGATTTAGATGGTTACACACCATTGATCCAATGATAGTGGGAGCTCTTTTTTGACTAGGAAGGTCTACTTGCACACATGAGAAAAATTGGAAAATATTTGATTAATAGGACAGGTTAGTGGGTTTATTGGTGCTAGACCAATCCCAAGAAGTAATTAACTTCCCAACAAGTATGCCATCTCACTTATTTAATTAATTAAGTGGATAAAAATGGTAAAATATATTACAAGATGCATATAATGATATAAGTATGATACTAAAGTAATTTGAATTAATCTATGGCCATTTCATTAAGATTAGTGAAGTGATCATCACAATAGGCTTAAGAAGGATATTCATATTCTTGTATGACTTATAACACTTCAAAAATAGCTTCTACAATAGTGGAAAACATAATGGTGTAGATCCATAACTCAAAATCAATATCACTCTGATCGACAAAGAAAGTTTGAGGGATAATTGGTAAATCACAAATGGTAATAACTTCTTGCGAGGCTCTAGGAAGTGTCATATATAAATAAAATTCATTTTTTAGGGAAAAAAATATTAGTATTAATTTAGATGTGCTTAAAAAACTAGGTATTAGATTTAAGATACAAAAGATTAGATAGGGATTGATGGTGATCCTATAGGATCGATGTTGATTCTCATAGTAAAGACAATACTTTAAAAATAGGTGGCTAAAGGTTGGTTTAATAAGATATAGGATAGTATAAGGGTGATGAGGACACTTAATAGAAACATAAAATATAATAAAAAATATGAAACTACTGTAAAAAATGAAATATACTTACCTTAACAGTGTTCCAAGTCTATGATAATTATAAGGTTGATATGTTGATCTCTAGTCTTTTGAAAGATGTTGAGGGGCTAATGTAGTAATGTGTATTTCTAATAGAGGAACAATAAACCATCTACTAGTCATATCAAAGGAATTCATTTGGAATTTGGGAGAAAATCATAATCCTTTTCCAAAAGTAAGTATGGGAATAAATTGACGTCAATTCAGTAGAATCGATGTCGATCATAAGGATTGCTATCGATTATGGCCACTTTTACCAAAATTTATTTTGATTATTTAAACCATGGATTAAACTAAGCTCTAAGCTATTATATGAGCTTTGGAATTTCATAGATATTTTTAGGGAGTTTAAACCATTTACTTTTATTGTATTTTGGTGGATTTGGCTAGATTTAGTTGTTGGTAGTTCATTAAAATTGATTACATGGGGTAAAATAGTAATTATTGAAACTAATTATGTGGGGTAAAATGGTAATAAGTGAAACTAATTACATGGGGTGAAATGGAAATTATTTAAACTAATTATGTGGGGTGAAATGAGGATGAGATGTGAAAATGGGACAAAGACATACATTAGCACAAATATACATTATGTGAAATACTAGTGCCTATATTTGTCCCTTTTATTGAGAAATTTATAACAACCTACCATAAGAAAAAAAATAAGATAGTTTCAATGCCATAGGTTTATGTGAGGAGATATCCCCCCTCAAAATGGGATTTAACTTAGGATTAAAAGTTGGTGATGAGTTTGAAATGAAGTGGTAATGGATAAGATAGGGATTTGATAGATAATATATGAGTGAAAAATATACAAGGATAGAAATGGAGTTTAATTTTCCATTGACAAGATGTGGGATTTATAAACATAAATTCCCCAAGGCAAAAAATTAATGGATTTCCACATCTATGAAAAAGTGGGCTCAATTGAAGTCAATCAAGAGAACAAAGTCTATGATGGGTTGACCAAAGCATTCATTGTGCTTTAGACATTTGAGTTTCCTAGACAAAATTATTCTAAGGATTAAGTACACTCTTGGGATTCATATGGGATATGATACTAAGGAAGTGTAAGCCTTTTAAAGGCTATGGGACCAATAGGGGGTCTATGCCCACCAGTTAGTAATGCAGGGTAATAAATACTAAGATAGTTGTAGTTAAGTAACCTATGAAACCTTGGGTCAAAATTAGTGGTATTCAATATTTTTAAGTAGTGAAAAAAATATTCCAAATAGAGAAAATTCAAACTAATTTATATGAATTGATGTTGATTACACAAATTGATGTTGATCCCAAAAGAATCGGTGTCAATCATGAGAGAATATATAGTAAGTCTAACATGTTAGGAACTCATTTGTAATCAATTACATGTGCATGTGAGTAAAAAAATTGACATTAATTTACATGTATTTTTTATTTACATATGATAGAGGCTAGTGGGAGTGGATAGATGAGGAGGTGGAGGTCACATGATAAGGTAGGTTTTGAATTTTGTTGAGTTTTTTGCTTTTTTATGTTTAATTTAGGATTTTGGTAATGGTATAGTAAGTTATAGGGATCAACATCAATCAATATATAATTTATGGTGATCCATTAAGATAAAAATAAATCGATATCAAATAAATAGTGATCCTTAGGGATCGGCATCAATTACTTGGTAATTTTTGTTGATTTAGTTATGAATGATTAAAAGCTAAGTAAGCTAGGAATACAAGACCTATGATTATAGGCATAAACCTTATTGATGGTATGATACTAGATGCCACCCTTATTGGAGTGGTTATAAAAATAGATGACTGATGAGGATTGGGAACATATGGATGTTATTGGGTTTAGAGGGTTGCACCACTATCTCCATGTTCACAGTGATTTGGGTCTATTGGTGGTATTACTAGAGTGGTGGGATGTGTCAATAGGGGCATTCTAATTGTCAGCATGGCATATTACAATAACTATAGAGGATATATATGATATCTATAGCTAACAATATAGGTAACAATGATTGTACATGTGATGAGAGGGGACATGTAATAATATAGTGCTAACACAACTTGATGGAGATGATGCTATGGACATTAATTTTGTGGATGAAGGATTTTTTTTTGAGCCATTATACAAGGAGGATACATAGGAGAGATTAGTGATGACCATGATGATTCTCACCATCTCTTTCTATAAATTTATATATTTAGGGGTAGGCCAATTTCCTTGGGGCTTGATAGGTAATATGGTTGACATGCTAGAACATCACACTATGTTCATGTGGGCCCTAACCCTTTTGGCACAAGTATACAAGGAGTTGTGGGGTAGAGGAATAAATGAGTATTTTTACTAGTTGTGACATTTGTATTGAAATTTTTGGCTATGAGCATATCATAGTGGTTTACCCACTTGGTACTCCATGGGCACAATGGCATCAAATAGCTTTCAATGTGGGATTGCTTTAGTGGAAGGAAGATCTTGTGAGTCCTTTTACTTATGGGTTAGTATGTAACTTGGCCTATTATTTTTAGGGGGGATATAGGATGAAGATGTTATTTAGAGGCCATTTGTGAGGTTTTAGGCATGGTCTAGGATGGATGGATAGTTAGCCAAGGGAAGCAAGATAGGTGGTTGTAGGGGAGGAGAGCAGAGCACCTAGAGTTGTTTTAGTTTGAGAGGGTTAAGAGATAGTTCAACCTAGTGTAGATTATTCTATATGCACTATAATTATATAGGTGGGATGATATTAAGATTAGGCTACTAGAGGCTTGTTATGTTGATCTGTAGGTGGGGCCTGAACATGAACCAATTGCTATATATGTGGATGATTCCATATGCACCCTAACATACTATTTATGGTGGGGAGACCATCTAGGTGAGAGATAAGATATAGTGGTGCATCCTCACTAGGAGGGAGAAAATGTGGAGATGGAGGAGGTAGAGGATGAGGAGATTGTTAATATAAAGGGCATTATTATATAATGAGATGTACTAAGATCATAGTTTACCACATTATATAGATAGGTGATTATACTACAAGGGACTCTGATGGTAGTATAATCCAACCATGATACCCTAAAGACATAGTTAGATGCAATTTAGGAGAGCCATGATTAGGTAGTATGAGATCATGATAGGTATCAAGTTGAGAGGGATAAACTATGGGTAGGTGATATGGGGGCGATAGTGTAGCCAGGGATAGGAGGGGTAGGGTTGCATACAAGATAGATAGGGATGGTGAGCCTAGATGGATATCAAGATACTATTGTAGAGTTATAATACTATGAGTAGATTACATCAGATTGTCTTCCTAAGGTACCTCAATATGATAACTATGTAGCTACACAAGGTAGGTAATAATGATGGACTCAGGGTGTGTCAGAAGTATGGGTAGAGTGGCATGAGGAAGAGATGGTAGAGATAGAGGGGAAGATAGGGGAGGGGATGGAGGTATGGATGGTGGTAGGGGTGGATGTACTTGAGTCAAATCTAGTTTACTAAGTAGTTATATTTTAATTATTGTATTGGTTAGAGAACCACTTTGTATATTTTTATTAGGAGACTTTAAATGATATACATTTATGATTTATATATATATATAGATCCATGATTTTTTTATTATGAATTAACATTCTTATGTGATGCATTATATGATGATGTCATGTGGTTTATGGATTTATTATGTGATGTATTTTAGTTTTTGACATGGTTATGGATTTATTATTTGATTTATAAAATGATTACATATATTACACTTTGTTTTATGTTTTTACGGATGATAATTTATATGATTAATGATTAAATGGATTGATTTTGATGGGATTTGTGGATATATAGTGATATTAAATGATGGTAATTTGACTAAATTTATTTAATTTATTATTGATTATGATATAGAATGAAGGAGGTTTCATGACCCATCATTAGCTTGGACCCTAACCAAAAATAGATAATTTTTGCATTTGCATATGTGTTCTTTATCCACTATTAATAAGTACTTTTAACAACCTTATGTCAACTAAGTTCATGACCCCTTATTTTAGGAAGGGACTTGATATGGATCTGATTTTCATATGATGCAAGTCAAAGCTTACATTTTTAGGAATATATGTCTTGTCTTGTGTTCCAGATATTTAAGGCTAACCTTAGGACCTCCATGTAGACTAATCAATGCATAAAGTCAATGACATAAGAAAGTTGATCTATTTGGGAATATTTCTTTGGATACTTTCTATTTTCCTTTTAGGGATATTTAGAGGCATGCTTATAGAAAACTAATCAATATGAGATGTTTTATAATGTGGTTTTTTACTGAGATAGCCATCCTTTGAGGGAGTGGTATATAATTTAGGATATATTCTTAAGAAATTTTCATTCAAGGTAGTAGTCTATGATTTGTGCCTTTTATGATCAATTGTCCTCCAAAGAATTAGTCTATAATTTTTACCTTTAATTGATTTTTATATCCCATATTACTGATTTGGATTAAGGAAACTTACGCTGATTTTTATAGACAAAGTTGGTACACAAGATGATATTATTGTTTTAAAATAAAAAATTTAGGTGAGAGATTTATAAAAAATAATGATTCGAGCTCCTTCTTATTATAGGTGGAGCTTGTCCATTTTATAATATGCTATGAATAGAGATGAGGTATTCACATTTAAGGTTAAAATATGTATTTTTATAGATAACCACATGATCCTTTATCATTATTGGGTATTTTTAAAGATAGGGGTGTTTTATTTTAAACCAAAGGAGGAGAATGTATGCTAACTATAGTTTGTTTAAAGATTATTAATAGTAGAAAGGATGCAGATGCAAAGCAATAAGAGGCTTACATTTTGGTTTCCTTTCAAGTGAGGCCAAATGATATGCACCAGATCCATATTTATTAGTATTAATTTATTTAATTTTCCTTATTTACTTCTTTCCATATTTGTGACATGTTGATTTTATTTAAGGACAAGGTCACCAATGTTAAAATCTAATTCTTTCAAATGTTGATTATATGCATGTTTTATTATTTATTTATATACATGGAGATGATCTAAGGCTATGGATAGATTATCATATAAGAGTTCAAGATGTGTTAATCTCTTTTGATGATAATCTTCCTCAGAAATAATATCTTTAAGTTAAATCTGAAGAGAATGAGTTTGGACTTCTAGAGGAAGGACAACTTCTGTGCAATAGACCAAAGAGAAAGGGGTAGCACTTGAAGGGGTTTGAATGCTAGTTTAGTAATCCTATAAGGCAAAAGGAATGTGAAGATGCCAATTTTCTCAAACCTCATTGACCACTTTGGATAGCATTTTGATAAGGGTTTTTTTATATGATTTGGCTTGTCTATTGGCTTGTGGATAATAAGGTGAAGAAAAACTTATCTTAATGTTAAAATAATCATATATTTTTTAGACTTCATTATTTTTAAAATATTTTTCATTATCTATAATGATCTTATGAGGAATACGAAAGTGACATATAATATGATGGTTAATGAAATCAATAATCTTGTCTACTTTGGTCATAATAAGAGGAATATACTCCACTCAGTGAAATATTTGATGGTGATGATGATAAAACCATGTCACTAGAAAGATTTAGGATAAATTTGTCTTATAATGTCTAGCCACCACTATGAAAATAGCCAAAAATATATGGATACCTATAATGCATGACTAGGAATGTGTGATAGGTTAGCATGTTATTGACATTTTACACATTTCCTTAAATATTCATAGCAGTCCTGATTCAGAATGGGCCAATATTAACCTATTCATAGAATTTTCTTGGAAATATTTAGGCCACTAAAGTGTCTTCCACATAACCCATCATGTGTTTCTTTGATTTTGAGGGTAGCCTTATAATTTTTGAGACATTGAAAGAGAAGGCCATTGAATCCTTGCTTATAGAGAACAACCCCTAGTATAACATAATGGGTGGTTCATTATTGAAAATAACTTTTACCATTTTTAGATAAATCTAGATGGATGATGCCTTTAGACAAATAATAAAATATATTTGTATACCATATATTTAATTGGTTTTATTCCATAAATGTGGATAGAAGGAAGATAATTATTGGTATAAGAAGGCTAATTGACCTTGTGGATGAGGATAAAAAGTTTGGATTCTTGAGAGGAAGATGGGATAAAATAAGGCAAGAAGGTCATGGTGTATGTGCATATGTTATTTAATCGTAGAGTGGCTTGAATGGCATAATGATCAAAGGTGGATAATATTTGATGTGCTAATGTTTTATACTTATAAAAGATGTCCTTCTTGCACTGATACATGTTTTTAATTTGATTGATCACTAGTTGGGAATCCCCATAAATATTAAGTGACTTAAATCCTATGGTTACAGTAGTTTGAAGACCTATGATTAAGGATTCATATTTTACCATATTATTAGTGTATTTGAAATTGAGTTTGAAAGATAAAGGGACATGAGTGTCCTCCAAATGTATTTATATAATTCTAGCTCCCCCTCCATGCTCACATTTGGATCCATTAGATAATAAAGGCATCTAATATGTAGGATCTCCCTAGAATGTGGAAATGATAAATTCATTAGGGAATTTAAAATTAGATGGTTGACCATGTATAAGAGGTGATTTAGCTAACTAATTTGATATAATATGAAATTTAACTAACTTTTAATGGAGAAACTCTAGGTCAAACTTGGCTAAAATAATGATCCATTTGACCATATGTTGATTCTGATAATGATTCAAATGCATAATATTAAGGGGATGAATGCTTGTGATTACATAGGTTTTGTGATTAAGTAGTTAATGGAAAAGCTTATAAGCCACAAATACCAAATCCAAGAATAATTTCTTTGTATGTGTGTAGTGTTTCTCATATTCAATGAGAGTATGAATTATGTAATAAACTACATGTTCTCTATGTTGTGCATCATGATGGGCAAGTATATCCCCCAGGGCATGACCTGTGGCTGAAATATATAAAAAGAAAGGTTTCCCCTCCTCAAGAGGAATAAGAACTAGAGGGGAGAGAATATAGTTTTTAAGACTGTCAAAGGCCTCTTGACAATTAGAGTCCCAAATTAATCATGTATCTTTATTTAAGAGTTGATGGCATGGTTGACATCAATCAGAGAGCATAGAGATGAAATAATGAATAGATTATAATTTTCCTTGTAGGCTATTAAGCTTATTAAGATTGGATTGGGATGGTGTATATCTAATAGACCTTTTTTTTTTAATTGACTTCTTTCCCATGAATGGAGATGATGAAACCTAGAAGCTTACTGGTCAAGACACCAAAAACACAATTTTTGGAATTGAGACAGACATGAAATTGGATTAAGTGGTCAAAGATTATCTTAAGAATAGATATATGGTATTTTTAGATCTTTGACTTATTAATAATTTCATCCATATAATTTCAGCAATTTTATGGATTATATCATGAAAAATTTAAGCTATCTCTTTGATAAGTTACTCCTTTATTCTTTAGGATGAAAGGCATGACCTTATGGAAAAAACACCATGAAGGGGTAATAAATGAATTCTTATGTTGGTCTTCTAGGAAAATAAAAATTTGATTATATTTAGATAATCCATTTATAAGTGATAAAATTTCTTGGTTAGCTGTTAGTTCTACTAGTTGATTGATATTAGGAAGAGGAAAATAATCATTAAGATAAGTGAGGTTGACATCTCAAAAATTGGTATAGAGTTGGAGTCCCCTTGTGGGCTTAATGATAGGCACAATTTTGGACACCCATTAAGGGTAATATATTGGATGGATGAATTTAATAGATCAGATATGATATAGTTATTATTTAAATAAGAACATAATGCAAGGGTGTATTTTCTATAGTTTTTACTTCACTAGTTTGGCTTTAGGGATGTTAAGAATATTGTGAATAATGATAGCAAGTTTGATACCTGGCATGTCACTATACAACCAAGAAAAAGCCTCAACATGTTATGATAAGAATGTGGTGAAGTATTGATGATCTTGAGGGTCTAAAGATTTACTAACCTTCATAATGTGTGTGACCTCTTGAGACCCTATGTTAACATCTATAGTGGCTTCATTTAGAAGGCTAAACATTTTAGTTAGAAAAGAATTGATACGTGTACATTTTTAGTGCCTAAATAATTCAAGATAGAACCATCATATTGACACTAAAGAATGGGGATGGTAGGAGAATTGTTTTCTTTCATATTAGGGTAGGTAAGAGGAATGTGTTTAGTTTCCCCATCAATGATATACATGAGATGTCCTAGGTCAAAACTATTGGCTAAATGTTTTCTGGGGGGAATGGAGACAACATCGTCCATGTCAGAGGGAATGTTAAATGGTAAAAACATGATATTTTATTCCTGATTAGATAGAGGAGTGGCTTCAGGAGTGACTTCATGATTTTTATTGAACCTAAGGCCATGTTTTTCATGGGGTTTCCTAAAATATCCTTGTGAAATATTATGTGGTCCTTGATCAGAATGTCCTATGCCAAATCCTTTCTAAGTGAATCATTGTAAGTACATCTAATCAAAATGTGGTTTATCTAGGAATGATGAATTTGAGAAGAATGGTTTGGTATGAGATTGGATATCATGATATGAAGAGTATTGATGGATACCCCATAAACCAAATGAGTATAGAGAAAAGGAGGACTGAAGGGAATAACATCTCTAAGGTTAGGGTGATAGGTACACTATTTATCTAGGCATCCATACTCTTTATGAATAGGAAGGGTATTAAGTGTTAATAGTTGATACTCTCCTATTGAGAGTTTTTGGAATACAAGGCCAAAGTAATCTTTATTAGGTATTTATGAAAAAGGTATTGTTGAACTAGTTAATACTTCATTGGATGATCATGGTGCGGTTGTGTTTTTTAGATGGAGTAAAACATTATTAGGTAAAAAGGTTATGTTGCAAGTTTTTAATGGATGAGGATCCAATGACATAATATGGACTTGGACCTTATGCTCGTATTTGATGCATCAGTGTAAGGTAGATGGAATGTAATGCATAGAATGAATCTAAGGATGTCCTAAGAGTATATTGTATTGAAAAATTCCATTTATAACATAAAATAACTCATGACAGATAGGGAACCTATTTGGATAGGGAGGAAGATAATTCCTAGAGTAAGAGCTATTATATCATTGAAAGCCCACAAGATGATTGGAGATTGAGCCATAATTATTTTTAAAAGTTGGATTTACTTAAGCATGTGTGAGGAGATAATGTTGATGCTAGTTCCATTTTCAATCATGACTCTTTTAATTTGTATTTGAATAATTTGAGAATTAACAAATAGGGGAAGATATTGGTCTTTAGATGGCAATGGGGCTATTTCTGAATCACTAAAGTTGAAAGGTGAAGCCATCTACAAAGGTCCAATAAATTTTATCAAATTTTGGGATTCATCGAGTTGAACTTGAATGGCTTAAATTGTTTCTATCATTATTTGATAATGTTGTGGGGATTTATCAATGAGTTCACATAGGGACATCTTGACTAGGGTTTGATGGAGTTTTTTTAGAACTAATATCTATATTAGTTTTGAGGAATTATTTTTCTATGCTTTCCCAAGAATGGAGATTTTTAGTTTTGGAGTGGAGGGTTTGGAGGTATCTATTGTCAAGGTAGGAGCCTTTGCAATGGAACTTTGACCTTATTTAGATTATGGGATTTGGGGGGTTTGTGTTTGAGCTCATGTTGCTATGTTTATCATAACAATTTGAAATAGTGGAGGGCTTATCTAAGTTCCAAAGTTATTCATATTTGGAGGTCTTGAGGGGATGTTGGAAAGGAGTTGATCAAGTATGGAGTCAAGGATATTAATCATACTTTTTAATGCTTGTTTTATCTTTATTGAAAATGAAAAAAGGTATTTACTATGTTAGTCTCAAGGATGGTTATGGTTTTAGTGTTTGGGTTGAAGAGAGGATCAAGACACAGGTATTCAATTAAGAGATCATCTTCATCTAATAGATCTTGGATTACATATTTGAGATTATTGCATATCTTAGTATCATGTCTAGGAATCCTATGCTAATCACAGATCTTGTTCTCCCTATACCATTGTATTTTTTAGATATCGGGATTAACTATTTTGATAGGTGGTAATGTGAAAAGGTGAATCTACAAAATTTGATCAATAATGGTGAAATAGGGTCCTTGTAAAGGATCTTGGTGAGATTTTGTCATTTTTTGGGTATCAATTTTTGGACCATGCTTACTTTTACAATCTCATTTTTATTTTGACTGTATGAGTGGGTTTAATGGGTGGTAAAGGTATCTAAGATAAGTTTTGAGGGTAAAAAACATCTAAAGGATTAATATGAGGTATTGGTTTTGGTAGTATGGGTAGAGGTTTTTGAGCTAACTTAGATCCTTGAGAGGTGATTCTATAATTATGATCTTTAGTTTAGAGGAAGGATGAGGTCATACTATGGTTCTGCTTAGTTTGTATATGGGGCATAGCCATCTTCCCTCTTTGATAAAGTTTAGAGGTTGTAAGAGTACCTTTATTATAGTCCTCATTTTTGGATGTCTGGGGGAGTTCAAGACTTATAGGTGGATATTGCAGGGATTTACCCTTTGGCATATAAAGGCATTTATCCCATGTGGTTAGAGTAACCCTTTTATCTTCCACCTTTCATGGGTGATTTTTAGTGTATTTGGATGACCCTTCCTCTAGATAATCCCATGTAATGAGATCAAGGAGGCTTTAGTAGATGGTAAAAATGGGTTTAGCTAGTTTAGATGGTTCAAAATATCTCTTATAAGGAGGTCTAAGATTCTTATTACTTTGGGAGATGATTTAGGAGCACTATCAACTTATTTCGGTAAAGTTTGATTATGAATAATATTCATTATGTGGGCCTACTGCTATGAGGTGATTCCCATATTTATTTATTAAAAATTAGATGAAGATAAATGATTAGGGAATGGTTGTCTAAATATATTGAGGTATTGGTTCAGACAAGCATTTGGATTATCTAATTATAATTCCCCTCGATCAATAAGGTTCAGGACCAAGATCATAAAATAACATCTATTGATCTCATATCTAGGTATGTGATGGTAGGTGTAAAATTCACTCTCTTTGTATCAATTAGGTTTAGGTCAAGATTCATCAATGGGCCTGTTGGCCAAAATTGGCCTACATACAAAACAACCTAAGTAATCTCCATCTATATCCATCGTTCAAAGATCAAGGAAAGGGTTACTTCCTTCAAGATTTTTAGATCAATTGTCTTTTATTAATGAGTGTAACTATATAGAAAAATAATAAATGAATTGGCTTTCACTGATAGTCTAATGAGCTAGTTCATAATCGATGATCTTCAAAGGCCTAAAATTAATCATTTCCTATATTTCCATGTGTAATCTACCATAGATGTGTACCTATAGGTTCTATGAATAAGATCATCATGTTAAAAAGGAGAAATTTCTTGGCCTAAATCACTTCATGATTGAAAGAGTTTGAAGGGAGAAAGATGACTAGCACTTAGCACATCATATAGGGATGATCTAGTAGTATGGGATGTGCCAGGCAACATCAAATTAAAGATATAATAAATATCCATTTGGATTCAAAATAAAATTTAGAAAGATATGAATTGAATGAAGGGATGACAAGTGGCTTGGTATTGGAGGCTAAGATTAAGGATCAATGGCACATAAATGATTTCACCAAGTTAATAAGTTAAAGGTTCCCTAGATCAAGATCAATGATGTGTATTCTTATGTACAAATTCTAATCAATGATCTAAGTTGAAGACTAGGTTCAATGGGTCAATATATATTTATGGTGCACATTCAATCATGTGGTCAAATTGTTGATGCAGTGGATTGCACCCAGGGCAAGGATGCCAAGCTCCTGCCTTCCACATGCAACAATGGAAACTCCCCTATCACCTATGGGACTAGTGAACCTAGAGGGGAGAGTCTCTAGGTAAGGGTTAGCTCCCTTTGATGCATTTGAGTTGTTTCAGTAAGTGCTAATATAGGTATATAGATATATAATGAGGGGGCTGAAAAGGGAGAAGGATTATAGGAAAACAAATCTACTCTAAAAAGGGGGTTGATGCACCAAAATGATTCAACCTTCTCACACTCACACTTGAAATCAGACAAACACATACATACACTTCAAACTGGTAGGAGGACCAAGCTACAAGAAAAATAATAGAGAGGCTTTAAAGGAACACACAAAAAAATAGAGACTCACCAAAGGTGTTGTAGAAAGGCACACTATATAGTAGTTATACTATCTTTGCACTTTAAATATAGCTCTCCTTGTCACCTACAAAAGTGGCACCTTATAGACACCAAGTATGTTGGTGTTGAATCTATGGAAGCATCAAGAAGTAATGACTAAACATAGACTGACACTTAGACATACACAGAGATATCTAACCAAGATAGAGGTAAAAAATGCATTTATTGATTTAGGTGAAAATTTGCCAGGGTTACGCCTTACAAATGTGGAAGATGATTTCTCAAATGACAGGTCTCCAATATATAGAGGAAGAAAAGAGGCCTTTTGGCACCCTTTTTACAAGTGACCCATGTGCCTTCTGAGCATTAGGATGAGGAAGCCATCTAAATGTAATGTTGTGTCAGCGCTTGTCAGGATTTGAATTTATGAGCCACCCATTTGCCTGCTCTTTAATGCATATTGAAGAAAACAAGTCATGTTGATCACTATTTTTGCATCTTTGATGATCACATGGTAGGCACTATGTCAACCACTAAAATAACTTCTTGAATCGACACTTTCCCACGTCACTTGGATCACTTTGTCTGCTTTTACTCTTGGCTATTTTGCCTCCTCTTTGTTCTCTAGGCTCTATTGTCCTTTTCTTGCTTTGTCTTCTTCTGCTCCTTCAACCCTTAGGGGTGATCTTCTAGTGGGTCACTGCATTCTTTGGGCTCATTCCATAGTTAGTGTGCAAACATTTTTTAAAGAACCAATGGCTATTTTATAGCTTTAAATTTGACATCCTCAGGCCCATCACCCTTAGACTCTCCTTCAACTTCCTTCTTTTCCCTTTTTGTAAGTGACCTATGTGCCTTTGACACGTGTCATAGTCTGCTGCTTGGGCACTTAGAAGACACTTTAAAATGTGGACGTTGACACATGGTAGCTTCTACTGAGCTGATAATGGGATGTGGCAGCATCTGCTTACCCTAGAGGGTATTTTGAGGGTTAGGCAAAAGTTGACATGTGGCCACTTCCACCTACTCTTTCCACTTAACCTAGAGGCTTTAGAAGTATTTTTTTAGATTTCTATGGAAGGTGACACATGGCCACTTCCATAGAGCCTTTAGCTACCTTAGAACAACTTTCATGCCTCTTTTGGTTCCTCACAGACACTGACACTTAACATGCTCCATATAACTCTTAACAATCCATTTGATCCCCCCATAATTTTTTTAAAGCCAATAGTTGAAACCCATGGATGTTGACACTTATCAGCTTTTACTGAGCCCTGCAGGGGACACATGGCATGTTCCACTGCTCCTAAAAAGCATGTCGAAGTCTTTCACAGTTGCCACTTGGTGCTTTCCATGCTTTGGCTTTCCTAGTGTAAAGTTTGATTTTTGTGTGCCTATCATCACTTGAAAACCAATGGCTATTTCTCCCTTTTAAAGTTGACAGCTTTTGGGACATCACCATCCTTGGCAATTTCCTTTAGGCCTTTCTACTTTGCCCTTTTCTACGGACTCCCTTCTTAGCACCTTCTCGAAGGGAAGGTGACCCTTCAACCTTTGGAAAGTGCCCCTTTATTTTGGCTGAGAGTCCCATATAAGGGCACCTACCCTTCAGGGTCCTTCAGCTCTTTGGCAGGTCTCTTCTTTGTTTTGGACTTTTCCCATAGACAAAAAGTCTATGGGAATCGGCCGTTTGGCTTCCTCGGGCTTTTGCTTCAGGCTTTTTCCCTGCGAACAAAAAGTCTTCGAGAATTGGTTGCTTCCAAATTTCTTCAGACTTTTTTTAAAGGAATTCCTTTGGATAAAAAGTCTAAAGAAATTTTTCTTCGCTTGCCTTAAGCAAAATTACAAAAAAACTTACCTTTTGTGGCTTTCTTTCTTTGTGGCCTCTTTGAGGTGCCTTTACCCTATGCAAAGGTTTATTGAACTTGGACTACCCTTCACAAGGGCACCTACCCTTCAGCTTTAGGGGCACCTCATTGAACCAACCCATTGAACCGAAATTGGTTCAACAGTTCAACGTTATGTGCCGAGCCAATTGAACCAAAGGTGATTGAACCATTTTCTTTGAACCACTCGTTAAACCAAAGCCTTTGAACTAAAATGTTGAACCAGCCCATTGAACTGGTTCAATGGTTCATTGGTTCAAGTGACTATTGAGCCAAGGTCATTGATCTCTTTGTTGAACCAAAGCGATGAACTTGAAGATTTGAATTAAGGCTTGAAACAAGGTTGATTGAACTGTTGATTGAACCAAGGCTTTGAACCATTCGACGGTTCAATGGTTCAAGGATGCCAACCTTCCTTGTAAATTTCTTCAGAGGAAGGCCTAAAAGAGCCTTGTAAACCCTAGCACTCTCTGAATTGATTCTTCATGTGCCAAAAGACTAACCTATAGAGTCCATAGAAAATGTTGGACTTGTGCAAAATAAAAAATGAATTGGCCTAGAATAGTAGTGGAAGAAAGGGGACCAATTTTTGGCCTGTTGGGCAAAAAATGGTCAACACAAATATCTAACAACAATCACAAGTTCAAAAGTTTAGAGGATCCTGAGGATAAATATAGTGGTGCCATGTGTCAGAATCATGATGATTTATTAGATCAATGGCATACATTTGATTATATAAATTAAATATTGATGGCATGCATTAAATCATGCCAAAGATATCTATGGTGTGTATGAGGTCAATGAGTCAATGAGCCTATATTGCATGAAAGGCTATCACATGGCATAAGTGTGTTAACTAGATGAAGATTGATAGGGAATCCATATAAGGCATGTGGGGATACTAAGTGTCATAATCCTAATTGTAGATCAAAGATTAATATCCAATAATGAATTTCAAATCTAATGTACTCCCAAATAGATAAATATATTATATTTGATTGAGTTTTAGGGGGTATAAAATGAGGACACATATTTGAAATGATGACAGTCAGATTTTTAAAATATGATAAATAACATGGGCAGAGAGATGCCACATAGGTAAACACATCAAATCAAAATATTTCATGGACCCAAACATCTGAATTCATAAACATGAGGTCTAAAATTTGATTTGGGTGCCACCATAAGAAAGCCCTATAATTTTGTATGCTACCATTGAAGCTCAGTTCTATACAAGGGTTTGCTTAGTCAAGTTTTGAATTTATGTCTTATTCATCATTAAAACTTAGTGCTTGTGGATCTTCATTGAGATGATGCATATATGAAAACTAGTAAATGGGATTGGTTTTCATCTATACTAGACCTATGTTCAGGGTTTGGAGTAAAGCCAGAGTGGTAATTGTGAAAGGAATGTCAGAAGGGACACTAGATGAATGAAATTAAGTGAATATCTAATAACATAAAGAACACATCAAGATGAAGCATGGTACTATAATCTCATTAATTTGATGCAGATTTTGGAGGTTGAGAATGGAAAGTGGAGCATTCAATGAAGTTTTAGAGTCTTTAGGGACTTTTGTTTCTTAATGGATCATGACTTAGCACCTTTAACAAGTTATTATCTTCTAGTGTGTTTCTTAGCTAGTAAGGGGTCTTAAAGACTATTTTTGCTAATGAAGGTTAATTTACTAACAAATAATTACTGATAATTGATAAAAATGTGGTTGAGAATTCATGGACGGTAGTTACATCTCAATTAGTGATTTTTATTTTTTTTATTCCTCTCTCTCTCTCTCTCTCTCTCTCTCTCTCTCTTCTCTCTCTCTCCTCTCTTCTCTCTCTCTCTCTCTCTCTCTCTCTCTCTCTCTCTCTCTCCTCTCTCTCTCTCTCTCTCTCTCTCTCTTCCCCTTTCCTATATATCTCCCATTTCTTTCCCCATTTGTAAAAATGATATGCTCACATTTGAGTATTAGAAGAGACTCTCATTTGACATAGAGAAACCATATAAAAATTTGTATGAAAGACCTCTTGAATCAATAAATATAATTTATACCTATCTTTTGCGTCTAAATTATGTTTAATAAGCTTGTTCATGATGGCATTGTGAAGGAGGGTTTTCCATGTCCATTGTCCTTCTTTCTTGCCTATTTTTAGGTGTTTTCAAGCTAGTTATAGGTATTAAATTATTCTCTTTCTTCCATTAATATATGACTGATTTGAGTCTTATAATTCCTCTATGATTCATTTATTATTTCATGAGCCTGGGTTATGAAACAATTATGCAAACTAGCTAGTATATGAGATTATGTGAGATAGGATTGTCTTATGATGCATCAGTGTTTATTTCATGCTTATGTGAGTTCTCATTTAATCTGGTTCATCACCTTTTTATCTCTCTTAGTAACCATATATCCCCTCTCTATCCATTTTTCAATTAGAAGTGGTAGTTTAAGTGATCTACCAAGAGGAAGATGGCCTTCTTCGGAGGTTTAACCTCACTGCAGGATACCCACAACCTGAGATGTTCCTATATTGTGGCTAGGAGTGGGAGAGCATAGAAATATCCCCCATAAGTGTGTAATCATATGCCACAATAGTTTTTGGCACACTTGGTCGGACCACCTTATTAGAAGATTGATCAAGCTTGGTGCTAGTTTGATCAATTTTATAGTGGTTATAGCTTTCATCTTTCAATATCTGGTGAATCCTAAGAACACTAAACATTTTGGTATGAGATAAATATCTATCTTTCATGCCAAAGATGACTAAATATTAGCTTCTAGAGGTATTCCTTTTGAATTTGTTGAAATACCTTTAAACTAATTAAGAAGGTTAAGAATTTTTAACATGGATACATACAAAGGAAACTTTCCTTCTAAACCAATTTCTAAATATAACTCTATAAGAAGATATTTGTTGAGTCCTTTTAATGCCATGGCAACCCCTATAGCTTTTCCTTTTTTGGATTTAAATGGTAAGAGTCCTTTATACCTCTATCAATATGATCATATCCTATTGACAGCTCTTAAAAGTGTTCCTTACTTCATAAGAGACCAATCTATAACCCATTTTGAGCACCTTAGAGACATAGCCAAATTTTTGAAATATTCATGATATCAATGAAGAGAATGTGGATATTAGGTTAATTTCCATCTCTTTGAAGGTTAAAACATTGGACTAGTATATAAACATTACTTGTAACTTTATCACATCATGGTATTAGTTAGAAAATTCCTTGTGCAAAAGGTTTGAAGACAAGAGTGATCAATTATCACTTGCATAATAGTTAACCACAATAAAGAGTGATCCTAGTGAGGTTATGCAAGAATTTAATACTATATTTAAAAATACATGGGATAGGATTCCAATCCATATCAATCCTACTCCTAATTATGTTTTCCTTTACTATCTGAAAGGTCTAAATAGTGATATTGTAGTAATGATCCAATCTATGGGAGGAAACATACTACTAAATTCTTATGAGGTGGTAATCAGAGCAGAGAATTATCTATTACATGCTAGAAAGCTTAAACCTACACCACTAATGCCTCTATTTCCTAATATTCAACCACCTCTTATCATAATCACTCTCCTTTATACCATTCCTCCTATACTAACACTTACTACCATACCTACACCAAAGTAGGAGAATGCTTCAACTAGTCAATCCAGTGATTCTTAAGAGTACAAGAATTTCCAAGAGTTTAATAACATGTTTTAATCCTTTGGAAATGAATTAGTGAATGTGAAGAGTTAGCAAGCATAGTTCAATAGACATTACCAAGCTCCATATCAGCCTCAATAGTAATCTTATCAAATAAATAGGCCACCCTACAAAGGACAAGGCCAAGGATAAGGGTAACCTAACTATGTTCAAAAAAAATTATAATCCAAATGCTACAAGAACCTATAATAATTTGGTCCCTACTCATAACAACATTTCTTAAGAATGTGAGGGTCTTATTCCTTGAAATTAGTCTTTTGGTCAATCCATTGTCCTAAACACTGAGTTTAATCAAGCTTTCAATGAATAATGGAATTAGGGTGTTAGTCATGGATACAATCAAGCTCTTATGGATTATAATATAGAAGTACCTATGATGACAAAATTGAAAGAGCCTCAAAAATTCCAAGGGCCTAATGGACTAAACTAATTGGGTGCTACAATGGTAAATTATTAGTAGGAAAAGTATTATGCACTCAATTAATAGGCTAACTTTAGCCAAGTATACATTCTAGTGGTGGGTAATACAAGGTTTAAAATAAGGAACATGAATGGTAACCAAGGATAAGTCAAAGAGTCTCCTAATATTACTCCATTATCATAAAATCCAAAGGAATATAATGCTACTCCAAAGGTTCCAATAGCTTCAAATAATTAGAATCAAGGGAATGCCTTTATACACCAAAACTCACAAGTTCAAGGTATGATTATGGCTCCTAAAACACAAGAAAAATTTGGCGGTTTACCCATCAATATTGTTGAATAAATGAAAATTTATAATGAGTGTGCCAATGTGGGGCATGCTTTCTATGCCTAGTTAGGTGGATATCCTTTAGGAAGGTTTGTCAAAGATCAATGTTTTTGAGAAGCTACCTTGCAAGGAAAATGTAGTTCTCAGCAATATGACCAAAGGATGTAATGAAGGGAAATAAAATAAGGTGTTCAAACCTCTTCCCTTTTACATTTTTGTGATCATTGGTGACTCCTTGGTATATAACTGCATGATAAATAGTTGAGTAAGTAGTTCAGAGATGTCTAAGTCAATAGAAAATAATCTTGGTTTGAAGTATAAACCCCAATCTAAGGGAATTTTGAATCTTTATGGATCCTCCACCAAACTAGCTGGTATCATCAAAGGTCTCAACTTGACCCTACATGTTTGTCTTAGTGTTTTAGTGGCTCGGGATGTGTTGATTCTAGATGTGCCTCCTTATTTTTCTCTATGATTATCTAGAGACTTCATACAAAAAAATTAGGGTTTATATAGTAGTAGATTAGTCCTACATGGATTTTAGGATAAGTTATGGTACCAAGGTATCCATCAAAGCTAATCTTATTACATAATTTCACATTGAGCCTTATGGGCTTGATAGCTCAAACATCAATTATACCATTTTAGATGAAGATGACCACCTGGTTAGTAAAGAAATAAACACACATCTTGAGGAGATACTTGATATGTTCTTGGATGATTTGTGGAGTGAAAATTGGTTAGTTTACCCTTTGGAAGGTGTTGAGGAAAGAGACATTGGTGTTTGTTGGTTGGATGAGGAAAATGAGTCCATGCCATCCCTCACTAGGCCATAAGAAGATACTAGTGTTTTGTGGAAATTTTTATTTGATGGATCAAGGAAAAAGTATGGGGTAGGTATAGGTGCAAAGTAAGTATCTCCCTCCAATGATAAATCCTTTTCTTCTTATAGGTTCCAATTTAGTTTTTCTTACAATGCAACTAAATATAAGGGCCTTATCCATAGCCTTTAGTGGTCTACTAAGAGAGGAATCAAGAAGTTACAAGGGTATGGGGATAGTGATATGATAGTGCATTAGGCTAGATTCCAAAACAACATAAACAATCCCTTAATGAAATCCTACAAACATAGAGTGTGGGATATACTTTAAGACATTGAGGCTTTGAACATCCAAATAGTGCTAAGGAACCAAAATTAGCATGCTAATAGGTTAGAAACTATGGGAACTTAGTTTGACATCCCAAAAGAGTTAAAAATTCCAAAGTGTAGTGACATGTTAAAGTGGTAGTAAGACCATCAGTGCCAAACAATGAGGCTCATTGGTAGGTCTTTGATAGTAACAAGTAGATTGCTTATTTTTGGCATTAGGAAGCAAAGTTTTCTTCAATGAACTAAGATAAATTTCAACATCAGTATGGGGATAAAATTGTGTAACTAAGGTATAAAAAACTTTTTAAAGGGTTGGTCACCCTTGAAGGTTTTTTTCATGAAGGGGATGATATGAGGAAAGACAAAGCAATGATATCAACTAATGAGTAAAACTATAAAAGGGTCCTTATCCTCAAATACAAGCTCCTCAATATTGGGAGGGTAAGCACTAAGGATAAAACACATCCTTTAATTGAACTTTGTAAGGAATATGTAGATATATTTGCTTGGGATTATAATGATCTGAGAGGATTTGATCCTAAGATAATGTAACATACTATAGAGTTGGAGGATACTGTTAAGCCTATTAGGAAGAATCAAAGGCCTATCAAACCCAAAATTGAAGAGCTTATGAGGAAAGAATTAAATAAATTAATTTAATCCAATATCATCATTCCCATCTAGCACTCCTCATGGGTAACCAAACTGGTACCTTTAAGGAAGAAGAATGGGGAGATTCAGTTGTGTGTTGACTTTATAGAATAGAATAGGGTATCTTTTAAAGATCATTACCCTTTACCATCCATGAAACAACTCCTTAAACTAGTTTATGGTTCATAATTCTTCTCTCTTTTTGATGGGTACTCAATATATAACAAGGTTTTGGTAAGAGAAAAGAACTAATACAAGACTACCTTCACCACAAAGTGGGGCACATACACTTATCAAAAGATGCCTTTTGGCTTGTCAAATGTTAGGTACACCTTCTAAAGATGCATGGACATGTATTTCCAAGGCTTGTTAAACTATATGTTGATGGTTTACTTGGATGACATAACAATTTTTACCAAGAAGGCTAGTGAACACTTGGATCACCTAAGGTTGATCTTTGAAAGATGCAGAGAATAAGGGATCTCATTGAATCCCAAAAAATGTGTGTTTGTTGTCCATGATGGAAAAATTTTGGGACATATTATCTCAAAGTAGGGATTATCTATTGACCCTAATAGAATAAGTGTCATCTTAGCATTATCCTTACCTAAGCACAGGAAGGGATTCCAAAGTTTCCTTGGGAAAATAAACTTTGTGAGAAGGTTTATACCTAGTTTTGTAAACTTGGTCAAACCCATCACTACCATGTTGAACAAAAACCAAGTGTTCACTTGGTCTAATGAAGGTAAAGCAACATGTGATACTATAAATCAAACCATTTCCCAATCACCTACACTCATGAATCCTAATTTCTTAAGGGATTTCATATTATATGCCTTTGCCAATACTGATAATATATCAGCTATGTTGATGAAAAAATATGGTGAAGGACTTGAGTATCCAATATATTTTTTTATTCAAGGAGTTGAAGGATATGAAGTAAGGTATACTTTTGTAGAAAATCAAGTCCTTGTAGCAATTAAAAAGCCTTAAAAATTATAGGCCAATTATCTCCAATAGAAGGGTTTATCTTATGGTGTCTCATCCTAGATTAAGAGACTTCCTTATTAACAAAGACTTGAATGAGAAGAGGGTAGGTTGGATTACAAAGGTCATATAATATGATGTGGAGATTAATGTCCCTAATCTAGTGAAAGGCAAAGGCTTATGTGAGTGTATTTTTGATGACCTTAAAGAAGATAAATAGGTTGTATTGATAATATAAAACAAATCATAAACAAATGCACCTCCACCTCATACTAGCTAGCTTTGGGATATGATACATTTCTTGATAATAGGTGAGTGCTTGTAAGGTATGAACTGAGAAAAGAGAAGGTATTTTAGAATCTATTCTATACCTTATGTATTAGTTGATAGGGTTATATTTAGAAAGGACCTCAATGGAGTGTTTTTTAGATGCATTGATGATGACCAAGTGACAAGGCTCTTGGAGCAATTTCATGATGGACCTATAGCAGGCCATTTTTCTCAAAGGACTACAATAACAAAAGTGATGAGAGCTGGTTATTATTGGCCCAACCTATTCAAAGATGCTTCTACATGGGTGAGAAAATGTCAAAAGTGTGCTCTATTTTTAGGAAAGCAAAGATTGGCAACCCTTCTTCTCAACCCAATCTAGGTGGAACAACCCTTCATACAATGGGGCTTAGACTTCATAGGAATGATAAATCTACCTTCCAGTGGAGGACACAAATGGGTACTCACTACTACTGACAAATTGACAAGGTGGGTAGAAGTAATTTCTCTAAAATAAGATAATTAAATAGTAGTGTTAGAATTCTTTGATATCATAGTAATGAGGTTTAGTGTACCAATAACAATAATTTTAGATAATGCCTTAGCATATATTGGCATGAAAATAAGTGAATGGGCACTTTAGATAGGCATCTACCTTAGCTCATCCAAAAATTACTACCCCCAAGGTAATGGATTGGTAGAGTCAATAAACAATAAATTTATAAGGATTATCAAGAGGAATATGGAAGATAATAAAAGAGTGTGTCACAAAAAGTTAAGGATAACCTTATGGGCTAATAGAGTGACTCCCAAAGTTACCATTGGTAACTCACCATTTGTCCTTGTATATTATAAGGAAGCCAAGTTGCCCATATATTTTTAGTTACCTACCTTGGAATTAACCCAACAACTTGAGTTGATGGAGAGTGGACCTATGAGTATGAGAATGGTAGAGCTCATGGAGCATGAAGAAAATAGGGACCTTATAATGAAGCCACTAGAGTCACAGTAAGCTCAAGTCAAGAAATCCTTTGACAAGAGAGCCATAACAAGGCATTTCAAATAAGGGGATCTAATCTTTATGTGGGATTAAATTAAGCCAATCCAAGTGACCATACAAATTTTGATAGCTTATGGAGTGTCCCTTACTTGATCCATGGATTCAAACAACATAATGCTTTCTAGCCTACCTAGCTAGATGGAGAGGTATTACCCATCCTAGTCAGTGGAATTCATTTAAATCCTTTCTATTAGAAGAGTTTTAACTCATTATATATATTAGAGTAATTTTTTATGTTTTACTCTAACTACTATGTGCACATTATATTCAGTTATGTGTTTCCCTTCTGTAAGTGCCTTGGGCACAGTGTTTGTTTTGTTCTTGTTTCTTTAAGAGGAGGTTTTTAGAAAAGGGATAGCCTTAAATAAATTTCATAATCAGTTAGGAAGGAAATATTGTGACCCTGTATGCATAATGAATTATATAAAGAAACTAATCTATTTCATATTCGGCATGCAATCCCAAAAGGTCACTATAAATATTGGCTAAAATTGGCCTACATATAAAATGGCCTAAGCAGTCTCCATCTATAACCATGGTTTAAAGATCAAAGAAAGGGTTATTCACTTTAGGGGTTTTGACTCAATTATATTTTCTTAATGAGTTTAACTATATATAAAACTAATAAATGAAGTGGTTTTCAATGATAATACAAGGATCTCGTTCATAATTGGTGACCTTTAAAGGCTTAAAATCAACAATTTCCTGTATTTCCATGTGTAGTCTACTATAAATGAAAACTTACATGTGTTATGGAGAAGATAATCAAATTGAAAATGATAAATTTCCTATCTTCAATCAATTCATTATATAAATATATTTAAGGGATAAAGATGAGTATTACAAGACTAGAATAACCAAACTATCCTAGCATGTCATGTAGTGATGATATAGTAGTATGGTATATACTAGGTAATGCCAAATTAAAAATACAAGAAATAGCCATTTAGATTCAAAAAATCTTCATCAATATGTAAATGAAATGAAGGGTTACCAAGTGGCATGATCTTGAAGGCCAGGATCAAGGATCAATGACACACATGAAATCTCACTAAGTTAATAAGTTAAAAGTTCCCTAGATCAAGATCGACAGTGCATATTCTTAAGTAAAATTTTTGATTGATGATGTGAATTAAACAGTAGGTTTAATGGGTCAATATATATCTATAATTCACATTAAATTGTGAGATCAAATATCTAATGATGATCACAATGTCAAAAGATCTCAAGGATAATTGCAATGGTGCCATGTGTCATAATTATGGTGAATTAGTGGATCAATGGTACATGTTTAATAATAAAAATCAAATATCTGTGGCACACATTCAACCATGCTAAGGAGATGAAATGTTCACATGAGGTCAAAATATTCAATAATCCTAGATTGCACGAAAAGCTACCACATGGCATAAGCATGTTTACTAGATGGAGACTAATAGGGGATCCGCGAAAAGTATGGAGAGCTGCCAAGTGTTGCAATCTTGAATGAAAATCAAAGATAAACAACAAATAATGAAGGTAAAAACCAAGAAACACTTTAGGAGATCAATAAAGTATATTTTATTGAGTTTAAGAGGGCACAAGATGTAGATAGGTGTCTAAAGTGATGACAATCACATTTGAAAATATGATAAATAGTGTGGCAGGGAGATGCCACATAGGCAAACACATTGGATCAAAAGATTTTTTGGACCCAAACATGTGAATTCATAAACATGAGGTAAAAATTAAATTTGGGTACCACTTAAGAAATAACTTCAAATTCTTATGCCACCATTAAATATCAGTTCTATGGAAGGGTCTGCTCAGCTAGGTTATGAAGTCTATCTTGGGTTTTGAATTTATGTCTTGTCTCCCATTAAAGCTCAGTGCCTATGGATCTTCATTAAGATGATGACTATATGAAATCCAATAAATTGGATTGGTTTTCATCTATATTAGATCAATGTTTAGGGTTTGGAGTAAAGGCAAAGTGGTGATTAGAAAAGGAATGTCGGAAGGGACACCAAATGAATGAGTTCAAGTGACTATCTAATAACATAAAGAATACATCAAGATGAAGCATGGTGATATAAGATCATTAAGTTGATGGATATTTTGGAGGTTTATAAATGTAAGTGGAGAATTTAATGAAGTTTCAAAGTCTTTGGAGACTTTTCCTTCTTAATGGATCATAACTTAGTACCTTCAACAAATTCTTGTCTTCTAGTGTGTTTATTAGCCAATAAGGGGACTTAAAGTCTATCTGGGCTAATGAAGGTTATTTTATTGAGAATTAATTAGTGATAATTAATAAAAATGTTGTTGAGAATTCATGGTGGGTGGTTTTAGCTAAATTAGTGATTTTTATTTTTCTCACTTCTCTCTCTCTCTCTCTCTCTCTCTCTCTCTCTCTCTCTCTCTCTCTCTCTCTCTCTCTCTCTCTCTCTCTCTCTCTCTCTCTCTCTCTCTTCCCCTTTCCTTTATATCTCCCATTTCTTTCCCACTTGTAAAAAATATACACTCACATTTGAGTATCAGAAGAGAATCTCATTTGATAGGGAGAAACCCTATCAAAATTTGTATGAAATACATCTTAAAGAAATAAAGATAATTTCCACCTATCTCTTGCCTCTGAATTATGTTTAGTAAGCTTTTGCATGATGGCATTCTGAAGGAGTTTCTTCCATGTCCATTATCTTTATTTATTGCTTATTTTTAGGTGTTTTCAATCCAGTTTTAGGTCTGAACTTGTGATCTTTCTACCATTAATGGATTTTTTGATGTGAATCTTAGAATTCCTCTTTGCTTCATTAATTGTTTCGTATGTGCTCTAATTGGTAGAGCAAGATCCTGACACAATGGGATCAGAGCATGTTTATTGTTCTAGGTGTCCCTGACAAGTGGTATCAGAGCTTTTGGTTGGGTTGACTAATAGGTGGTTTCAGATCTGGTAGTGTTTTTTATTACAGGTCACTCACAGGGGTTTCAAATTCAGTGGGAGTATAGCAATGGCAGAAGAAAGTAAGCTACGAATGGAGAAACTGAATAACATAAATGGTCTGATTGATGGAAAGAAAGAGCAGGTAAAGGTAGATTGTTGGTCAGTAGAGGATCAGTGTGTAGAAGCATATGTTGCAGGTAATATTGCACAGGATGTTCTGGATAAAGTGGAATCTTTATTTATAGATTCTTTTGCCTCTTTCCATGCAGCCTGAAATAGAGCATCTTTTCATAGGTATGTCTTTGGAGACTTTGGAGAGATTTATTTAGGGGTTGGAGAGCCTTGTTAGATGATTGATGAAGGGGAAGTGAAGCTAAAATTTCAGATGGATGACACACAGTGGTTGAAAGAAGTCATGTAGGTTCCAGTCTTGGAGATGAGTCTAATTTCTTCAGGAAATTTGGGTGATGAGAGATGCACTATAACTCTCACAGTGGATACACTTGAATTAGATGGTGGTAAGAAAGTAGGTATCCTTTATCTATCTACTTATATTACTAATTCACCTTCTTTTGTAGAGATGTAGCTTCATAGGCTTAGTCACATATGTATAAGGAGAATGCAGGTTTTGAAGCGAAAGTCAGATTTTTTTGACAAGTTAAAGAACTTGAAAGCCTTGGTGGTCATGGAGGAGATGACGAACAGAGATCAAGTGTTTGAACTAAATTATTTTGAGTAGAGCAGGGTTGATTTGATTAGGATTTTTATCCATAGAGAGCTTACAGGCAAAAAAAAAGTTATCACTCACAGATGAGCATGTTTATTGTTCTAGGTGTCCCTGACATCGTGAGCCTAGTTTATGAAACACTTATGCAAATTAGCTAGTTTGTGAGATTGTGTGAGTCAAAATTGTCTTATGTTGCATTAGTGTTTATTTCATGCTTATGTGAGTTCTCATTTAATTTGTTGCATCACCTTTTTACCTCTCTTAGTAACCTTATACCCCCTCTCTATCCATTTTCTAAGTAGAAGTAGTAGATTAGGTGATGTACTAAGAGGAAGCCAACCTTCTCTAGAGGTTCAACCTCACTACAAGATACCCACAGCCTAAGTTTACTCCAATATTTTTGGTTGGGAGTGGGATATCTTGAAAAACTCTCCCATAAAGGTGTAATTCTATGCCAAAACAAGGCTTGATTATAGGGATTTTAATAACTAATGATTTTAAAAATTTATTCAAGATGGTAGCATAATATTTTCCCAAGGGTGTGTATTTCTTTGGTGGAATTTTTTTTAAGGTTATCTACAATTGTGTATGGGAAGAAGAAGAACTTGGTTGGATTCTTGTTAATGGGGGATCTGATTTTAGGATAACAACATTAGCTATGCCTTTTGGCTTAGGATTATTGGTCCTTTTGGAAGGATTAGGTTTAAAATTCTTTTTCTATAACTTAACTTTTCCTTCTTTTAAGGCTCAAATTTTTATCTTATAGACCATGGTAAAGGCTTCATCAAAGTTATTAAATGATTAAAATTAGAGTATGGATGAGATATGATTTGCACATGACCTCATGAATAACTCAATTAATTTAGGCCAAGGAAGGGAAAATGTCAAATTAATTATAAGGCCTTGCTAACTTGCCATAAAATTTGTAATGGATTCATTTTCAAATTGTGTAATGGTATATAGGTCAGTGATGGTTAATTTACTTGTGATATAAATCAAAAAAATCTCTAATAAAATTTGAGATAATTATCTACAAGAAAATAGGGAATGTTGGGGGATAAAGTTATATCAATCTAAAGCTAGTCCAGCTAGATACATAGGGAAGGTCCTCAAAAGTAGGGAATCATCATGGGCTATAAGATGAAAGGCATGCCTAAATTCCCTAATGTGCTATTGTTGATCCACTTTGTTTTGAAACTTTGTAAACTTGGTAAGTTATAACTATGTTGGATATGCCCTGATTGGAACAATAGGGTTAATAGGTTCATTAAAAATTTATTCATCTATGAACATATTATTTTTCCTAAAGGTAGAATCTTATATGTTCATCATCATATCCATGAGGATATGCATGAGGTCAAGATATGAATTATATTGAGGCATATCCCTTAAAACATTTTATTTCAAATGTTGATAGGGAAGAGTAAAGTAGGGTATGGATATGAAAGGAGATAACCAATAGAAGTGGTAATGGCTAGTTGAGATGTAGTTTTATATTGTTATAACAAGAGGGGTAGATTTTGTTTTTGATATGGGTTAGGATAAGTGCTTGTGAGGGATATGATGGAATCAAGTATTTAGTGGTTAAAGGGATCTATTATTAGAGTGTTTGATTTAGGGGGATTTATTGTGTGTATGGTAGTGGTTGAGTGGTATGTTAGGGATTTGAGTTTATGTGTGTCTAGATTAGTGGAAGAGTTGCATGGATTGAGATTACTAAACTATGCAGTGTGGGAGAGGGTGGTTAATTGGATGTGAGTTGTGGTATAATAAATTTTGGGTTTGGGTAACAAATGCAAAGGGATTAACACATACTAGTGGTGGTTGAGTATATACAGTTTATGTCATATTAGTATCGTATCCTATTAGTGATGGTGGCCTGATGGAAGAGGAAACCATGACTATAGTTTATCCATATGATGTTTTTATTGGCATACCATAGAAAACTTGGGAGGATTGGGCTTGAGGGGAAATAGGAATTCATATGGATCATTTAGTAAGGTAATGACATAGGGCAATTGGATTGTTATCCAATATATTGGAAAAGTTAGGATCACCTTATGGGTTAAATTAAGGAAGGACATCTCCAATAGATTTAGGAGAGTTAGGGGGATTGGTGAATGTTTCATTTAGGAATATTAAGGTGGTGACTCTATTTGTCTCTATGAGTGTTGTCATATTACAACCATATAGTAATAAAATAACAAAATAAAGAACAAATACGAAAGCATATAACTTTCTTTTTAATCTCATTTTAGGGAAGATAAATCACATATTCTACTTAAAGGCACTTAATTATTTTTAATTTTCTTAATAAATAAGTTTTAGAATTTAATGGGTCATTGGCTTAATAAAAGTTCTTAAGAAGAGGTAAGCTACGTATGGTTTTAGTTCTATTGAAATTTGGTATCCTCAATATATGAAAAGGTATAATGAGCCCTAAATCTATGTTAGTGGTAGTACATGACTTGGTATTGGGGCCTACCCCCTCATTTCATGGTCTTATAGAAATAAGGGTGTTAGGCACTTAGCCTTTATACTACCAACAAATTTTTTATACTCAACCAAAAAAATTAGTTGACTTTCTTCTTGGTGATGCAATAAAATTGGGTCTACCTATGTAGGTTTTTTTTGATTGCTTATTTTAAAATTGTTTTGGTTTGGTAGTGTGTGAAAAAGGAGAGTGACTAAAATGGTGAATTGATCCTCCTAATTACACTAGGTTCACCACTTAAACAAAAAACTAATAAATAAAACCTTTTTTCAAAATGAAAGCATTCTATTTTTTTATTTTTGAAAATGAAGATTTTTTTTGCTAAAATGTTATGAAAAAAAAGAACTAGAATGAGAAAACAAGAATAATGAGGCCCATAAATGGTCCCACTAGGTGTGCTAGAATGTTTAAGTAGTTTTTCATCCATTATTTTATAAAATTGACTACTAAAAATGTAAATAGAAATACAAGTTTTAAATGTGTACTTATGATTTGGAAGGTTACTCACCATTGATCTAGTGATAGTGGGAGCTCCATTTTGGCTAAAAAGGACTACCTACACACATGAGAAAACTTGGAAAATATTTGATTAATATGATAGGTTAATGGGATACCTAGTGCTATACCAATCCTAGGAAGTAATGAACTTCCTACCAAGAATGTCATACCACTTATTTAATTATTTAAGTCGATAAAAATGGTAAAATAAATTACAAGATGCCTACAATGATATAGATATGATATTGAAGTAATATAAATTAATATATGTCTATTTCATTAATATTAAAAAGGTGATCACACCAATATGATTTAGTGGAATCTTCATCTTCTTGTATGATTTCTAACTAGTCATAAATAGCTTCCATAATAGGGGGAAACACAATGGCACAGATCCCTAACTCAAAATTGATATCACTTTGATTCACAAAGAAAGGCTAGAGGATAATTGGTAAATCATGAATGGTAATAAATTCATGTGAGGATATAGGAAGTGTCATATATAGATAAAATTATTTGGTTTAAGGAGCAAAGAATCAGTATTAATATGTGCTAAAAAACTATGTCTCAAATTTAAGATATAGAAGATTCGATAGGGATCGATACCGATCCTATAGGATCAATTTCAATTTTATGAATTGATGTCAATTATGATAGCAAAAAAATAATTTGAAAATATGTGGCTAAAGGTTGTTTTAATGACATCTAAGATAGTCTAAGGGTGATCATGACACTTAATAGAAACATAAAATAGAATAGAGAAATATGAAACTATTGTAAACAATGAAATATACTTACCTTAATTGTGCTCCAAGTCTGTGATAATTATGAGGTTGATATGTTGGTATCTAGTCTTTTAATGGATCTTGAGGGGTGATTTAACTTATTTGGGAATAATGGAGTTTTATTATTATTTTAGTTAAGGGTTTGTATTAATAAAATAGTACTGAATATAGAAATAAATGCAGTCCTAATTTGTGTAATTATTTATCTTTTTGACCATTCTAAAAATAACAATAAATAAGAAGAAATATAACTTAGCTAGAAAATAGACTTAGACAACTGTGCTGAAATTGAAAATGGATGTGTAAGACTGGGAAGGTGTTGTAAACCTAAATCTAGCTTTCATTAGATGAAAGGATAAGACCAACAAATAGTGGATGCTTTGGTGTTTGACATTGTTGTCTATTCCTATCACTATTGTCCAAACTAATCATAGTTACTTAAAACTTTTTGGGTAGTTATGTTGTGCCTATGTGAGCATGCCTTTGAAAAATAGAGCATTGGTTATTGATGAAACTCATTATGGAGATGATTTTATCTTCAAACCCTAACCCTCCATCATGATTGATAAAATGAAATTTGAGTCACTTGACAAAGGGGTGGTAGTGTGAAAGATGTATTGAATGTGCAATCCACACCTCTTATGTGGGCATGTTGTCTATATACCAATACTCTGAAGAGGGATCATGCCATATGTAGTTCTCCCACCGAGTGTGCTTTGTGTAATAGTGTGATGCAGATGTAAATGCCAAATTGATAGTGTTTGAGGTGGCTAGGGATAGGTATGAGGATTTGAGTAGGTTTGTAGATATCTTGGGTGACTATATATAAAGAATAGGGATTTTTCCATAGTTTTATATTTATATTCTTGCTTTTTTTGTAATTTTTATCACCTCTCTTGTAATTGAGCTTTGAGTGGGATTTTATAGGGAATAATTGGTCATGGTTTAGATTTATTCATGCTAGGCTAACCTAATTCAGGATAAAGACTAAATGAAAATGATTGTTAGGGCTCAAAGTAAAAATGGATAAGACTACCAAAAATAGGGTACTTCTCTATGGAGTTTTATATTCTAAATGGGGCACTCCTATCCTATAGGCTTAGGACCTAGGGAAACAAGATTGGCATGGGGAATACTATCTAGCTGAGGTGGAATGACCATTTAGAAGGTTTTGGATGACTATAAATGAGTTAAAAGGTGTCTAAAAAGGTCACAAGAGCATAGAAAAATGACCTATGGATGGGGTATGGCAAGCCACACTCAAACTACCAATTTGGACATTTTATTTGACTAAATTTGCTCCCACTTTATTCTAGTGATGCACCAAAGCATAATACTAGGATAAAGGAAAAATAAAAATCATACCAAAACTTACTTATAAGGGTGAAGTCCATGAATATTTGTGATGTTGAATGTGCATAGAGAGATCACAATGTGAAACATAAATCTACAAGAGAAAATAAGGAGTAAATCAGTTCTTACTAGACACACCATGTCTAAAATAAGAATGTATAAATGTTGGGTTAAAGAGAGATGATGAAAAATGAATGAATAAACCTTAATGGGTATGTGAACCAATACAAAACTTGTTGTGATGTTGAGTGATGTTGGGTATGTGTTGTACTAAGATTAATGTCTTAAATGGAGTTGAGTGCTCAATTCCTTGAGGGTGGCTCAAGAATATAAAGGTTGGACCTTTGGCTCCATTGTCACCCACTATGTAGTGAGTCTATGTGATCATGTGTATGTTAATAAATGTTTGGACTATGTGTTTAATCCCTCTAGGTAGGTGGTTCAAGAATACAAAGGCTAAGTTGTCCTTTAACTCCATCATTGCCCACTAAGTGTGAACTATGAACTGATACCAATATGAATGTGTGTCATATGAGATGGCTCATAAAGCTCATGAATTATCTATAATCTAAAAATTTGGCATGGATAGATGAATGTGTACTGAGAACTAGGTCAATCTTGGCCACTCCTAAGGGTGTAGATTAGGCTTGTATGAAAGCCACTCTAAAACTAAGAACTAGTCTTATATGAAAGCCACTCTAAAATGATGCCAACCACCTACAGAAGGAATAAGGAATGAAACTATTGATAAAAAATGGGTAATATAATGAAATATAAAGAAAATAATGCAAATGTGTCACATACATTACCCCAAACACTAGTGTTTGTAACATGGATTTTGATTTGGAAGTTGTACCAACTACCCAGTCTAAAATTAGAAGTGACAGCCATCATGTCATTCATGATGCCCCAATATCTAGATAATCTAGATAAATTTTACTAAAAATACCCAATATAAACTAGACTATAGCTAAAAAAAAGTGTAATTGACCTTAATTTTCTATTTGTTTCTAAAAATTCTAGGTTTTTAGCTATTTGGATAGGAATGCCAAAAATTGGACACTTTGTTGTAGGGAGCTATAGTTCAAATGGGGCACTCTTGTCCTTTACTATTTTTTATGATTGTTCTATTTTTGTCACTATTTTTTTGGTCTATTCTATGTGTTTTTAATTTTAATTAAAGTTTTGAGTGTTTTGAAAACTAATATTGACCAGTAGAGGGCTTTGATCTCTATGATAAAACCCCTATTTGTTTCCCTCTCTTTTGATGGTAGCAATGTGGACCCTTTAATGACTACCCTTATAATAAAGAGCCATACAAGTGTGTTATGAAGTGAAATACATGATATAATAATGACAATCCAAAAGATATCTCAAGATATACCATAGTTTGTATATGAGATTGTTAGATTTAATAGAGGTATGCCTAGATAGATGTAACAATGTAATAACATGTGTAGTATACTGAATAAAAAATGGAAATATAGTTAGTTGTCAAGGAGGGATGGATCATGATGTCTATCATGGCATCTAAGAAGGAAAGATAATGGATGATGTGGATCATGACATTGCAAACAACTGAGAAGAAAACAAGCACACAAGACAAGAAGTAAGAAGCATACAAAAGAGACCAAGGGGTGAAACAAATAAGGGACATGGGAACATGTCACTAAAACTAAGAAAGCAAGAATACAAACCATGTTTAAATTCCCACATCACATATAATTAAAAATATTCGCAGGGCCATAAACACATACAAGAGTACAAGAAAAGGACATTGGCAAATGTCCTAAGGCACACAAATAACAAAATAGGAACTAAGAAATGCAATCCAATCTAGCTAATCAAAGAAAGAAAGGAAGGCATTTAAATGTTTTAAATACTATCACATCTGACTAATCAAATCAAGAAGTAAAAGTATGTAAAATATGTAGTACAAGATTAGGTAGATGTTAAAAAATACACAAGTTCTTTATACTAGTGAGTGTCGATAGAATAATCTATGTAAGCTAGTAAGTAATGTACATCAACATGATAACTAGAGTGTGTAGTGTAGGAATGACATAGATTAGATGGTGTAGTCATGTATAAGATGCCCTTGATTGGTAGATATGTTGATGTATATCTCAAATGTGAAAGTAGGATGCCCCCTCAATGGGTAGAGTGAAGCAATCAAGGATTTGGGTGTCACTACACACACTCAAAAAAGATCAAGTGAAGCATGGTAATGTAGATAAATCAACAAATAATAACATATAACAAAAAAATGTAAGTCTAGTTGGTATTAGAAATGTAAATCATGGATAATGCATATAGTTGAATTTTTTTTGATGTTTTGAGTTATTTGAATGTTTTTATATTTTAAAATGTTATATTATTTTTAGTATTTTGAAATATTATATTATTTTTGGTGTTTTGAAATGAGCTATGTATAATTAATAAAAAAGACACTGTGTATAAATACGGTGAGAAATTATATACAAGAAAGACTAAGAAGCAATAATACTAATTGATGAGTGTCATAATAGACTCCATATAATGGTGTCTTGTATCAAGGAGAGGGATCATGCATGATCTTGAAGCATGATGGAAGGGCTAAGATTGTGATTTTGAAATTTGTATATGTTTTAAATGTTTTAAAATATCTATAGTGGAAACTGACTATGGGGTCCCCTTGTAACTCTGTGAAGTGGATACAACTATGGGGCTCTTAGGGACACATATGGTAGTAGAATAAGCTCTCTAAAAATATGCTTTATGTGTAGAAGCATGAGACATCAATGATACTACTTTCGGTGTGAATACTATAGGTAGAAACTATCTAGTGTCTTAAAATTGTCATTGATGTAGTGGTTTATCTAATAAAAGCCTCCATATAAGTGAATGAAATCTTTGTGCTACTGAGGGAGGCCTTGATTTTGTCTGAATCTTAATTGGAAGAATTATAGCTAGTGGAGGCACTAAAATTGGTGATTGTAGAGTAGGAGATAGATTTGAAGTGGAGAGTGGTAACCCATATAAAACTCCACCAATTGTAACAACTTGATTAGTGTCAATGTATTTCATACATCTGTAAACTGTAGAAGGTATTGGAGGAAGTTTCTATACCCATGGTTAACCAAGAAACATGTTGAAGACACTTGCACTGGGAATAATAGTTAATGGTGTGGCCACATATGTTGGACCAACCTATAGAGGAAATACAATCTCACCTAATAAACTCTGTATATGTCCATTAAATCCATTGATAACTATCCTTCAGGGTGATATCCTACTCTAAAAATCCCAAATGCTGAAGTAGTGTCATAGTGCACATGTTCACACTAGATCCATTTTCTATGAGAACACTATGAATGGGATGGTGATCAATGTAGGCTCTGATAAAAAGTGTATATTAATCTAAATCATCCTCAACTATCTCTTGCTTTAAGAATGAGATTGAAGGTCTAGATATAACTCTAGAATTATACACACCAATCATGTTGCTTAAAGGATGTGACTCAATTGAAGGTATTTAGTATGTAGATAGTGGAGGGTGTGGATGATATGCATAGTGAACACGTGATGTGCCCCTATCTCCAATTTCAAATTCTATGGGAAAGGATTTGAGAAAAAATTTAGAGCCTTGTCTTATATTTTCTTTGCTTGAGAAGGCTTAAATAGAGTGCCAAGATCAATAAGGTTACCATATATAAAGTGCATTGTCTTGTGTCACAAACTGATGCATCTATTCTTTATATGTTTTGGTGCCCTATGAAAATCACAAAATGCATTCTGATCATATCCACATAGAAGAGTTTTTTTCATATTAATTTCCCACATAGGAGGGAGAGAGGACATTGCATTCCAATCACTGCTATAAGACTCTGGCTAGGGATTCTGGTACATTGGTAAAAGCTCATTGAAGAGGTGATAATAAAACCACTCACTGAGGTGGATCTAAAGCCACATTAATTTTAGGCTGATTTTGACTTTTGATATCATTAACCTTTACTTTGTATGGGACTTTACTATTACTCTTATTTATTGTTTATGATATGCTTATGTACTTGATTTTTCCCATTGAAAGTAATTTCACTTCCCTTTCCTTTAGTGTATGAAATAACTTAGTGAATTAAGAAAATGTTTTGAACATTATTGACTCATGTAAAGCTAGCAAAAGACTCTATTTGAAGATATATTATAATTCTTTATCGGCCATGGGGCTAGTTATTTTAGCCAAGATAGTCTTATATCTAAGAACATAATCTATGAGATGCTCATTTTACCTTTGTTTGTATTGTGCAATGTGGGCATAAGAAACCTTGTCACATATGTTAATGTTTAAATGAGCTAAGAACATGTTAGCTAAAGGATTAAAAGATTTGACTGACTAATTGAGAAGACTATAAAACCACTATAGATCATAATCTTTTAAACTCCATGAAAATAACTTAGTTAATAACCATTCATTTGGCACATAGTCCAAGCATGCTACATGAAAATATCTCAACCATGTCTCTAGATCACCCTTGCCACCATATAGAGTGAGCTTAAGTTGAACAAAACCTAGTGGTAAGGGTGTAGAAGCAATATGGCATGCCAATGGTGTATGAAGTAGAGAACAAGAGTCAAAAACCTATGTTGGTCTAGAGTCACCTTGCTCAAGATTTATCACCTTGGATTTAAGAGATTTAATCTCTTTCACAAGGGTATCCACATTAGGAGGTGAAGATGTACTAGCCATAATTGGTGGTACCACATAAGAAGGTTGGGCTATTATAGGTGGTTGTTGAGACATAGTTTCCCTCATAGTGTCATTTACAACTAGTTGTTGTGAAGGAATGGAAGACTCAACTTACTTAGAATTTTTAATTTCCATGATATATTGTAATATAATGGCATGATATTCTATCTATTCCCTAAGTCTCTCTCTAAAAATATATGGAATCAAATCTTTGTTGATGACAACATCATCATTAACAATAGCTAGAAGTGGATCATTAGCCTAATGTGGTGGATCATGAACATCAGTGTGTATATCATCATTATTATTCTCATGATGCTCATTTTCAGAATTATCCTCATGGAAATTAGTGTAATCTAGATGTGTAGGATCTATGGAAGAAAACTTAGCTAGTTGTTTATCCATTATATATGGATGCATTGGAGAAATTTGGATAAATTCAAGAGGATTGACACTGAGTCTTTCATTTAATCTCAAAGAAAGAGATTTAAGGATCTTAGGTGGCATAAGGAAAACAAATTGAAAAATGAAAGAGAAGATTAAATAAATGTAATCTAGGACTTAAAAAACAATGAACTAGTTTATGCATAAAAAGGATACAAAGCTCACTAAAATGTAAGGTGATACATCAAAAGCATAGGTACTTAGTATATTTAGATAGGGTTTGAAATAAATGAGTTTTAAAATTACTATGGTGAATTTTAAAAATTTAATGTGAAATTCTAATTTATATATACAAGAAAAATCAAAAGACTATTGTTAAAATCAATAAAGAATTATCACTAGGGTTTTTAGGGTTTTTGTGCACAAGAAAAGTAAGTTAGGTTCACCAAATGATTTAACTTATTTGGGAATAATGGAATTTTATTCCTATTTTAGTTAAGGGCCTAGATTAATAAATTAGTACCAAATATAACAATAAATACAATCCTAATTTATGCAACTATTTATCTTTTTCACCTTTCTAAAAATATTAATAAATAAGAAGAAATATAACTTAGCTATAAAATTGACTGAGAAGACTAATATAGAGGTTGAAAATGGTTGTGCAAACCTAGGAATGTATTGTAAACCTAAATCTAGATTTCATTGGGTGAAGGAACATGCGTGTTGAAAAGTGGACACTTTGGTGTTTGGTGTTATTGTTCATTCTTACTACTATTATCCAAATTGATCATAGAGACCTAAAACTTTTTGGGTAGTTGTGCTATGCCTATGAAAAATTAAGTGCTAGTTGTTGATGGAACTTTTTGTGGAGATTATTTTGTCTTCAAACCCTAACCCTCCATCATGATTGATAAAATGACATTTGAGTCACTTTAGAAAGGGGGGTTAGTGTGAAAGATGTACTAAATGTGCAATTCACACCCCTTATGTCGGCATGCTACCTACATACCAATACTCTGAAGAGGTATCAAGTCATATATAGTTATCCCACCTAATGTGCTTTGTGAAATAGTGTGATGTGGATGCAAATTCCAAATTGATAGTGTTTGAGGTGGATAGGGACTGGTATGAGGGTTTGAGTAGGTTTTTAGCTAAGTTGGGTGATTATGTGCAAATAATAGGGAAGTTTTCATTAGTTATTTATTTGTATTCTTTTTAGCTTTATAAGTTTTATCACCTCCCTTGTAAATGATATTTGATTTAGTTTTATAATTAACAATTGGTCATGGGTTAGATGTAATCATGCTAGGATGACCTAATTAAGGATAAGGATTGGATGAAAATGACCATTAGGTCTCAAAGTGAAAAATAACAGGATTACCAAAAATGGGATAATACTTTATGCAGTGCTATAGTATAAATGGGGTGCTCCTATCCTATAGCCTTGGAACTTGAGGGAATAGGATTGGCATGGGGAATACTATCTGGCTAAGGTGGAATGACCATTTAGAAGGTTCTAGATAATTGTTAATGAGTAAAAAGGTGTCTAGAAGATTTTCAAGAACATGTAAAAAGGACCTATGGATGGGGTGTCACAAGCCCCACTCAAACTATCAATTTGGACATTTTATACGACTATAAAGGGATAACATGGTAGTGTATCTTTCCAACAAGGAGGAGATAAATCATCTTATAGTCATTTCAAAGGAGTTCTTTTAGCCTTAAGGATTAAAATAATGGTTTTTTTCCAAAGGTAAGTCTAGGAATAAATTAATGTCGATCATAGGGATCATTATCAATTTGATCCATTTTAAACAAAAGTTTTTCTAATTATTTCAACTATGGTTTAAAATAAGTCTAAGTTGTTATATGGGTTTTAAACTAAGAGGAAGGTTGTTAGTGAGTTTAAAACATTTAATTTTCTTGTATTTTGGTGGATTTTACTCGAATTATTTGTTGGTAATTAGTTAAAATTAATTACATGGGGTAAAACAACAATTTGTGAAACTAATTACATGGGGTGAAATGGTAATTAATGAAACTAATTATGTGGGGTGAAATGGTAATTATTGAAACTAATTATGTAGTGTGAAATGATGATGGGATGATAAAATGGGCTTAAGACATACATTAGAATAGATGTATATTGTGCAAAATCCTAGTGCCTATAATTATATCCCATTTAAATTCACTTTCAATCCAACATACTAAGAATCCCACACATCAATATCTTGAACCTACTAAAACCATATAAAATTAATTTGGGAAAGAAATCAAGAACCAAATATTAATTTTAATGATATCCTTGTTACTTTCTTAGTGTTACAATTTCAAAATGTTAGTGAAACATTAGCACAACCCATAACAAAAACAACAAGCGATGAGAGAACTCAAAAAAATACATGTAATTGAAATGATTAATTAATATCAAAGTTAGATCCATAAGATTGATAATAAACTTTATGCTAATAGATGCAACTTCATTCAATCAGTTTAGAGTTCTAATAGTTGGTGTTAAATCAATCTAATAAATTGTTTTAAGAAATAACACTTAGGTTTAACACCAACTCTTATCTAAATCTATTGAGAGATCTACAGGTCATAGTTTCCATTTGATATTAAAAATACATGCAAACATATATTACTTACATTGTTCTTGTCCTCTATGCTTCTCACAATAACCAAGACTTTAGATTTAATCCTGAAGATAATTTAAACATCAATTAAGACATACTAATAACAATAAACTACATTAAAATAACATGTTCTATGACTACCCAACACTCATTTCCACCTTCTATTTATATATATGGATTCAAAATCTATTTAAAATTAAAACCTATTTACATTTCATGAATTCCTAAAGCTAATTAATCAAACATAATCCAACCTTTACATTGATCAATACAAATTAACATTTGTCTTCATCATAATCGAACATACTCATAATATATGCATGTAATGAGAGAATATAAATAAAATGACTGAATGAGATCCTATATACGTTCAAACACTTTCTTAATATAACTCAAATTATAAAATATACTTATATTCAAAATGAGACCATATTATCAAATTAATTCAAATATATTATGAAAGGAAAGAATAATTTAGTATAGGTCAATACAATGATTAAATACAATTCTTCACTTGCCTAGATAACTCAAAAAAAAAGTAACGAAGACATAAGTACATTCACAACCAAATAAAATATATCACCAAAGTGAATCCAACAGTGAATACCTCCTAAAGAGCAAATAATTATGCCTAGTCCAATGATCCCAACCATTGGTGGCCATAACCACCCCAACCATCGGCTTGATGGAGGAAATCAGAATTCATGCTTGGAAAAATTCATGAGCATAACATTGAGATTGAAACCAAGGATTAAAATAGAAAAACAACTAGACATTAATGATTAACATCAAAAAAACAACCCTCCATGATGCATTTCACAACATAGATTACTAACAATAGTCCTAACATTTGACATAGATGTTCATGCATTCAAAACAACTTATCCTCTTATAAGCACTAACTACCACCCATGCATTTCAATTAAATCCACAATTTATATAATATCTATTTCAAAGAGAACATAGGCATATAAATTTCAATAATAACTTATAAATGAAATAAATTCAAAATTAAACAAAACCAAATAATCTAATATTTAGCCTAAATCCATTAAATTACCTTTTCCCTTTAAATAGCCCAACAATAATTAAGAAAATCTTAAAACCACGCCATTTCCATGTTCTAATTTGTTTATCTAAAAACATCAAAAAGCACTTACAACCATGTGAGTTCTAAATAGAAGTATGAAAGAACACAATAGTTTCCTAATAAATAACCATGCAAAGCCAACACAACATTTCCTATTGAAAACACACCTCATATCATTGAATGAAAAAAAACACCCTACTAAAGAAACCCTTCCCACACCAAGTTTGAGTCTTGAATGGTTCTTAATTTACTCATATACATATATAAATTGAATGTAGGTTTGTCATAAATTCATATGACAAGATTAACCTAAAGACACTCTACCTTCCCAAGTTATATCATGTCCTTAATTTACTCATATACATATATAAATTGAATGTAGGTTTTCTATGAATTCATATGACTTCATGGTTAACCTAAAAACATTTGGTCTCATGGGGTTTCACCCTCCAAGCATGATCTAAACTAGTAGTCCATTTAATATAACAAAACTTCACAATACACCATTTACTTAGAGATAATGCCATTCTTACAAATAAGGAAAATGGTAAATGTCTCCTTGTTATTTCTATCCATAGAAATTAATACCAATCACACTTAATTCTCTCCATGAACCCCATTTTCCACCTATTGCCATTAATGTCTTATATGATGAAAACCGTCATGTATCACTCCTCCACTATCATTTTTATCTTAGGGTTTTAGCCCCTAAAAATAGTTGGTTCAATCTAGATCCTATAATCTCTCTAACACTATGCCCATCTAAATATTTGAGTTGAGAAATAAAACTAATGAAAATAGTGATCACCACCAAAATCTAAACACATCAATCTAGATTCTCCATAATGCCAAAGGGGTAAGTAAAAGTATCCCCATGAATCACTTAACCATCATGATCATCATGTAAATATAGTGAGACAACATCATGATCCCCCCTTAAGTCAAAGCATGAATCAATTCACATGATACCCCAAGGGGTCAAACAATAATTAAACTTCCAATGGCTTAACAAGTATCACAACTATCACAATTCAAATGACACCAAACCCTACAATAGCACAAACTCAATCAAGTGGGTGATACCAAATAACTAAATAAAATTGACATATAGAAGACGAAAAAATTGACCAATCAATCATAAGTCCAATGTAAAATAAAATTTAGACATACTAGAACAATAGCACTAATAACTTAAGATGTCCGAGAAATGTGGAGTTGGGAATTAACAAATAAGATTATAACAAAATATGAGAAGTAATCAATGGCTCAAGATCTTATTCTCATTTTTTTAATGGTTAGTATCGATCATCTATTCAATTCCATTTTCATAACACCCAATATATCGAGGTCTACCACCAATATTACCTCATACAACATGTTCTTTTAGTCACATCAATAGACATCAACTATAATGTCCCTTTTTTTATAGCCTTCCATAACTCTTAGAAGATCCAACTTTCTTGGAGAGTGCTAGCAACGTCAAAAGGGAATTTAGTCAGTAGCATTGTGTTCAAAAGATTTTAAGGAGCTCATACATTGCTTTCTATTTGGAATGAGAACGCTATTCATAAATCACTATTCATGGATAACTATTCATGAGTGATTGTGCATGATGACATGACATAGTATTGAGTTGGCTTAGTGATGAAGTGTCTTTGTTAATTTGGCTTGACCCAAAAAATGATTTTTTTAATGTTGAAATTAGAGAAGAGAGAAGAGGGACATAATTTTCCCACTTGGACACATAGAGGAATAATGGAGGCATATGAAGCATAGATTGATTGAATATCTCATCTATCCACTCAAGCATGTGATTTAAGGACTATTTTAACTTATGATCTTACACATGGGAAAGTGGGGGACAAGATCAACTATTCATGATTAAGGGTCACAAGCAAGGATTAAAGGCACATAGGTTTTGGTCAAAGATAAATCTTGAAGATTCAATTGCATATGTGAGAGGAAAAATGCACTATTGATGAATAGTGATAACACTTTAAAATTGGGCACAATTATTTATATCTCATGGTTTTCCCTCTCTTTCTCCTTCTCTTTTGTATTTCTATAAGTATGACACTTCTCCCTTTTTAATATTTTTTTTACAAACACAACCCACCTACCACCCTTTATTTTTTTATCTTGAACATTGGTTCATCCTCTATCTTGGAGGAGAGAGATTCACAAGAGTGCTAGTCTTTGGTGGTGAAAGATTATTCCCTAGCTAGCTGATGTTGGTTTCATACAAGAGCCAAACTTGGCTTCATTGGAGCATGTATCATTTGTTTTTGGAATGGTTGTAAGTTTGTTGTAGTTTATGCTTTTTATTTGTAATCATTTATAAATATATTATTTTAATAAGAGAGTATTGAGAGTAGTATGTGTTTGTATCCACCATTGTTATATGTGTAATCTTTTCTACATAATTAAAGAGTATGTCTTGGGTATTTGGTAGTATTAATATTTATCTATGTGTATATTTAAATAAGTTTTATAGAAAAAATATGATATGTGAGTGTTAAGTAATATGTGGGTGATCATAGTTGTATAAATATGAAAGTTATTATGTCATAGGTGATTTAGGATGTAGTTAGCATCAAAATTTATTAGTGTAGTTTGGATTAGTGAAGTTTGAGTGTTTGGGTTTTTTAGAGTTTATGTGTTTTAGAAAATATTCCCTAAAAAGTATATTTTAGTGATATAAAGACGGTGATATTGTCAGCCTATTGGGAAACTAATCTTTTACATATCATCTATTGAGAAGTTATATCTTAGTCATGCATCTTAGAGAAGTCAATTTTAGATATAATTTAAGAAACATAGTTTTTAATCTTCTAGGAGACCCCAATCATGAGACTAAGGCTAAAAGGGTAGAGAAAACTTGGGAGATATACACTATGAGGAATCCCTCCTTGTGGATGCCATCAATAATATGGTTAGATAAAAATGGGAGGTGCACTAAATTTTATAGTAGCTTATGATCAATAACAATATCAATCATAATGGTGGATCTAATGGTGAGACAAACAATTTGGGCACCCATGTCTAGGCACCTAGTCACACTAAATCCACTCAGGCATCCATAGTTAGGACCTTTATTCTTATTTTCTAGATCAATAGAGGCCACAAGGTGATAGGCAATAAGATACAAAAGAAAATTTTAGTGATTATATCCATGAGTGGAAATCTTGGGATGAGGAATTGAAAGCATCCATTTCATTATGATTTCGATTAGTTGAGATTAAGAAGCCTAGAGGAGACAAAGGGCACAACTAAGATTTATACTAGAAGATGGGGAAGGTGACTCTTTCACCTTTTGATGGTTTAGGAAAATGCACTACTCATGCATGGATACATAATTTGGATAACTATTTCAGTTTGTACCCCATTTTCTAGATGGATGCCATCTAATTTATTTCTCTACACTTGAAAGGTGAGGTACATGATTGGTGGCACTTTGGGATAATAACCCAAGGACACAGGCTCATTGATACATATAGATAGTTCACATGATGGTTGATAGATATGTTTAATTAGAGGGATCATGAATTTTTATTTATAGGGCTAACACACTTGAGGCAATTTGGCATGCTTGATGCCTACATTTTATAATTTTAGAGGCTATTGGTCATGGTTACATATGTTCCTAAAAAAATATTGACCACCTTATTTATTGAGGGACCAATGGAAATGTTATGAGGTTGGATGAAGGCATTTAGTCTACCTTCACTATAGTATGCTATTAGGAGAGCACAAGACTTGGAGTTCTCTATTCCCAAGTCAAGACTCCCATCAAAGTTTCTAATTGATCTTTTTTTGTCGAAGCAGGATAAAGCACTTGAATTTCCACCTAAATTGCCAAATAAACATTACATGATGGATGAGGCTAAAGATGATATGTGGAGGAAAACATTTTGTTTTACATGAAAATATCCATGGTAACTAGGACATAGGTTCAAGGAAAAGGGGAAAATATACTACATTGAGGTGATTCTAGAAGAGGACAGTGAAATGTCTGATAGTGATGTGCCAAATGACCATAGTGAGAATAATAGGCATGAGGAGTTGGAGCCTACACAAACATAATAAATCAAAGTATAAAGTACACTTACTTCTCTTTCATGCACACCAAGATATAATCCCTTTAGGTTTCAAGGCATTTTGTGTGGGTGTAGAGTCAAAGTACTCCTTGATGGTGGTGCCACTCATAATTTCATAGATAAGGGATTATTGGTAAAAAGGTATTTACCTGCAGAAGAATTTGAAGGCTTTGATGTGGTGGTGGATAGTGGGTTTAACATCCCTTGTAAGCAAAATACTAGTAATATTAGCATCCTCATTGATGAGCACACAATCTGTGATGATTTTTATGTTTTTAGTTTAGGTGGGCTTAAAATAGTGCTTGGAGTATAGTGGTTACATTCACTAGGATAAATTTCTTAGAACTATCAAACCATGGATTTTAAATTTAAACATAAAGGGAAGAATTTAACATTAAAGGGAAATCCTCATCTTTTACCTCATCTATTTGTGGCTAAAATAATGGAATCTAATAGCTATAAATATTCCATCATGGGTAAGAAAACAAATTCTTATTTGCATGATAGGAAAAATGAAATTATTAAGGATATTAGAGGTTTAGTATAGGATAACATATTTATACATGATTATGGCCATCAGTCAGAGGCTTTAGTGGTGGAAAAAAAAATATTTTTATCTTATGAGTAATTATGAGAGTGATATAGTAGAAGTAGAAGAGAGCAAAGTTGATGATAAGAGAGTTTTTCACATATTTACAGAAGATTATTGCACTTGTGGTTGAAAATTTGTATAAGGTTCCATTTTTAAGGTCTTACATCATGGTGTGACAAACAAGAAAATGTGCAAACATCTTATATTGATCTAGGATCCTATAACTTCTTTGGGTTCTACTAGGAAGCAATAGGGGCTTGAGATTTGATTGCTTGAGGACAAGCAATCTTTGAGTGGGGATGATTGTAATGTCCCTTTTTTTATAGCCATCTGACACTCTTGGAAGCTCCAAATTTATTGGGAGTGCTAGTAGTTTCAAAATTGAATTTAGTCAGTATCATTGTGTTTAGAATATCTTAAGGAGATCATACATTGATTTATATTAGTAATGAGAACAATATTCATAAATCACTATTCACTAATTAGTATTCATGGGCACTATTCAAGGATAAATATTCATGAGTGACTATGCATGATGACATGGCATAGTATTGAGGTGGCTTAGTAATGAAGTGTCTTTGGTGATGTGGCTTGACCCACATAATGATTTTTTTAATGAAATTGGAAGAGAGAGAAGTTGGGCACAATTTTTCCACTTGGCCACATGGAGGAATAGTGGAGGTAGGTGAAGGATAGATTGATTGAAGATCTCATCTACACACTCATGAATGTGATTGAAGTAATATTTTGACATATGATATTAAACATGGGAAAGTGGGGGATAAGATCAGCTTTTCTTGATTGAGGGTCACATGTAAATATTGAAAGCACATGGGTTTTGGTCAAAGATAAATCTTGAAAATTCCCTTACACATGTGAGATTCAAAATGCACTACTAATGAATAGTGATACCATTTTAAACTTGTCACAATTATTTCTCTCTTATGGTTTTCACTCTCTTTCTCCTTCTCTTTTGTATTTTTATAAGTATGACACTTCTCCCTTTTTAATATATCTTTTGCAAACACAACCCCCCCCTTTATTTTTTAATCTTGAACATTGGTTCAACTAGTATCATGGAGGAGAGATCTTCACAAGATTGATAGTATTTGGTGGTGAAATATTCTTCCCTATCTAGTTGACGTTGGTTTCATACATGAGCCAAACTTGGCTTCATTAGAGCATGCATCACTTGTTTTTGTAATGGTTGTAAGTTTTTCATAGTTTATGCTTTTTATTTGTAAGATTTTATAAATTTATTATTGTAATAAGAGAGTACTGAGATTATTATGCATTTTTATCCACCATTATTATATGTTTAATCATTTATACATTATGAAAGAGTATGTCTTGGGTATTTGGTATTATGCAGATTTCTCTGTGTATGTTTCAATAGGTTTTATAGAACCAATATGATATTAGAGTGTTATGTGATATGTGGGTTATCATAGTTGTATAAATCTAAAATTTATTGTGTCATAGGTCATTTAGGATGTAGTTAGCATTAGATTTTATTAGTGTAGTTTGGATTAGTGAAGTTTGAGTGTTTTTTTTAGGGTTTATGTTTTTTAGAAAATGTCCCCTAAAAGGATATTTAATTAATATTATTTTAACATTATATAATTTAAATAACATAATATGAGCTATACATAAAAATAAAAATGATATAATGAATCATTATAATCATCTATTATGGCATAAGTCATCAATATAACAGTAAGCTAAAAATCAAACATAATGTCAAAATTATAATCACATCTATGAATATTAGCCTAAATAAACCTCTAAATCAAGAAAGATATGTTTTTAAAAGTCTCATAACCATAAATAAGGTATTAAAGGATTGGGTCATGATGAAATATAGAAAAAGAAAGATTGAATGGTTGTGCACATGGGCAATAAAAGAGTGCTTTATCCCATAATCATTTTCCAAAAATTCCCTTTGTACTAGAGTTCACCATAGCCCAAGATCATAAGGGGCTCATGCAAAGTTACATAGTGTGCATTTTATGAAATCCACCAAAATCATGCTACTATTTTCCATCTATCCAATCATAGGCTCTTAGATTTATTTCCCTCTTAATTTTCCCTCTAAATATTTTAATTAAAATATAAAGTAATTTTATTGTCTGTGGCACTAATATTAACATGACATAGGTATAAACTCTATCAAATCCCATGTGTAGAAACCATGGGATTTGGACCCTTTTGACATCATCATAGTGCATTTTGGCCAAGTGATAAACCTTTACATGTGTGCAGGCCCTGATGAGAGTATTGATTCTACAAAAATATTTAACAATGAATATGTAAATGGTAAAAGTAAATAATAAACTACCACTACCCTATTCCAAAGAATTTCATTAATTGCATTCTATTTTTTGGTTTTATGTATGAATTTCAATTATTATTTTTTGATTCATATAACTATTGTATGTTTTCCTGCTCATTCTCTAACTAGAGAAATTTTAAAAACAAAACAACTATGTAATTTTGTCATAACACACATTTAAGCTCGTACAAGTAATACATTTTAGATGAAACAAGAAATAGTTTTAGTATATTGATGTTTAACTCTCAAATTTAGATATGGGGAATCTAGGGTTAAGGGGGTATGGACACCCTAAGGCACAAGGATGGTATACTATATATATATATATATACATATATATATATATATATACATATATATATATATATATACATATATATATATACATATATATATATATATATGTATATATACATACATATATATATATATACATACATATATATATATATATATATATATTGTAGGATAATTAATTGAAAAATGTATATAAAACATATTCTAAATTTATTATGATGAGATAAGATAAAGATAAAAATTACAACTATGCTAGATATTAAAAAGATAATGAGCACAAGATACTTAGTTGGTTTTGATGCTAATATAGATCTATATCTAGAATAATAAGGAAGTATAAAAGATCTAGATTTTAGATTAGTAATTTGATTCTATAAATTATACCTATGTAGATGTAGACACTTGTATCAACTTGAGATAGTTATGCCGATGCTAATGTCTAAATTGAATACAAGTGTTCGATAAAGAATGCCTATTAAAAGTAGATGCGACCACATATATGCTTCTAGGTTCACCTTCTCTTTATAATGGCTATGGGATTATTGTTCCTTATCAAATGAGAAAACCCTATTTCTTCATCTTTATAATGGCTATGGGAAAAATGGGTTAGTGGGCACAAGATGTCAATTTGACCTAAATACCCATCTTTTAATGAGCATTGACTAAATAATAAATAATATAAATATGGCCTTAGACTTATGTAGTTATACCATATGTGTTATATTGTGTGTGTATCATGAAATATGTGATAAGCAAATATGTAGAGTGATCTAGCTCATAAATTTACAAATGTGGTATATGGATCATTTAATACTTCAAACCTATAAATATGTTATCCCTATGAATGATATGTAAATAAGAGTAAAAAGGTTAGATTTACTTAATTGAGTGCTTGATTGAGTATTTTTTGGTCTATGTTAGGTGAGGAATGAATGAGGATTGATCTTATATTTATACCAATCCATTTGGATAATATCTTCCATTAAAACACTTAAGCTAACCATAGGAATACATTTTACTTTAAAATTGGATGACCTTAGGGCAATGGACACTTGCATTGGAATAGGATGTTGGTGTAGGCCTTTTTCCCACTAGGATGCGCCTACATAGTTATATTAGCTTACTTAGATCTCTAGAGGTCATTTGGGTTACTTTGTAAGATTAGTCCCACATTCACTATAATGTATGTTTTTTTTCTCTATCCAACCTATATATGAACCTCTCTCCTTTTATATTTATAATGCAGTATATTATGTGTATTATTAGAGCATTCATGTCTTGGTGTAATTGTTTCTCTTTGAATTCATTTTTACAGCTATGTGTGTTTTCTTTGTATTGTCGTGAACAATATGTGTCTTATATTGCATCTTGAATCAGTATATTAATTTGGATTGGTATTCCTAGAACTCATTATGATAAGGTATTAGAGATGATCTTGATTTGAGCATTTATTATTTTTTTCTACAAGTTTTCATTTAAGATCTAGGGTTCTTTCTAAAAAAAGAGGATCAATATTCTATCTTGTTGTATTCAAATACCAAAATTAATTTGGTATTGAGGGTAAAATATAGACTATTGGTATTTTGGAGTTTGTGGCCTAATTAGTGGTGCATTCCAACCTCATAAATTTTGTTCTAATTATTCATGGCTCTACTAATCCAATGCCCTATTATATGAGCCTCTTGCACTTGCCAAACAACCTATCCTAAAATGGTCTATGTGAATGATTAAGGGTATCAAATTATATTCATTGTCAAAATTAATATTATTTTAATATTGTGATGATATTAAAATTTTTGGGTCAAACTTCACCAAAAAGGAAGTAATAAGATGCAACAAACTTGAGACCCTTGTCTTTAAGGAGATAGGTTTGATTGATTATTTTGGCAATTTTAAGTGATAAGATGTTCAATCCTAAAAGTTATCCATCGATGTGGAAATCTTGTGTTTATACCTAATGCATATAGATATGGACTTCATGTAAGTTATTCATCATCTTGAAAATCTCATGTTAACACCCAATGCATCTAGATCTAGACTGTAGCTCAACCTTTGATTATATAGTCTATCATAGCATCTGATTTGATGCATGTCATAAGAAGTTGCATCACTATGACAAACATTAGTAAAATTTGGAAAATAAATTATGACATGACTAAAAAATTTATTCACAATAACTAAAAATGTCTAAATTCTACTATTTTTTTGCAACTCAGCTGTAAATGAGTAAATAAATGACTAAGTTGGTCATTGACTAAAAAATTATTTAATCATACAAATAAAAATGACTAAATAGTTACACAAATAAAAATTAGATGAAAGTTTAAAAAAAAAATCTAATGGGAGTGTATTCATTGAATATTTCCTCATTTCACTAGTTGGTAATTAGCCTGGCACTGAGGCATTTTGGGTTATAGCAGTGGTTTGCATGGGTGATAAAGCTTTTTTGGAGAGGATCTAGAGACTTCTAAATGGCAAGTAAGGAATTTTAAGTTTAATGCAAATAATTTGAAGCTGATGAGGCCCCTCTATAGTGAAGTCATATTTGGGGACACCCTCTGTAGTGAATTTAGAGGTAATTCAAAACCCTCATTACATTAAACACAAAATCTATATATTTCTGATTGCTAAATTATAGTAGTTACATAAGCGACTGAGTACTAGAACCATATAGGTATTTTAGGGTTTAGGGGACTATTTTTTCATTAGTATTGATTCAAAAAATTATTATAGATGGGTAGTTTATATTCATTATATTCTATTATAAAAATTCTTAGTATTGATTTAAAAGTCATTCTATTACAAAAAAATCCTATGGGTTTTATATTCGTTCCAAAAATTTCTCCCTATGGAAGCTAAAAATTCTCAGAGAGCTTTCCCAAGGTCTTGGTTTCCTTGTTATAAGGGTGAAGGAAGATACAAGTTTTAGACCTTTCACATTCCAAAAAATGACTTTTCATATACCCACCCCTTAATATGACCTATTATAACATATGCTTTTTTACAAGTCTTAAAAACACCACCAATATATTTTGAATACATATTGGAAAGCATAAAAACAAGAAAAAGACAAAATAGGAGTATGTTGAAGATTTGTTGGTGCCCTATTGATGTCATCTTGATGCTCATTACTCCTATACATACTTGGCCTACTTATTCTTCAGTTGTCAAATACTGATTCTCCCATTGGTACACAATGAAATCACTAGGCCATTTATATTCTTGGATCTAGAGTAGGTTGGCCTAGTGATCTTTCCATCTCTGGTCCAACAACATTTTGACATCAATTATGAACTTTGCATATCCAAAATCCAAAGTAATTAATCTATCCAAAATAACATTAAAACTAAAAATATTTATGTTTTCATCTTTTTTCAAGAAATCAATGACTTGATTTTACCATATTCACTTTTAATGCATCAAAATCTTTTATTTTTTATCCTCTATCAAAATGGAAGGAATAAATTAGTATTTGAAGGTAGCAAAATAATCAATCTTTTCTTGTATTTTCTACCTCTCACCATTCACATACTAAAATTCATCCAAGATCATTTTCACTATCTTCTCTGTTAGCTTGAGTGAGGTCAGAGCACTTATATCTCTTTATATAACTTTGCAAAAGGTTAGTAATTTATGGTGTGCAGGTTGCCATTTATTGTATATTGGATCCAAAATAGAAATATTGACCTTCAACTGATCAATGGCTTGAGACAAGGAAGAATAACATTCATACACATCTCCCAACTTGTTAATAACCAATTTTACTCTATATTCTAAAATATTCTCAACCACCTCAAGGATTTTCATTTTGGCCTCATCCTTTGTCTTCTCATTTTTGTTTTTCAAATCTTCAATTTCTTCCTCCAAAATCAAATTCAATGTATCCAAATGATCAACTAGGACTGTACTATCACTAGTTATTTATGGTATAGGGTCTTGATATGGCACAATTGCTTGTCTTTGAGAATCACCACCCTTCAAATTATGCTTTAGTTTGACATTTTCCAAGTACAACCTATTCACTTCATCATTCATCTCAATTTGAGTTTTTTCATAGTCGAGCAATCTTTACTCCATTTTCTTGACAATAGCTTGTGTAAACATTGCAAATTGCATAGTAAGGGTGGAAACTTCAAGCACTGATGTATCTTTAAATATTTTCACCATATTTATTCCTCTCATTTCTTGGACTACATCAAGCAATCTTGGCTTGTTGGTGTTCTTCTATATGACCCATATTTCTAGAGTCTCTATCTTTGGGTTAAACGCATAACCACTGACACCATGCTCATAATTAAACTCAAAAACCATCATGGGGTCATCTTCAAGGCCAAGGATGATTATCATATTACTCTTCAAAACCATTTTTTTAGCCTCATCGAGGCTAGCATTTATTTCATAAAATTTTAAATCCTTAAAAGTTTGTGTTACAATTTGATCATGATGAGATTCATCAGCACCCATTTTATTTATTTCCACCTTTTCTTAAAATTCTTTCATCTTCATTTTGAGATAAAAATCTTTTAATTCTTGGTTATTGATGAAATCATCATCCTCGATGAACCTCATAGAAGCCACAACCCTTTCATCTTCTTGTAGTTCAAGCTTACCTTGTGCCTATTTATCCATTCTTGCTTTTGGTTTGTGTGCTTCTATTTCTTAACCAAAAAGGGGTTTGTCAACTTACTTTTCCTCTCCCATATGCCTCAGAATACTGGCCAACTCCTTCAATCATTTCATATGGAACCATTGGAGAAACATCATCAATTAGGTGGTGAACCAAGAATAGATGGATCTTACACTAACATTGTATCTGGACTAGGTTCTTGATTCACAACTCTTATTGGATTTTTGACAAGGAGGTTGGTAGTCTTTTTAGGCTACTTCTCAAACTTGCCATATATTATTTCAAAATTATCAATTATCAAATCTATTATTATTAAAGGTCCTTCTCTTAAACAAAAAATACAAAAAAATAGGGTTTTATTTTCTTTTGTCATCCCCAAACTTCTTTAAAATTTCCCATTTTATTTTCCTATTATATACCTATTAAAAAGTGACAAAATTTCTGATCACATCCTCATCAAAATTGATTTGATGGGATATCCCCATCTTGGTAAGGATGACTTGTCTAACAGAGTTCATGTGACCCTCTGGATCACAAACCCTTTCTATCCCTAATTTCAAAGAATATTTAACCTTCAAATAGGCTTGCAACTCCTTCAAGGTATCTACACTAATGTACCATTCACCAAACACATAGGTATCTAGAGCATCTACCACATGAATTCAAGAAAAGCAATTCCATTTAGCACAAATTTTGGCAACACATGGGGTGGTTGAGTACACCCATATAATTTAATTATATTATGGTCAAGAAATAAATACCAATCAACAAAGTTATGTTTGTGACCCTGTTCTGACCTATGAGCAAGAGGCCTCAACATTTATCTAACCTCTTTGGTTAATCTAGGAAAAGGGATACCAAGGAAATTCATTATTATGATTGAGAAAAAACCATGGAACACAACATAGTTATTATTATGATAATGAGTGTCCCATTTATAACACTAGCACTGTGTAGGCAATCTCTATCCATTTTGACCTATCATGTTCAAGTCCATCCTTCTAGGCCAATTCCATCTATTTTGATACAAAATTAAATGACACAACAAAGAATAATATTTGAACTCTATAGGTGTTTTATTCTCCCTTATTTTCAAAAATTTGTCATGCAATTTTTTCTCAATAAATGATGCAAAATCATACTCAACATTAACCTTTGGGTTCTATATTCTCATGGCCATCATCATCATGCCAACTAAAAATCTATCTTGGACATAAATTCCTAACACTTGAAAAAAATCAAAATATGTCATTTTGAAATACACAGCAAAGCCATCAACTAGAAAAGGCTCGACTGTAGTGGTTGGGATTAAAATCCTTCTATTATTGGCACCTTTCCTTAGGTACATGGGCAACTCATCAATTATATGTGTATTTCTCAAACTGGTATATTCTTTTTCACTCATCTTCAAGTCAAATTTTGTGAGGGCTTGCTTTTTAAGCATGAAGTAATCAATGATTGTATTTCTATCCATAGCCACTAATGGTGACCCATTTGGCAACCTAACAATTTTGTTGGTTAGATGATAGTGTTGTGCCAATATCCTGATCAAAGCCACATCAATGAATACATTTGGCACCACAAGCTTATCTAAATTCAAATTCCATGGGTTTACAACTGATCTTTATCCATCTTGATTTTCACAAAAATACCAAAAAAGGTTCCATCCTGAGATAGGGACTCTAGCATCCCGACATCCCTCTGCTACATCCTTGAATATGTTTTTATACCCTTTATCAAATAAATTTGGAAAAATATCCAACAATGACTATTGAAGGGGTCACTTCTTAGGAATAGGGGGTTTAGTGCTCTTACTTGTAGACTTAAATTTCTTAGGTGCCATAGTTTAAACTAGGGTTTTGACAGTCACTCTACCAAACTAGTTAAAAACAAAGCACAAACTAAATACCAAAATTTATGAAGAGAGTGATGAGGCAGACTTAATCAATTGGAGGATGGCCAAAGTGCACACATAGATCTTTAATTCACCATTTAAAATCACCATTGAATTTGTTTGAATGATGAAATATAGATAAATTCCCAATTTTATTCTACTACAAAGCTGATTATTTCACCATTACTCTAGCTTGTGCCATGAAATTGATAAATCTTAGCATTCAAGTCTTTCAAACATAGACCATTAATATAGTCCAATCTAATGGTTGGGTAAGTACTTCAATTATGGGAATCAATGATAACCACTATAAGGTGGTGATATACTCATTATAGCATTTAATACTTTACCACATCATTGTAAGACCTATTTACATCTATCATGGGACCATAAGGCTTCTAGATGGTTATACCTCATCTTTCACCACTTATCACCACCTAATAATCCTTGATACATGTCATCATGGGATGGTGGGATACATGTTACCCCTTATACCTCATACCACATTATCTCTAACCTTTGATTTGACCATTGTGGGACCATAGGGTCCTTTGGTATCCCTTCACTATTTACAGTATCACTATAAGCATTAGATTTAACTATGGTAGGAGTGTGGGACATACTTTATATAACTATTACCACTTACTGCTAACCTACAAGACCCTCTTTGAACTATCATGGGGCTGTAGTATGTGTTAAAATGCTCTTAATAGGATTCTTGAGTAGAGAATTCATTCATTATGATTCATATGTACCTTCTATAGTTAAATTTTTCACCTAGAGTGTCAAATAAAATATATGAAAAATATAGAGTGTAGACTCTAGAGAGTTAATATCTCTAGTATATTAGGGTTTGGGTGGCTAATGTCCATCAATTGACCCTTTAACAGTGAGACATTATGTGATAGAATAATAAAATTGATGAGAATATTGAAATAACAAAATATGTGTCTCATATATTATGAATGGCAAGATGGTGGGATATATGTTACCCCTTATACCTCATATTGCATTACTACCAACCTTTGATCTGACCATCATAAAACCACGAGATCTTTTGGTATCCCTTCACTAATTACCGTATCACCATAATCATTGGATTTAACTATGGTGGGAGTACAGGACATACTTTATATAGCTATTACAACTTACTATTAGCCCACAAGACCTTCTCTAAACTATTACGGGGCCACAATAAACCATCTCTATATATCTCAACATCAAAAGTGAAGTTCTCATATGATGTGGGGGAGTGTAACTATCTTTTCACTTCCTTTTGTTCTCGTACACCTGTCAAAGCTATTTGAATGTACTATAAGGATATGGTAAGAGACAAAAAACACATTAGTGATCAAAATACAAATGTGTTTAACATGGACATGATATAGTATGCTTATGAATGGCTCCTAGAATAATTGTAAAAGGAATATGGATGCCTAGGATGAATTTTATAAATTTTGAAAAAAATACCCCAAAGACATGTGGTCTCATGGTGATCGAATACCATGATGAATTCCATGACAAGTGAATTGGTATGGATTGTCATGGCATTCCATCACCATGAGACCACATTTCTTTGAGGCGTTTTTTAATCCAGTCCACTACCTTGTCTATGTTATTGCTTACTATTATGCTCTGATATATTTTTTCCAAGCATCAATAGTTTATTCAAAAACACTTGTTTTAGGATTTTAGCCAAAGCAACAAGGTAGTGAACTATTTGATAAAATTATTTGGTAAGCATGTATGAAAAATGTGGTAGAATAGATAAGGTAGTGAACTATTTGAAAAAATGCCTTAAAGAATGTGGTCTCATGGAATGCCATGACAAGTAAATGCAATTGGTAATTGCTCTTAGTTATTATTTATGCAATGTGAAGTAATTACATAACTGCTTAGGTTAGCATTGTAAAAAATATATTGTAATTGAATTTTTTTCATATATCAGTATCTATTTATTAGTTATGCAATGCGAAGTAATGCTTTGAGTTTGACAGATGTGCAATGCAATGTAATTAACAATTTGAATATAAACTATAGAAATCTATTTTTTAAAATTTATTAGTTAAACTCTCTATTTTATTTTTTCTCTATAAATTTATTGCTATGGAAATTCCTTTCAATTAAAAAAAAAAATTTTAGTCTCTTAGTCTACAAATTTTTACATTTTTTTAAATATCTATTTTTTTTTATATTTTCAAAAAATCTTGAACTTTTAGTTTACCAATTTTTACCCCAAAATATTTTTATTGCTATGTGTCTAAAATTACATATGGATCAATGTCAAATGTTAAATATGGATCAATACCATGCATTTTATGAGAGAGTATTCAATGAGAGGGACATGAATAAATATCAATGTCCATGTAATGATTGTCTTGGTGGAAAGGTGAGAAAAAGAAATCTGATTCATCGACATATGATAAGATATGGGCATAGTGGTATAATCTCTTGGGATTAAAATATTATGAAGATATGATATAATTTTAGAGTGTGAGAGATGAAGAGGTAACAAACATAGATGAAGTGGTACCAAACATAGATGAAGAGGCAACAATGCTAGATGAAGGGTTTGAAGTTGATAAAATGTTGAGTGAGGGTTGAAGCAATGATTGGTCCAAGTTGATGGAGAATGTTTTAAAGCCTATGTATGATAATTACAAGTTAAGTCATTCAAAAATAATCCTTTAAATTCTTAACTTTCAAGTGGTGTTTGGTTGGACAAATGAGAGTGCAGATCAATTATTGGCATTATTAAGTTCATTGTTACCAGCTAACTCCACATTTCCAACAAAATGAATTCAATTTAAAAATTAAATCACTAAGCTAGGCTTAGGGTATGAAAATATCCACACATGTGTGAATGGTTGTGTATTCTTTCACTATAATCATTCAAATGAGAGTAAATGTCCAAAATGTCATGAAGTGAGGAATAGATAAGGGTTGAAATTAGTTATGGTTCCTAGAAATGTTATTCACCACTTTTTGATAATCCCATGATTAATCTGAATGTATAGGTGTAGAGACATTGCTAAAATTATGTAATGGCATGCCCAAAATAATATAACTAATGGAAAACAATGACATGTGCCTAATTATAAGATGTGGATGGAGTTTGATAACAAATGGCCTGATTTTTCTCAAGATTCTCATAATATAAGGTTGGGTTTGGCTCTCGATGGGGTGAACCCATTCTCAAATCAAAGTAATAAATGGTTAACTTGGCCAGTGTTTTTAATAAATTATAACTTTCCTCCATGGTTAGAAACTAAAACATTTTTCTTAATGCTATCATTGATTATACCAAGAAAGAAAAGTGTGAAAAGAGATACAATCGATGCTTATCTAGAGCCATTATATGATGATTTAATTGAATTATGGAAAAGAACTGAATAAATTCAATCTTTAAGGGATGGTCATTCGATCAAATTCACTTTGAGAGCTTCCTTATTATTTATGATTCATGGTCTTCCTATATATGGCACATTGTCTGGTCTCAGTGTTCATGGATACCATGGATGTCCTACTTACAACTTTAAGGATTTTGTGAGGCACTCAATAAGTTTGCATAAGTTTATTTATTGTGGAAATCATAGTTACCTTAAAATGGATCATCCATATCATTGAAAAAAACACATTTCAATGGTCAATAAGAGAATCGTGAAGCACCATTGTTAATAATGGGCGATTACATTATTGAGAATAGACAAAAAATAATGTCATTTATTGAAAATGATAGGATTTTTGTTATTAGATATGATCCATGTAATGAAAGTGGTGTAAAATGGTTGTGAATATTCTATAAGTTGCCATACTTTTAGGATATAACCATTAAGCATACTATTGACTTTATGCATACTGAGAAAAATATAGCGTATGCTATTATAGAAACTCTTTTGGGTGATTTTTTTACTATTTCATCATGTGAAGACTTTCAAAAACTAAATATTTATTGAAATATTTGGGTTGAAAAATGTGATGATGAAAAATATAGAAAACCTAGTCTTCCTAATGTCTAGACAAAGGAACAACATGCACAATTCTTATATTTGATGTCTCAAACTCGCTTTCCCATTGTATATGTAAGTAGTATTATTAGAAGCCAAATTGATAGTAATGGTTTAAGATGCCACAAGACCCATGACTATCATGCCATAATTGAGATTTTTTTACCTATTATGGTGAATATATCAAGTTTTGCAAAGGGACAAAGATTGGCAATTATAAGGTTGGGCCTAATATTAAAGAGAATAAGTTTACATGTATTAGATCCTTTTAAATTTGATAGTTTGATGGAGGAGGTTATTGAATTACATTGTCTATTGGAATGAGAATTTCTACCAACAGTCTTTAACATTTCTATGCATATTTTGATACATATATAATATGAACTAGAGCATTATGGCCTAGTAAGAATGAGATGGATGTATCCTATAGAATGATATATGAAGGTTTTGAAAAATATTATTCATACAAGGGAAAAATTGAAAGGTATCATTTTTGAGGGATATTCAATGCAAGAGGCCATGGAATTTTGCATAGAATATACGAAGGATTTTTAAAAATTTAATCAATGTGTATGGGATGATGAAGAAGATGAGAGAGTTAAAGGTGAATTAATAGAAGGAAATGGATGTCAATTCAAGATATCACATCAAGAAAAAAGTGCGATACATTCCTATATTCTTCAAAACACATGTTCATTTGATAAGTGGAGTATGTAAAAAAAATTTACATAATAATTCATTTACTCAATTGAATTTACACATTTAAATTACTAATATTACTATTTGTATGTTAATATTATATATACAAAATATGAATAAGATAATCAAGTTTAGATGCAACATTGACCTCAAAAGTGCAAATGTCATGATTTGATTGGAGGTGATTCTTTTCCAAAATTTGAAGAATGGATTACTAATGCAGTTTGTGGTGTAAAAGAAGAAGGTCAAGATATAAAAATAGAAGAAAATGAGCTTTCAAAATATCCACATTTATGGGATATGAATTTTAGTGGAATGTGGGCCTATGGTAGTCATTTAAGAGTGGAAGAAAAAGATAAAGGAAATACAAATTGTGATTATGTTGTTAGTGTTGAATTTCTTCACGAAACTGAGAAGAAATTTTATGTTGGATTCATCTAATAAATTATTGAAGTGGATTTTGGTGAAAATAGTCCTATATTACTAAAATTTAAGTGGATCTAGCCATCCACAGTACAATTTGATGAGTATGGATTTGTACAGACAATTATAAGATAATTTTTATCAAATATGGATGATCCATATGTTTACCCTCTTCAAATGAACCAAAAATTTCTAATTGATGATGTAAGAAGCTTAGGATGGTTTTATGTCATTCAAATAGAGTCTTGTTCTAAATGAAAATTCATGGAGATTATCGATAAATGCCTGATGGGCAATATGTTAATTTATAA